>CM035152.1:69285433-69782960 GCA_020205615.1 Panax quinquefolius | reverse complement strand
CACAAAATTTTACCTCGGTCTTATTAGATTCCGCATCAAAACAATTTGGTTAGGAAATTTCTTCAATGAACACTTAGAGTTTTCATAACATTAGTCTATTGAATCGAATAAGCGTAGACTCATATCAACAATTCAATTCAATCAATTATTTAGGTGTAGCTAAACCTAAATATGACGCGTATTTATATATATATATATATTTGCATGCCTTGTATTAAACAAGATTAGACTAATAATATCAAACCCCTCAATAAAATTATATTAAGTTGTAACATTCAAAGATATTTGGAATATCGAACGTCAGCTTTTCAGCATGATAAAAACAATAGAGCATTGAATATTTAATATGAGTTGTACACACCTGGCGAGTATTAAATATTTGAGATGTTATTTTATTACATTTGATGTTTATAAGGAATTGAACATTACCGCTTTTGTTATTGTACACACAAGAAACATGTAGTTTTCTCTTCACTTATATGGAAATCTTTGGGTATGACTTAACTTAAATAATTTTAGTTCGGATGTGCACACACTTGACCATTATGATCTAAGAGGCAAAATATAAGGAGTTATATGATGATGTAATTGACAAGAGTTGTCTACCTATTTATTTATATAGTTTGTTGTGCACACACAAGGCTATATACATTTGAAATGGGATCCTTATTCTCACTAGCAAATCTTTAATTAGATATTCTTAGAACTATATTCATGAGGGTAATATAGTTTGAAGAAAATAGTGGGAGATACCAATATAAAATAAGACCTAATTTATTTTGGTAATTAATTAAATGAATGTTTGCTAAAATATTGTCTTTTTACTTGCAAATTTTTGAAAATGTCACATTCACTAATTTCACTGCGTAGCATACTTGATGCTAATAAACTGACCGGACCGAATTATATGGACTGGTTAAGGAATCTGAGAATTGTTCTCATCGCTTGAAAAAGATTTCTTATGTCCTAAATTCACCGTACTGAAAAGTTCTGAGACAACCTACGAGGAAGAGATTGCTACTTTTAAGCAGTGGCAAAATGATGCATCCGTGGCTCAATGCATCATGCTCGCATCCATGAGTAACGAGCTTTAGCGTCAGCATGAAAACATGGATGCTCCTACTATACTGCTGCACCTGCAAGAGTTGTATGATGAACAAAGTAGGACTGCTAGATATGAGATATCTAAGGAGCTCTTAGATCTCGGATAACCGAGGGCACTACCATTGAGACTCATGTCTTAAAGATGATCAATCTGATTGGACGTCTTGGATGACTTGGGTTCATCGTGGATGGGGAGTTGAGTCAAGATTTAGTCTTGCGATCACTCCGGACACCTTCTCACAATTTGTTGTGAATTTTTACATGAATAAGTTGGACGTCAGCTTGCCTGAGTTACTTAACATGTTGAAAACTGTTGAAGGTCACTTCCCATCCAAGAAGAACCATGTCTTACTGGTGGATGATTCTTCCAAGAAAAGGAAGAGGCCCAAGGTATCTTCTAAAAAGAAGAAATCCAAGAAGGCTAAGGGAAAGGCGAAAGTGAAGGATCAAAAGAAACCTGATCCAGCTAGCAAAGGAATTTGCTTCCATTGCAACAATGGGATCTTTGGAAGAGGAACCGCAAGGATTATCTTGCGAGAACAAAAGTAGAAGAAGCTTGGAGAAGCTTGAATCCTAATCAAGGTTTGTTTATGATTGAAATTAATTTTCTTTGAAAGTCGATCTTCTACTTGGGTATTGGATAAAATTTGTGGTTCTCACATATGTAATAATATGCAGGGACTAGTCAGAAGTAGAAAGCTGAGCAAGGATGAGGTCGTCCTACGAGTGGGAAATGGAGCAAAGGTTGTTGCATTAGCTGTAGGGACTTATTGTTTAGCACTGCCTACAGGCAAGTCCATTAGTTTAAATAATTGTTATTTTGTTCCGTCACTTATTAGAAACATTATTTCAATATCTGTATTGGATATGGATGGTTTTGACATTATAATAAAGAACAATAGTTGTTCTATTTATAATAATAATGTTTTTATATGGTGTTGGTAATTTACTGAAATGGACTTTACATTCTTAACTTGCATGAAAATATACTTCAAATTGAACAAACTAAGAAAAGGAAAAGAGATGATGTTAATTATATACTATATGTGGCCTTTGTAGACTTGGTCATATTAATGAAACAAGATTATCTAAGTTGTACAAAGATGGGCTCCTAGAGCTATCGGATTATGAATCATATCCAACTTGTGAATCTTGTCTCATGGGAAAAATGACTAAATCTCCTTTTTAGTGGAAAAGGAGAAAGAGTTCTGAGAGTTGTTAGCGGTTGTACACACGGATGTATGTGGACTATGACAACGAATGCACGAGGAGGGTATTCTTATTTTATTACATTCACCGATGATCACTCAAGATTTGGATATGTGTATTTAATGAAATACAAATCTGAATCATTTGAAAAGTTTAAAGAGAGTTGAAGTGAAGTAGAGAAACAAATGGGCAAAAGTATTAAGATTCTTGATCGGATCGAGGTGGTGAATCTTGAGGCGGTGAGTTTCTCGATTGTCTCAAAGAAAATGGTATAATCTCACAACGGACTCCACCAGGGGCGCATACAATTTGAATGGTGTGTCTAAAAGGAGAAATCAAACCTTTGTTGGACATGGTTCATTCCATGATGAGTTTTACCAATCTTCAGGTGTCTTTCTGGGGATATGCCCTAGAAGCGGCTACATATCTACTAAATAAGGTTCCCTTGAAATCCGTCCCTAAGACTCCATATCAGATGTGGACAGGGAGGAAGCTTAGTCTTAAGCATGTTAAGATTTGGGGATGTCCGACTTATGTGAAAAGGTTTCAAAATGATAAGCTTGGGACAAGATCGATAAGTGTAGTTTTGTGGGATATCCTAAAGAAAGTTTAGGATATTATTTCTACAATCTCTTGAACAAAAGGTGTTTGTTGCCAAACATGTTGCCTTCTTGGAAAAGGAGTTTATCCTTGAAAGGGTCGATTGGGAGGAAAATAGATCTTGAAGAAATTCAAGAACCACAAACCACTACAGATCAAATGGATGAACTTGTCCAAGTAGAGATTCCTTCTTTACCACACCCTATTCGTAAATCTGGAAGAGTACCAAAGATACCTGATAGGTATGGACTTGTCATAGAGAATGACGATGAGGTACGCATCATAGATGATGATGATCCATTGAATTACGAACAGACTATGAGTAGTAAAGACTCAGAGAAGTGGCAAGAAGCCATGAAATCTGAGATGGACTCCATGTATGAGAACCAAGTATGGACTTTGGTCTCACCACCTGAAGGCATTAAGCCTATTGGGTGTAAATGGGTCTTTAAAAGAAAGATTGGAGCAGACGGCAAGGTAGAGACCTATAAGGCCCGACTGGTCGCAAAAGGTTTCAAATAAAGACAAGGAGTTGACTATGACGAAACCTTCTCACCAGTAGCAATGCTCTAATCCATTCGGATTTTGCTTGTGATTGCAGCTTATCATGACTACGAAATCTGGCAGATGGACGTGAAAACGGCTTTCCTCAATGGGAAACTTGAGGAGGATGTGTATATGACATGACCCGGAGGATTTGTTTCAAAGGTTGGAACAAATCAAGTCTCGTAAGCTTCTGACGATCCGTTTATGGATTGTAGCAAGCTTTCGTAGGTGGAACATCCGTTTTGATGAGACAATCAAAGAGTTTGATTTTATCAAAAATGAGGATGAACCATGTGTGTACAAGAAGGTTAGTGGGGGAATATTGTTTCATTCCTCGTATTATATGTTGATGATATATTACCGATAGGGAATGATATTCTATGCTACAATCAATTAAAATCGGTTATCTAAACACTTCTCCATGAAGGACTTGGGTGAAACATCCTATATTTTGGGGATAAAGATCTATAGAGATAGATCTAAAAGGATGCTTAGCTTGTCCCCAAGGAACGTACATTAACTTCGATGCTAAAGAGGTTTAGCATGAAATATTCCAAAAGAGGTCTCATGCCGATGAGCCATAGAATACATCTCTCAAGAAAGCAGGCCCCAAAGACACACCGAGAGAGAGACCGTATGAATAATATTCCTTATGCTTCAATAATAGGATCTATCATGTATGGTATGATATGTACTAGACCAGATGTCGCTCATGCACTTAGTGTAACAAGCAGATATCAGTCGAATCCAGGAGAAGAACACTAGAAGGTAGTGAAAAATATCCTAAAGTACTTAAGAAGAACTAAGGATGTATTTCTTGTCTACGGTGGGTCTGAATTGAAACTAGAGGGCTTCACAGACTCAAGTTTTCAAACGGACCAAGATGACAGTAAATCCGTTTTGGGGTATGTGTTTACCTTAAACGATGGCGCAGTGAGTTGGAAGAGTTCCAAATAGCAAACGATTCTTGATTCGATGTGAGTGAGGCAAGAGTACATAGGCGCAAGTGAAGGCGCAAAGGAAAGTCATTTGGATGAAGAAGTTCATTACTAGAACTTGGTGTGGTTCCTAGCATTACAGGACCGGTGCCTTTATTACTGTGACAACATTGGAGTCACATTCGCATGAGCTAAGGAACCCAGGTCTCATCGAGAAATCCAAACACGTGTTCATGGCGATTTCATTTGATCGGAGAGATTATTGAAAGAGAGGCGTCACCACTGGGCGTGTGGACTCTCAAGACAATATTGCAGATCCATTTACTAAAGCGCTAACATAACAGCAGTTTGATCGTCACTTAGAAAAGATGGGTATGAGATACCACATGGATTGACTTTAGTGCAAGTGGAAGATTGAAAGTATTATGCATACAAGCCAATCATGTATGATGATAAAACATATACTGTGTAATCAATCTTATTTATTTATTAATAAAAGAATTATTTATTAATACATGGTGCTGTTTTAATAATATGTGATAAACCCATAGTTTTAAGCAATGCTTTTAGAATCATGATGAGATCATGCTAATGAGATCTAAATTCTTAGATAGCTTAAAACTAAAATGTTCCCAATCAATGGATTACTAAAAAGGGGATTAGTGAATCCGGATAGATTGGTACGTACGTTGCTTGCTCATTGGATGAGGATGATTGATCTCATGATCATTTGTGTGGAGACACTAAAGCAAATATGTAAGTGCTTATTAGAGAATAAGTTCACTGAACGTTACTCGCTAAGGAATACCTAATGGAGTTTTACTTGCTTGTCAATAGGAATTCCTGTAGTGATAGTAGTACAAATGATCCTTAGACTTGAGATCATCATAGTATCTTATATATAATGAATTACACTTTGACTTATTCCTTAAGACTCTTAGAGTATATCAAAGGGTATGCTTGGGTGTAATAAGTTATATATGAAGATAATGAATGATCAATAAAGAATCTACCACTTCTAGTAAAAGAAGAGAAATGTCCTATGTGATTCGATAAATGATGAACCAGAAATCCTTGGCGAGGTGGAATGAAATTAGAAAGTAGTTTCTAATTTGCATTCATTAGGAGTTTGTGCATTTAGGAATCGAAATACATATAATTAAATAAAATAAGACTTGAGCCGGTAATTCCATGTCTTATATTTAATTGGGACATTGTATGGTGGAAGGATTGAATTATGCGGTAACTATTTACTCAAAGGTTCTTTTATGATTAATGTTGAAATCTATATTATCTGGAAAGTCGTTGATCGCTAGGGGAGGCTTATCCCTATTGTAGAATAAATATTATTTATTTAAATAAATTATTCGTTTAATTTATTTATTTAAATGAGATTAGAATTGTTCTAATTGATTTATTGACAACGGTTTAATATGGAGAACCTAAATGGTCACACCATAAAAGGAAGAATAATTATTTAAGAAGTTAATGGCATAATTGTAATAATATGTTAAGTATATTTAATTTAATTTATGGTGATAGAATAAATTAAATAGCTTAATATTTATTATTTAATATTTTAGAAATATTAAATATAAATTAATAAGAGGAGTCTTATTAATATTAATTTAATTTCTAAAAGGGTTTAGGAATTAATTTAATATAAGTACTCTCATTTATTCCTAATTGGATTAGGAGGAAAAATTAGTTAAAGGAGTTTAATTAATTATCCCTAATAGTATTAGGGAGCCCATTTAATTAAAAGAGTTTAATTAAATAAATAATACCTTATTTTAATTAAAATAGGGTTACATGATATCTTTATAAGAGGAGTCTTATATCAGATATCAAACATACGTAATTCCAAGAGTTGGAGAGTACGCCCCTTTTTCTATAGAGATATGAAAACTAGGGTTTGAGCCAATACCCCTTCTTATTGAAAATTCTTCTTCCTTGGTGGATCACCTCTAGAGGCCATACACTTGGGTGGCTTACATTGATCAAAGGAAGGAATTTACCCGGAGATTCAAGGAGACCACGGAGAAGTAGGAGGTGAACTCGTACCTGAGGAAGCTCGTTTCTACAAAGGTATGATTTCATAATTTCTTATTCTTCGCTTAATTAATAATATGCATAAAGAATGATCCGGGTAATTGGTTTGTGAAAAAATTTTAAAATCTGATTTTATTACGCTTCCGCTAATTTTGCAATTTGATTGCTACTTTAATTTTCACAAAACCTAACAAAGTATTCCTGTATTTACAACTCCATCAACTTTTTATTATCTACGCTTTTAAAGTTACATGGTACATGAGTGATAAATAAAATATATTTTGATATTTCAATTCATTTGCGTCTCAGCCGAAATAAGTAGCATAGACTATACTTGGAACCGCTTTCAAAAATGATTACGAAGTCTACATTTTTTTAAAAGCACATAGTGCGTATTTAGCTTGATGTCAAAATTTCGAAGTCTAGCATATCTAGGAGTTTTGGAAAACTTATGTCTTCACTAATGATCATTTGCTTAACAATCTATCTGTTCCTATAATCCTCAATACTCCATTCACACACAACTATACCCGGTTCAATCAAAAACACACTTATGAGTTCATAAACTTGCCACAATCATATGAGTTTAAGAACTTACCCTAGTCGAGCCTTTGGCGTCCATTATTTGAGGGTTCATAAACATTTCATATAACTATGAGTTAAGAATGTTACATAAAAATGAATTTTAAGAACTCGTACTTAACCTTACATTTTTACCTATAACCTATCTATTTGTTATATACATGAGAAAAGAATCACCCTCTTAACATGCATATAGGAAATAGCGCGACACAACATTTCAATGATTATCAGTGCCAGAAACGAAGTGGTTGTTACACCAAGTACAATTCCCTGCCCATACAAGGAATCATACAACTCAATTGCCGACATGAGTCCTCAATTGAAATCCCCACCTAATACAAACTCCTTTCTCAATACGAATTTCATTTAATCCGTATTCATAATCCTTTCTTGAATCTGTACCAATTCATAGTACAACTGACACACAACAATCTTGCTGTAAACTTTCCAATCATTAGATTGATTCTTCTCCCTTCTATCACCTTATCAGATCACGAGGTGATCTCATAGTATATTATGATGCCCCCAAAATAGGTATACATCACCCATCTTGAGTCGCCAAATACATGGTATAAAATTCAAATATAACTTAATAATATAACTGTCGTGTAAAATACGACAAGACATAAACTAAGAGTTATAAAACGAATATTGTCTTCTAGACAGTATTCAACTCAAATGGAGTCCTCAATACATTTATTATCATACTATTTCATAGACTAGTGAGGACTACTAATGCTATCATCATACGGGGCCGTCACTCCGGTTCCCGACTAGTCGATTTACGTTCTCATTTTCCGAAGAGAACAATGAAAGTAAAAGGGTGAACTCAACTAGCCCAGTAAAAAATATTATGACTAAGATAATGCAGAATAATTTATCGTTAGCCTTCAACAGTGTTAAACTGACAAAATATAACAAACATCAAGTTTAACTGTAGTGGAACAAGCAATCTATTAGAAGAGTTAAGTAGAGAATAAAATCTACTATCTTCTATGATTTAAAAGGTTTTTCATCACTTTTATCGCTGAGACTCAGCTTAATAAATAATTCACATCATCGAATCACCCTTGCACTACGACCAATGATATTCTTTAGTATCACGACCACAAATTATCCATGCACTATGGGCCAAGGATATTAATGTATTCATCAATGGTCATGATCATGCCAACAACTGTCCATCAATGCACTACGGACCAATGAGGACTTTTATCACATCATTTGTAAGATTACGATTATGATTATCTTAGAATAATTCACGATCATAATCATACCAAGTCCATCTACATACTCTGGACCACGGATGACTTTCAATAGAAAATAAACATGAAGATGATGACAATGATATAAGAATTCAATAAAAAAAGTTCAAGGATAAATTTTAAAGATTTATAATTTAATTTATCCGTAAATCAATAACGTCCAAATTGTCAACATGATCTTTGCTTTGTGGAGTAAAATTTAAGAATAATATTGTACCAAAAATATTTTTGGATGAAAACAAATAAATTTTATCATGAATAGTACCCGGTGAATAGTACTCGAGTGAATAGTACCGTGAATAGTACTTGAGAATAGTAACCGAAGTGAATAGTACTTTGGCATGAAAAAGTTAAAATTTATCAAGAATGTTCGAATAATATTTTCATGAAAAGATTTGGATGAAGCTTAAATATCAAGGATATTCTACTAATTTCATGGAGTATAGAAGCCAAAATTTTAACAAAAGCAGTATAGAATTTAAAATCTCGAAACAAAATAATATTACTTACATACTATAGAGTATGGAAGAAAATATTATTTCAAGCGAATATTGAACAAAATAACATCCCTTACTTGAAAAAAGAAGAGTATTCCAACCGGTATAAGCGGAGATATTCTTGAAGAAAACTTTCCTTGTTTTTTTACGCTCAAAGCTTTCTAAAACTCTAAAGAAATACGCTCAAGATTATAGAAGAAGAATTCTCTGATTCTGGTGTGATTTTCAAACTAACTTAAGCACCTAATTATAGGAAAATGCTAGAACGCCATAGGAGACTAAAATAATAATAAGTTTTTTTTTCTACGCACATGTATTTGAAAAAAATTCAGCCACCACAAGTGGGGCCCACTAAAAGCAGCCACCTTTCCCAACAACTAAAAGTGGGGCCCACCCATATTTTTAATAAAATATTTTAATTTACGAAACTTCGATAATTCATAATAAATAGCCCTTTTATCGTAGAAAAATATGAATTTTATGTCTATTCCATTTAAATCGAATTCTCTACAACTTCTGAGAAGAAAGTTTTTCGAAATGAATTCCACAAACGGACAATTTTCAACACCTCTTAAAATTCATAACAAATCATACGTTAATTTTTAACGGTTCAAAATTTGTGGACATATACTCCACTTATATATGTATAACATATCCAAAAATTACAACAATCCAATGGTCGGATTAAAATTATAACTCATGCAATAGAGCTTTAAGAACACCGATTTGATTTTTTTAATACCTCAAATCCGACCAAAATACTGATAAACACCTCAACATTAATTCTTTCATTTATAACCACATAAAATAAATATTTTTCTATCCATCATTTATGTCCACATAAAATAAATATTTCCTTATCATGTAAATCAGTAATTAATTTTTCACAAATAATATTATGAATCACAATAATGACAACAACGGTAGTTCCCAAGAAAGAGGGCTTTTCAATAAGGATTTTTCTTCTTGGTAGCGTAATTAGGTGACCAAACCTCTCCTTATGAGAACTTTCTAGACATTGCCAATAATCTTTATCTAATAATATTATTCAAATAATATGAATTATTGATTTGATAATGGAAAATATCATGCGGTGACAATTATTGAAACAACAATAATATAAAATATCAACGTATGACAATTATTGAATCAATAAAATAAAATATTGAGCGATTAATTACTTTGTAACAATTATTGAGTAGTGCCTTTTACGTAAGAATTAATAATTCAAAAATCGTAATACTGGTGTGCTACTTGTGCAACAACGCGTATTCATCGTATTTTAACCACAGGGTATTCTAACGATTAACGGTAAAACTTTCTCCGTTATTTTATTTTGTCATTTTCTCAATTCGACAATAATTCCGTTGTGGGGTCCACTAATGATTGTCTTGCAGTCACGAATATTCCACGCTAAAAGCGAATATTCCCGACCAATCGAATATTATATAACAACTTGCATACTTTGCAAAATTTATAAATATTACCCACAACTATAACATTATATCAAATTCACTCCATAATATTCAAAAATAATATTTATAGAAAATTCATCTTTATTCAAAAGTTGGGGTCTTACAACCTCCCTTCTTATGAAATTTAAGCCCTCGAAATTAGGAGTGCATTACACGGTATGTCAAAGAGGTAAGGATACCTTGATTTCATTTCAGATTCTAACTCCTAGGTCATTTCCTCAACATCATGGTTTCTTCACAAAACTTTGACTTGAGGTATAACCTTGGAGCGTAAAATATGCTCCTTCTTATCCAAGATTTTAATAGGAACCTCTTCATACGTTAAATCTTCCGCTATTTCATCCGGTTCTAACTTAATAATGTGGTTCGGGTCTTTCACATATTTACGTAACATAGATATGTGAAAAACATTATGAACACGAGACATACTTGGCCGTAAGGCGAGTCTATAGGCCACAGTTCCTACCCATTCGAGGATTACAAATGGGCCAATGAATCGATGATTGAGCTTTCCTCTCTTTCCAAATCTCGTAACTCCTTTCCATGGAGCAACACGTAACAACACATGTTCTCCAATATTGAATTCCACGTCCTTTTGATGAAGATCAACATAACTCTTTTGTCGATCTTGTGAGATTTTTATACGTTGTCGGATCGTTTGAATCTTTTTCGTAGTCATACGTACCAACTCCGATCCCAACAACGTTTCTTCACCCACCTCATCCCAGCATACTGGAGAACGACACTTTCTTCCATACAACGCCTTGAATAGAGCCATGCCAATACTTGTTTGATAACTGTTGTTGTAGGAAAACTCCACCAATGGTAAGAACTTGTCCCAACTTCCCTTGAAGTCAAGGACACAGAGTCTTAATAGATCTTTAGAGTTTAAATAGTCCTCTCTGACTGCCCGTCCGATTGAGGATGATAAGCAGAACTAAATCGTAAATTCGTGCCCATAACTTTTTGCAAACTAACCCAAAATCTTGAAGTGAATCTTGGGTCTTGATAAGAAACTATGGATACTTGCATACCATGCAAACTTACAATCTCATTTATGTACATACAAGCAAGACGTTCAAGTGTATAAGTTTCTCGTATAGGTAAAAAATGAGCCGACTTGGTCAATCTATCAATAATGACCCAAATCGCATCTATGCCTTGAGAAACCTTGGGAAGACCAATAACAAAATCCATGGAAATGTGCTCCCATTTCCATTACGGAATTTCAAGTGGTTCTGAATGGACCTTTTGGTACTTGATGCTCCGCCTTGACTCGTTGACAAGTTAAACACCTTGAGATAAACTCTGCTATCTCTCTCTTCATATTGCTCCACCAAAATGTATGTCAAAGATCATGATACATTTTGACTCTCAGGATGGATTGCAAACAGTGTGTTATGCGCCTCCATCATGATTTTATACTTTAAATCAGGGTCGTTAGGTACACAAAGTCTGGAGTTGACTCGAAGTATTCCTTCTTCATCAATTCTTGCTTCCAGCATAACACCTTCTTGCACTTTCTTCCACATACGCATCAGCTCCAGGTCTGTAGCTTGAGCAACTTTAACTTTATCGATTAAAGTCGGTTCTACTCGTATATTTGCCATCATCACCACGTATATGGTATACTATTTCTATTACTATTTGCGGAAGATATAAACATAAATTGTTTATACAATACACTACACACTATTTTCCCAAGGTCGAGTAACCTTAACTTATACACAATTCATAACTTGACTAATACATAACATTATTATCATACAATACTATTACAAATCTAATCGCTTTACATTAACTTTTAAGTGGAACTCATCTTTAACCTTTCCTTGTATTTACATATTTGCCTTAATCCTGCAATGTTTATCATGATATAGCAAGGGTGAGCATGAAAGTTGCCCAGCAAGTTTAAATTTTATTTAAGGATATATCATGATTGAAAGAGTTAAGAATAATAAGTCGGCTATAATTGATAATATAATTGTGAATTAGCACAAACAAACTTTTGTCTGAATAAGTATTAAACATGAACAAATATATCTGGACCGAACGGTAATGAAGATGATCAGCCTTTCATACCTGACTTATACATGCAATATATACAGAGTACAATTCTTCATGACAATCAACAATGATTAAGCATAAGCATATCAGAATGAAACAACTCTAAGTAGAGTTAAGAAAAACTTGCATGAACCGTTGATTATCGCTACGCATTTTAATAAGCTTTGTCTGAAGACCTAATATATAAATAATATCGATATACAAATTAGAATAATATCATCACAATATAATACTATTATATATATACATAAAATAACCTAAACACATAACACATAACCCTATCAGTCTATTCAACACATAAAACTCGATATCAAGTCAAACTATTGCAGTCTGAGTTGAACCCGACACAATTCTATCATTCCAACGGTCTAGTCGGACAAATATTGAGTTTAAGTTCAATTAAACTCTGCCTAAACACTTAAAAATATCTTAGATAATTTTCTTATCAGTCAAAATAATTTTCATAGGCTCATAAAATTTTTCAAATAATTAATATCATTTATCATAATTTTTCAATCACTTATATCGTATTTATACATTTTAAATACCACATTATTTCCTTATCATTAATATTTATTTAATATTAAATATTAATGAAAATCATAACATAATATTATAATATAATTTATAATGTCACAAAGTATTTTTAGTACTTTAAAATCATATTTATATGATTTTTAAACACTTAAATCCATTATCCGATAATTGATTTTAATATTAAAATATTAATATTTTCATGACAAAATATCAAAAGTTATATTTTATAACTTAAAATATATTTTCTAACACTTAAATCATTTTTATATGATTTTAAAACATTAAATCTAATTTTTCCATAATTTACTTAAAATATTTTCTTACACCATAATATATTTTTAAATGATTTTTCAAATATTAAAATCATTTTAAGTAATTTATTTAATATAATAATTAAATAAATTAAATATCATTTATATTCCAAAAATATTAAATATTTATGAAATATACTCAAAATAATAAAAAACTAATTTTCGGGCTTTAAAATAATTTTTCATAATTTATTATGTATTTTAATAATTAAAACTATTTATTTCAATTTATTTATTAAAAATAATTATTTTTCTAAGAAGCTGTCAGCTAAATGGGCCCTATAGATTTAAGCTGTCATTATATAGGTGTTCTTGAAGAAACCCGTAATTGTTATGCCGTGATCGGGATAGTGGTTTGACCATACAGAATCGAGATTCTTTAAGTTTCGGTCTAGTAATTGTGTTAGGATTGTAGTATAAGTGCAATACTACAACTACATATTAAGTTCATGGCCAAAACATTTCACCACAAAGAGATCTAAGCCACCAAAAATCATGTCGGTTGTTCTTCATTTGGATTTTCCGAAATGAAAGCGATTCTAAACCCTACTTTGAAGCTTCATCACTTGGAATCAGGTGCATTTTGTGATATCTAATGGTCCCTACTTGTAGTCATGATGTCATAGTACAATTATATAGCATCGGATCGGCATAACAACATCGCTAAACAAGATCTGGTAGGTTAAGCGATATGGTCGAAGTTGTTAATGAGAAACAGGTTTCCAGATTTCTTCATAAGGCAGTCGGTCAACGCTTGTTTGACCCTAATTATCTTCATTTCTGTTGTTAATTTAGGCAATCTAATAGCATACAAGTGTAGTTAATATAGCATTCTATAACATTAAACCAACAACATGACCTAAAAACTATAACACAAGCAAGATTACTACTGCAAAAACGCTCACGACGTTTCCGAAATGCAGGTTTGCCCGAAACCAAATTTCATGACCGGTCAACGCTGTTTGACTGATCATAACATGAAATCTAGACACAATCCAACTCTGATTCAAGTTGCAGAACAAAGACCACATAATATACTACACGTTCAAACATTTAAAACACAAAAACAATTATCAGACACCGATCGATGAAGTCTGACATTTGACTGTCAGACACCATATTTCCAATTTTCTATATTTCAAAAAAATGCTATTTCGTGCACTTTGATGTTATGGATCCGGGATTTAACAATCCGGATCACTAAATGACACCTTATTACACATTTCTAAACAACAAATCACAACATCAAACATCGGATCTAAGGATTTGAAATTTAGGGTTTTATACCTTTCTAATGCTTGATCTTGAATCGATCCTTATGATCCGATCTTGCAAATCTAAAAGTCGATAATTGCTTTATTTCTCACCCACTCTCACTCTCATTTGCAATTTTGGAGAGAGAAAAGGTCTTGGTTATTTTGACAAGTAAAGTGAATAACTTTACTTACTTTTCTCTTTTATTTTGGATTCAATGAACCAAGTTGATAGATATAGTCGCTAATTTGTGAGATATAAGTCACATGCTAGGCTTAGGGTTGGTGAACAACCCACATTAGGTCAAGATCTACACACCAAATCATTAAAGAATTGCAAAAAGGGTAAAATGGTCATTTTTATATAATTTTAATTCTAGAATTGTCATTTGATGCAAACCCTTAGGGGCAAACCCTTAGGGCTTGACCATTAGGATTTAACCCTTAGGGTTAAAACCTAAGGTTTTCAAAATTCACTTTTCTAGGATTTTCAGATTAGGGTTTTCAAAAATGAAAATTAACATTTGTAATTTTTAATTAAAATTCTCTAATTATACTAAGATTTTTTTTCTAATCATAAATTAAGCTTACTAATTAGGATTAATTTATCCTAATTAAAATTGCTAGATTAGCAATTAGTCCACAATTGTACATTAGGGTTTCTGACGGAACAATTAGGGTTAAAAGTTTTAAATTAGGGTTTGCTAATTAATTAAGCTTTACCCTAATTAATATTATAATTAATAGCATTTGACCATTTATAATTATCCTTTAAGTTCCCAAATTAGGGTTTCAAATTCCCGAGAATCGAAATTAGAGTTTTCAGGATATGGTATTAGGGTTTTCTAATAATCAATTAGGGTTTTAAGTAATTCATTAGGTTTTCCTAATAAATTATAATTAACGACGTTTAACCTTATACATTGCATTTGCATTCCCAAACTAGGGTTTTCAATCTCTAGAATTAGTGTTTTGAATACCGGAACTAAAATTAGGGTTTCAAAATTGGTTTTAGGGTTTCTTATCCATTGCTAGGGTTTCTAAGCGAACATTGATGTTCTTTATATACGATTAGGGTTTGACACATATATAATTTATCTGGTTAACCCTTGACCCTAACCACATTACGAACACATAAACAACCATAAACACGTAACATATACACATATACACTTAATCTGAATAATTCACTAAAAGCCTTCACAAAATTTTGAAATCCTCAAAATTCCTTCCCAATAATATCAAACGATATACTTATTTTTTACATGCAGATCTATTATTTGACCTTAAATCCATCAATTATGATTTTTAAAATTTTCTAAATTCTCGGGTTATCACAACTACGTTGGGCCGCAACGTAGTGTTTTGTAACGACTACACGCGTTACGTTCGGTACCATTGTCCCTGAAAACATGTCCCTTTATAGAGTTGTTCACCTCAGCTTTTTCCACATCTCGAATCCGCACTTTGAGCAATGCGGTTTGGCATAAATACTCAAGAACGCTTGAATTCCACAAATATTTTTCAACAATCGTCTAAGCCAAGAATCAAATAGCTTAGACTTTTATCAACAATTCGGACATCAATCGAAATAATTTGGCCAACTTAATTGACCTTCTTCATAATTTAAAAGAAAATCAAAAAAATTCTTTTATGACATCTTGATACCGTACTAGATTAGTAGTACGTTTAGGATTCCGCCATTATTTGACTTTGTCATACTACACCGTACCAAAATTGGCTGATGATCTTTCGACCACAACCAACACTAGGTTCAACTGCATTGAAGACTCCATCGTTTACCATTTCTACACCATACCAAATGATGTAAATGGTCAGAAATACATTTTGAAAATTTTTAAATAATTTTGTCTTAGCCGAAACAATTAGCATAGACATATGGATAACGATATTGTTTTTAAAACATCATTGGTTCAATCACATGATCCAAAGTTTTTCGAGAAAACAGACATGCCAACATTAGGACGAAGTCAATAAATTTTGAAAATCTAGCAGTGCTAGGAGATTTAGAAAATTCATGTTTTCTCCATCAACTTTACTCCTTGCCTCATTCTATCAATCTCTAACACCATCAATGCTTACTATACCAAAATTTCAAACTTCATAACACATATATTCCCGATATAGTTCATCAAACTTACCACACTTTGGAAATTCAGGAACTTGCCATAATCATATGAGTTTAAGAACTAGTCAGACCATAGGCGTCCATTCGCTGAGGGGTTCAAAAACATTTAGTATAATTATGAGTCATGAACGTACCATAAGTATGAATTTTAAGAACTCACAACTTAACCTTATATTCTCTAACTATAACCTATCTATCTATTATACACATCAGAAAAGAATCACCTTCGCAACAGGTATATAGCGAATAGCGCGACATAAACATTTCAATGATTATCAGTGCCAGAACTAAGTGGTTTTTACACCAAGTACAATTCCCCGCCCATAACAAGGAATCATACAACTCAGCTACTGATATGGGTCCTCAATTGAAATCCCACCTAACTCTATCTCACACTTTACTTGATACGAATTCTTCGTATCTCATCACATACTACTCCTCATGAGTTCATATCGTACCATTTCATAGTACAATCACTTATAACATCAAGCTATACACACTTAGTCGTTACAGACTATTTATCACTTCATAGCTCAATTCGATCACGTTGTGATCATGGTTAACTTAGGGTTCTTTCCCAGTATCAACAAAACTCCACTCGAGTTCATTCTCATTATCTGTGTCATATTTATCTTATAGACATTATCTTAACATTTTTATTACCAGAGTTAGGAAACTCCTGAATTATCATTCTCTTAGATACTTCAAGATTCTTCTTTGAATCTTCACTTATATAGTTTAATCCTTATCTTTCTCTCTCTCTCTCTCAGGTTATAGCTTAAGGTACACTTACCTAAAGTTTATAACCTACAACTTTGATACCAACCTGTGATGCCCCCAAATCCAAGTCCCTTCGAACCTCAAATCTGGTCCGCTACGATACTACTATCGTCAAACTATTATATCTTTTATTCATAACTTAAATGGATATAACCTTGCTTATTACAATTTAGAATATAAATTCTTTCCATTTCCAGGACCTGCACAATGACCCCAAACTTTTATAAGTTTCGAATCATGGTCATTTACCATTCCTGTTATACATTATATTCGATGCTATAAAAATATATAGAATAATTTAAACTTTTTCAATCTCCTTTGAAAAATAATCTTTTATTGATTTCTTAACTTGAATCAATTACAATTCCCTGAATCAAATTATGTTATGACTCATTCTATTCGAATTACTATATAAATATCTACATCTCGATTCGAATTTCTCTATGTATTACATAGAACAACTTAACATGTAGTACACATCATAAACTACTATCATGTATATCTCCTAGAACCTAGACATGGTTCAAGAGCATTTAGTTAAATAATAAATCAATTTCCTTCGATACCATTGAACTTTATCAATCAAATAGCACTTAACCTTTACCGTGCATCCTTAACCTGCAAAAGTGGTTATTTGCAAGGGTGAGCTCGACAACCCAACAATTCTAACAGTTTTTATGCAGCACATAGCATATAATAGCATATTAAGTTCATGTATTCATAATCAATTAATATTTACTACGCATGTTACTTCTCACATAACATGCATAAAGATTTACTTCATAAGCATATCATCAAAGATCAACTTTCACATTTTATACATATCTCATATGCATTTCATATATATACATCAACATTCTCATGGCATAATATAGCTCAACTAACAGTTATCGAATTCATATAACAAATAGGAACTGAAAGACTTGCCTGATTCATAGTTTATGAACTACGACTTAACTGCTTAACGCTTATCTGCACTTCATGTATTCCTACATAGTTATATAATCATGGATTCATATCCATCAGTAACATATTTCATGCATTCTCAATGTAATAACAATGTTACATTGTTTCTTAACTAGGTTCGTAAAACCTACACTTCACTTTCTCATCATACCCTAGGTATGTATAGGTATTCCTTAACCAATCGTACTTGACATCAACATTCATATATATCTATCACACACTTGACTCGCTAAGTGTTCGATATATTTAAAACTTATATAGGTAAGTTCAAACGCATACATAAGCGTCTAACTTTGTGGTAACTTCCATACAACATCACCTATCCTATATTTTCATAGACAATTCAGATTATGAATTCAAACAACGTATCATTGCTTTATATCCTGTAAACATTCCTTTGAACTTAACGTTCGAAAGTTATGATTAACATTCATTTTTATCACATAACATGCTTCTTAACACATTATCTAGCATACTGATAATATATTGAAATTTAAAGTAATCATACTACCATGATTCAAACATCAGATCAAAAACATAACTCATTTATAAGCTGCGAGGATGATGGTAGCATTCACATACCGGCCCCGAAGCTTAGGGATGCCAGTAATTGCTACTATCCCCCCCCGCCGACTCAAGACCGAGCTTTGCACTTCCATTTTCGGTCTATACTTTAATACACTTAGACACTTACACTTAACTGTGCATATACACGCTAGAGGTCTTTACATACTTGTATGACCACTTCAAGTCCAACCTTATATGTTAGAGACATTAGTTTAGGATTTCCACGAATCAAATCCAATTAGGGTTATGTAATCACTAGGTGTACTAATTAGCCTTTTGTTCTCATAAAGAGGTCACATAATCTTTACTACACATGCTTGTACATATTCATATCTTTTACTCATAGCTATCATCGTTTAACACTTTAAAACATGCTTTAACCTCATGCTTGGTTTACTTCCATTATGTTTAACATATAAGACTTATGTTTAGTGACATAATGAAACATAACATGGCATCTCAAGCCTTTAAAAATCTAAATACTCATATGTAATACAACTTAAGTTCGAAAACATGCTCGAGGTTGCCTTTGAAATCATTTTATCATAAATGATGCAATATAGCACATATAAATCATATCTATGGATATTATAGACATAACATGACTTATAAATCCTTTAGAATCTAGATATCCATGTGATGCAACTAGATTTTAAAGATATGTTCAAGTTTGCTTTTGAAACCATTGTATACTTGAACAATGCCATTCAACACATATAAGAAAACCTCAAAGCTCTAAACATACGTAGTCAAGTCATGTTATCATGCTCGTAAGGTTAGAGTTTAACTCATATAGTAGTCATGCATGTTAGTTCATTATGCTAAGCTTTTTCTTGAAAAACTTCTCTACACAAAGCCTAATAAAGTGGTCATGAACAAAGGAACTATGAATCACATGTCATGCTCGTTTATGTGTAAAATCAGTCATGTATATAGACCACTAAGCTCAAAATTTATAGAACATGAACTTTAACAAAGTTTTTTTCAAAACTAAAAGTCCTTGTTAAAGGTTTTCTATCAAATCATGCTAATCTTAGTAAAACATGCTCACATTAGGTTTTTATACTTATATATACATGTTACACATGCTTGCCTATTGGTTTAAGTCATAGTGATTGACTAGCACTGATCAGATTTGAAAACAAAACACTTAACTGAACTCAGGAGGCCGTAGTAGCACTTGATGCGCCTCAATACATATTATATTGCAATTTGTGTGTGCGAGTTTAGATCTGAAGAAGCGATGCTTGGTGAACTTCAGCCCAACCACATAAATTATTCATGAATTTGATTCTAAATAGTCACATATTAGTTTAAACATGTTTATATAGTTATATATCAACTATACAACCAATACCCAACCTCATTAACATCCAATTCCACAAAATCAAGAATTTGAATTTCTAGAATTTAAAACTCATTTGATAGAAACTAAAAATGGAAAGCAAGGAATGAGATTATACCTCTGAAATATGAATGAACTTGCCACTAATTGAACTTCCAATGTCCTAGAATACTTGTATGCTTTCAATCTTACACTTACAATTCTCAGCAATGGCAATTGGAGAAGGAGAGTCCATATATATAGAAAACCAATACACAGATATTGCCATCTCCCACTAAATTAAACCCACGGATTGAAGGATTGTATGAAGGTTAAGATAGAGTTGGTAAATGGTTGTTGGAGATCATCATTATGCCCACTCTCCCCCTCCATAATCATGGTCTCAGCAAAGCTTAGAAGAAAAGAAGAACATAGGCCTTAGCCTTTATGTTTCTACGTGTTGAGAATTGAGAGCAAATGGGACACTAAATTTGAGACAATCTCAGTTACTCAACATGCTTGCAATATTAGACCATACACTTATAACATTTCTACTCTTATGTTATATTTTATACACATATCAACCATACATTAGCTATAACCTAATGTCACAGTATGATTTAATATTTCAAGGTAGTTGATATTACTCTTACATATAATTCATGAACATTAAATACACGAAATAAAATATCTCAGTTAAGTATTATTGTCCGGGTAGTTCCATAATTATCTCTACTACTCACATAACCACATTATAACCTTATTTAATATTAATGTTTATTTAAACATTTAATTCCTTCCCCAGTTTCTAGAATACCCAGATATTTAATCATTTACGTATTAAAATGACATATGATTTTATTGTACCACTTGACACCTTATATCATTAGTCCCAATTACATGTCATACTTCATGTATTCTTAGGCCATAGGTATTATATACTACTACTCACATTTTTCCCATATCACACATTATAATACTATTAATATTTTAATTGGGCTACCAATTATTCAGTTGGGTACTTTCAAACTATTATCACATTTAAATATCACAACGATTAATTAATATTAATTATCTTTCTCATTAATTCTCTTTTAATAATTCCAGTCAAACCTTCGGTCCAGTTTAACTTTAATACCCAGGCCACACAAGGCTCATTATTTTTATAATAAATTAAATATTAGGGGTTTAGGCCACGTTTGGCATTTCCCCAATTCCACTGTATTTTTAATATTCATTTAATATAAAGCTTAAGTGGTACACCTTACCTTAATGCTAAATCATTTAGCTTACCTTACACTTGTAATATGTATAACCTTTACACTTAAAATAATTAATATCCGCTCTATTAATTATTTAAATTATACACTATATGTACACCTTTATACATATAATTATTCAATTGTCCCAAGACAACTTATTCCACCTCTAACCAATAATTATTTATAACCAATATACTTATTATCATGCTATCACTCGTAATAATAATAATTCAATATACCATCAAATAATTACTAGATACTAGTATATTGTCCATCAATAATTAATATTTTAAGACAATATATCTCATACCTCATCAATACAATTTTTGATTATATTCATAATTAATTTTTCTTATTATTACACTATTTTTATACAAGGATTATAATATTCCATAATATCTCTTAATTAACCATATTTATTCTGGGCTAATTATTTAAATCTTTATTCAAGTCATGTTTTGATAACTAAGTTTCTTCATGAACACTAAGTCACCATTCATGACCTTATAAGAGTTATTAGTATACATGGCTTTGAAAATCACATTTCATAAACCCGACTCGTAGTTTTCTATAGGCCAGAACGGTGCAAATTGCTACTGCGTCGAAGCTTTGAAATGGTGCAAATTGCGCGCCATACCAAATTCCCAGGAAGATAAGTTCTGCATTAGCAGAACTAAAACCTTAAGCTTCCACATACTTTACACATCCTCCTTGAGTGCTAACACGTTTAACATCAATCCCCTCTTTAGTTTTACACCACCGGTTACTATTTTCCTTAACAATTTAAGGGTCACACTTCGAGTTTTAAAACTCTATTTCCCTTATTAGTTTAACCAACTATACATCTCCTTTACGGGTTCTTACCACCAATAACACAACACTCGAATATAACACTCGAATATAACACATACATGCATACCTTTAATCCTCACTTCTCGCCGTGTATCAATTTACTCAATAATTCTCTAACCACTTTGTAGGTACATCGAGTCTCTTCTCGCGTCAACAACAATTCATATATACAAGTCTAAACCTAACACACATCGAGTCCTTAATAGTTTTCAATATAGTACACTGAGTGGTTTCCCACAAACAACCAATAAATTAGTTTAAAGTCTTCGCCTACTTTGTTTTCACGTTGAGTTAGATCGATTACCAATTCAGTATATACCTCCGCTCTCGAAGGAATCGTTTAGCCCAGCTCTATACATCAACCATTAAAGAGTGCAATTGCACTACCTTAGACTTGATACGTACTCGTACAAATACTCAAGAAATTGGTGATTATCAAATATATTTAATGTCACCAACTTACTACAATAAAATAATTTCACTTAAATTATTTAATATCGATAGATAAATCTTATCCATCTTCATATAAATTCATCTCTACCATTTATAACAAATATATAATAACGATATATATATTTATTAAACATATAAATCACTTATTACATAGCACATATCACCCTATGTAACACAATATCACATACCTTGTAACACATTATATATTTTTATTTGAACCCTTCACATGCCTTAAGAATTTTATCTACTAAATTCTTATTTAATATTTTCTAAAAATTCGGGTTCTTACAGTCTCTGGGACTGGAATTGGTTAGTCCTCCAGGGTTATCTCTAAAAGATGATTTTGTCCTCCTGCAATGTTAGTAACAGGAATACAGAAATTTTGAGTGTCTACAGATGCCCCTCTTTATCATATTCATGCAATGTAATGGCATGGATAGGATAAAGAATACTAGACACTTGAAATGTGACAAGATAATCATGATGCAATGTACTGCAACATGATATATATACATGATGTATGTGGTTTGTTAGACTGTTTTCCAACGGAATGTGATGACTGTTCCCACGACTTCTGATGGGGACTAGGTGTGACGCCCCCAAAATAGGTATACATCACCCATTTTGAGTCGCCAAATACATGGTACATAAATTAAATACAACAATTATAAAAGCTGTAACATAACATACGACAAAACATAAGCTGAGAGTTTTAAAACGAATATTGTTTTCTAGACAATATCCACACTCAATGGAGTCCTCATTATAATTATTATCACACTATTTCACAGAATAGTGAGGACCTCAATGCACCATCTCAAACCATCACTCTGTTCCCTACTAGTCCCGACTACGTTCTCATTTCCTCAAGAGAACAATAAAAGCAAAAGGGTGAGCTCAACTAGCCCAATAAGAAATATTATGACTAAGATAATGTAGAATAAATTATCCTTAGCCTTTAATAGTATAACAAGCGATAGAATATAATAGACAAACACGTTTTAGATCGACAAATGCTGCGTGGAATAAGCAATCCATTAGAAGAGTCGAGTAGAGCATGATATCTACTATCTTCTATGATTTAAAAGTTTATCATCAATTTTATCCTGTAAGACCCATCAGCAGTTTTTATTATACCCAAGACAAATAGAACTTTCATCACATTGTCTTCACCGAACCACCAAAGATGTTAGTTAAATTCACAATTCATGTTTATAATAATGTGAATCAACAATTTCTCCTTCCACAAAGGCGTAATAGAACATTTACTCAATATCCTTACCCCAAAGGCTAAAGATATTCAAATGTAATAACAATGATCATACCAATCAATTGCCTGTTAGTGCACTACGACCAAAGACATTCAACTGTTAACTAATGGTCATGATCCTGCCAATCACATCATTGAATTATCCCTGCACTACGACCAAGGATATTCGTTAGTATCACAAGTGGTCATGATCATGTCATACACCTGTCCATCTTTGCACTACGGGCCAAAGCTATGAGTCAACAGTTTATCTTTGCACTACGACCAAAGATATCAATCAACAGTTCTTCTTTGCACTACAAGCCAAAGACATACAATTGTAAAACCAATAACTAACAGTCCATCTATGCACTACGGGCCAAAGATGTCTTTTAATGCAATATAAGCATGAGGATCATGACAATGATATAAGGAATCTGTGACGCCCCCAAAATAGGTTCAATCCATCCAACCTATTCTGAGTCGCCAAATACATGGTACAGAAAACAACTATAACTTTATTACTACAATTATCGTACAAAATACGACAACACATATACTGTGAGTTTAAATACCAACTGTGACTTTGGACACCAACTTGTGTCAGCACCTCACATTGATACATTACATAAAGGTACAGTCAATAACTGTTTTAGAAATTAAAATCTTTGGAAAATGCTCAAGAAAACCTTCGTACATGGGAGGCCATGCATCTAAGTTATAATAGATATCATATGACAGGAGAATTATCCTTGGTTGACCCAATAGACCCCCAAGAAAAATGAGAAGATTACTATCATGTTCTTTCCAATGGTGAGTCTTCTCTTGACATATAACTATCTCCACTGTCTGCAATTTAGAATTATATTTCAACCAAACTCCAAGATTATATAGGTAGTGCTCGTAGATATACTCAGCAAGTGGATGTGCACAACCCTATCTTATGATAACTCGTAGGTCATTAGACATCTTGTATGATAATGGCAAAACACCCTTCCAAATTTGGGTTCACCTCACCTTATTCGGTTCACCAAAATTAAATATCAAATAGCGTATACAATCGACACACTTATCTAAAGTTCTCAATAAAATTATTTCCATACTATTTAGGAAGAACCTCAAATGACTATAGACCACCGATTCTATTCCCTTTTACCTTTCGACCCCCGGCCACACTCTTGTTACCTGAAAGGAATTGTGAAGCAAAAGGGTGAGCACAACTAGCCCAGTAAAGAATATCATGACTAAGATAAATAATTTATCAATAGCCTTCATAAGTAATGAATCAGAGATTTAGAACATATGGTAGATGATAAAACTTTTTAACCATAGTTGCAGCGGAACGAGCAATCCAATAAAAGAGTCGAATAGACCATAAAGTCTATTATCTTCTCCATGTTAAAAGTCCACCAACAATTTTTATCCTGTAACATCAATCAGCGGTTCACATCCACAATCATGTGAATAACTCATAATCATATTTTGGTTCTAAATTCCTCTTCTCATCCAGGACGAAGATAATTTTCATCACCTGTCTTTACCTGAAACATCAAAGATCATGGTTATACCAAATCACAGTTCCTGTTCATAATCATACTAATAAATTCATCTTTGCACTACGGGCCAAAGATATTCAACAATAATTCATCTTTTTGCACTTCTGAGCCAAAGATATTAATATCTCAAAGAAATATATAATCATTTCGAAATTTATAAACCATAATTATAACCATGTTGATCAATTCACCTTTGCATTTAAGCTAAAGATATTCAATTGTAAATTCAATGGTCATGATCATACTAGTCAAAAATTCAACTTTGCACTATTGACCAAAGAGAACCCATAGTCACGATCATACCAATAATCTACCCACCTTTACACTTAAATGAAAGAGAAATTTTCTTCATCGAGATTATAAAATGTTATATATGATAATAAAAACAATATGATCAACAATTGCATTTAATTTCAAGAGTAAGATTCATAAATCAGCGATAATTTGGTCAGAAAAAGAAACCAATTTTGTTGTGAATAGTACCCGTGAATAGTAACTCGTGAATAGTAACTCATGAATAGTAACTCGTGAATAGTAACTTATGAATAGTAACTCATTAATAGTAACTCATATTCGTAAATGGTACCGTATACATAAATAATATCGTATATGTAAATAGTGCCATATATATGAATAGTGCCATATACGTGAATAGTACCGTATACGTGAATAGTAACCCCGACATGAAAAAGTAAAAATTCCACAATCAAACTCATATCAATATTTTGGCATAATGATATTGAAGAAAATAATATCATTTAAGAAGAAAATAACATCCCTTACCATCCCTTACAATCCCTTACCAATATAATGACAATATCCCTTACTATCCCTTATTATCCCTTACCTCAAAAGAGCAGTACTTCTGATCGGAATATCGGATGAAGTGTTGAAGGAAACTTGCACTGAATAGCAACTCTCAAAGTATATAAATGCTCACAAAATACGCTCGATAATATATATATATATATATATATATATATATATATATATAGAGAGAGAGAGAGAGAGAGAGAGAGAGAGAACTTGTTTCTTGTGTGATTTTCAATTCTAACTCAGCATCCTATTTATAGGAAAATGCTAGAATGCCAAAGCAGACTTAACCTGCTACCTGATGGCTTTACCTGCTACTATTCCCACCCACCACTTTTGAAATAAAATTTCAGCACATTTCTTCACCAACCAAAGGTGGGGCCCACTCATTCTAGAATTTTCCACTAAATTATTTATAAATTCAGAAACTTCAACAATTTCTGAATTAGTCACCTCTTAAAATTCATAACAAATCATACGTTCATTTTTAACGGTTCAAAATTTGTGGACATATACTCAACTTATATATGTATAACATATCCAAAAATAACAACGATCCAACGGTCGGATTAAAAATTATAACTCACACAATATATCTCAAGAACACTGATTTTTTGGATTATGAGTCCTTCGGACCAGTTTCATTCAAACAGTCACCACAAAAACTCCACAATGAATTTTTGGGTGATTCCAATTTCCACGGTTAGCTTACTTCCAAGGCTTTCTTTTGATATATGGCTCATCTCCTAACTCATTATACACAAAGAGTTATAGATTTTACAAAATTAAGTTATAAACTATTTTTCTGAAAATTTCCAAATTTCATTCTTCATTTCGACAAAATACTAATAAAACACCTCAGCAGTAATTCCTTCGTTTATATCCATATAAAATAAATATTTCCTTATCATATAAATCAATAATTAATTATTCACAAATAATATTACAAAATCACAATTATGACAACCAGGCCGTTCCCAGGAAAGAGGGGGCTTTCCAATAAGGATTTTTCCTTACTGGCGCATAATTAGGTAACCAAACCTCTTCTTTACACAACTTTCTAGACATTTTCAATAATGCCATCTAATAATATTATTCAAATAATATGAATTATTGATCTGATAATGGGAAATACTGTGCAATATCGTGTGCTACTATGCAACCACGCGTATTACTGTATTTTAACCACCAAGTATTCCAACAGTGTTAACGGTAACAATTACGTTGTTATTTATAAAAACTCAAACTTGTCATTTTTTTTATCTGATAGTTATTCTGTTATGGGGACCACAAATGGCTGCGCCGTCGTCGAATATTCCCCCCGACAACAAGAATATTCCACGACCAAACAAATATTCCCCAACATAAATGAGTATTTTATAACCACTTGCGTATTTTGAAAATTTTATATACATCACCTTTAACTTTAACTTTTTATCAATTTAACCATTTACTAAATAGGAAAATTGAATACTTTTATTTCATAAAATTCGGGGTCTTACAGAATCAATCAAATGAGATAAAGGATAAATATTAAATATTTATATTTCAATTTATCTAGAGTTCAAGAATATCTAAATTGTCAACATGACCACCAATTGTGGAGTAAAATTCAAGAATAATAATCATGTGTCAAAAATTAATTTGGACCGAAAAGAAATATATTTTTCGGGTGAATAGTACCCTGTGAATAGTACTTCGGGAATAATACCTCATGAATAGTATCCCGACATGAAAAGAACTCCAAATACCCGAGTGATTAATATTCAGGTGAATAGTAATTGGGTAAATAGTAACCCGTGAATAGTAACTCGTGAATAGTACTCTGGCATGAAAAGTGCCCGAATACCCGAGTGAATAATATTTGGGTGAATAGTAATCGGGTGAATAGTAACCCATAAATAGTAACTCATGAATAGTATTCCGTCATGAAAAGATCAATAATCATCAAGAAAGCTCAGAATAATATTTCCATGAAAAGATACTGGATGAAGCGCAAATATCAATGATATTCTACTAATTTCATGGAGTATAAAATTCAAAATCTGAAACAAAATATTATTACTTACATACTACAGAGTATGAAAAAAAATATTATTTCAAGCGAATATTGAACAAAAATAACATCCCTTGAACGAAAATAATATTCCAACGAATATTTAACGAAGATAATATTCTTACGAATATTGAACGAAGATAATATTCTTTATGAATATTGAACGAAAATAATATTTATACGAATACGAAAAATAATATCTCTTCAGAATATGAAATAAATAATACCCCTTACCTCAGAAGAAGACTGGATACTAGAATAGTGAAGTAGCAGACTTCTCTTCTATCTCTCTATAGCTTCTCTCTCTATAATTACTCTTGTGAGTCTTAGTGAATTGGTGAGAATGAAAGAAGAATGAGCTTTTATTTATAGGAAAATATAGTTTCGATAATTACACAATTTGGAGCTCAAAATATTACAGTATAATACCTTCATCTTTTCCTTCATTTTTAATTTAGTCATGCAAGTATTATCAATCTTGCACCACCTCCCCTAATAGTACATGTATGTGAGTCAATAGTACACACATGTGAACAAATAGTTATAAGCATGTGAATTAATAGCAATTAATTGCTCATTTATCCGATTAATTACCCGATTGGTCAATATAACCTCCAGACATCAATCATTATCGGAATAGATGTCGATTTCCACTAACACTAATAATCCCAACACAATGAAAATATCAATTTCATCTTTAATCAACACGAACTTATTCATCATTAATATTATATCTCACAATATTTAACAACGGATCATTCCCAGAAAGAGGGGCTTTCAGATAAGGATTTCTCCTTATTGGCGCCTTGATTAGGTGACCAAACCTCTCCTCGATGAGAACTTCTAGACATTGTCAATATTGCAAATAATAATATGAATAACTTTGTCGTCTCAATTATTGATTTAATAATATAAAAATTATGCAAATGATACTGTGACAATAATTGAATCAATAATATGAGAGATATGATGCAACAATAATGTAGTAATAATTGAGTATAATCGTGGTGACTTCTCACGTAAGCATCAATAATCAATACCATGTGCTACTATGCATCCACGCGTATTACTATACTTTTATCACCGATTATTTTATGACAACTTGTTTACTTTGAAAAATTTTCACATATCACCCTTAACTTTAACCTTTTATGAATTTAACCATTTACTAAATAGAATAATTATAAGAAAATTGAATACTTTCATTTTATAAAATTTGGGGTCTCACACTAGGGTTATCACTGATGATCCTGAGAACTGCTTGGATGTGTACTCCAAAGTTCTCAAGAACTTACAGGATACCGACGTTGGGGTTATCACCAAAGTCCTAAATCCTTGATACAGATTTCCCACCGAGGATGTATTTCTCATGTACAAGAGATTCTGGGGATTAGTGCTCTGTCTGATGAATATGTGTATAACATATTCCATGATCGGTCTTCCCCGATGAGGATGTTCTTTCCTAGTTTGTATTGCCAGGTACTTCCACTGCTCTATCGAATTTACTACCAACAGTCTGTGTTGTCAGGGCTGCCTGACCCTCGTTGAAATATACATCAACGGATGAGATCCCTGCTGGGGATAACGTCAAGGCTGTTTGACCTTCATTGATGTGTGTATCAACGGATGAGATCATTGGATAACTTCCGATGCTCTGCTGGATTTACCTGCCATCGACTAAATGTCGTCAAGGTTGCTCGACCTTCGTTGACTTGTGCATCAACAGATGAATTGGATAAAGTTTCCGCTGGGGGGATATGTTTTGGAGTTACGACCTCGGAGTGATGGCATCGGACCTTCGTGAGGTATTGCCGAGTGTAGTTTGCAACAGTTGTGATCATCGGTATAGTAAACCCTGAGTCTGGGCGAATACCAATGAGTGATATGTAGACCTGCAGTTTGGTCTCTGAAAACCAGGATTTTAGGCTTTTCTGCTTAATCGCGTAGCATTTTTTTTCCTGATTTGACTTTTTCAGCTTGTGAGACCTCTTTTGCAACTCAAATAGGACCGAGCCGGAGGGGTGGGCCCCACCCAAGGGAGCCACAGGTACATGTGCGGCCAGCCGTGGGTGGTTTAAGGCACCTATTACTTTCACAAGTCATTTTTAAGTTGCGCCACACAGAGAATCCGAGAGCTCTTCTTCAGATCTGCTGAGTTCAGGCAGCTTTTTGCAAAATCTGTCACCATACAAGTGTTCTACACTGTTCTGGTAACGTATGCATGTCTTCTTTTCCAGTTTTTATCCGTTAAAAAATGAGTTATCACATGAAATGCTTCTAAACACATAGTAGTGAATATGCATGCTCATATGACTTGATAAAAAATATTCAACACAGTAAATGTTAGTATTTAACCATGTTGAACATAATGATGTGAAAAAAAATTTAACTTTTGAAACAATCAAATTGACACCTGTTTTCTGCTATTTCTTATCCTATTTGAGGACAAATAAGCAAAGGTGGTAAAGTAAAGTAATCCTGGTAATTAGGCTACCCTTACGGATTATGGTTTTAATATTTTTATGCATATAGGATGTTTATGACTGTGGGTAGGTGTGCTATTGAATGGCCACCTAGTCACGCCTATGTGCATATGGATAGTCCTGTTTACAAAGGAGACTCTGGCAAAATTTGCCAAAATGTAGGCATTGAGTAGTCATGCATTTTTAACTCTACTGCAGGCGTATGTTAAAGTAAAGCATGCATGCATATAGTCATAAAATGCATTTGAAAAGCTCCAGGTTGAGTTTACCACACCCTTTTTGAGGTGATTTGGAGACTTGTATCCAGATATATGGATTCGGACCAGCCTTGTAGTTCCCGCATGACCACTTTAGGTGTGCGAAGGAAGGCTTCTGATGTGCCTCGATCTCATCCAGTTAGACAGTCTTGTCGTTTGGCGGAGACCATGATCAGTCCTATCCGGGTTGAGGTACCGGATGTTGAGGATGAGGAGGAGGATGTACCAATTGCGAACCCCGCTTTTGCTGCTCATGTACCCCGCAGGGATCTTCTAGGCATTCAGGTGATGATCCTAGAGCTCCTGGGTGATTTGAGTTGACACCCCTCGGTTTACTTGCATGCAAATGAGGTACAAGCTGGATTTGATCTTCCTTTTTCCTATTGATGAGGAGCAAGAATTCTAATATTGATTTTCTTTGAGATGTAGGTTCTTGGCTTTACGCATCCTCTAGGGAACTAGTTCAACATTCACTCTACATATCAGGCTCTACATCCCAATTATCGAGCGATTGTGCATGGCTGGGGCTTCGAGGCATTCTTTTCCATCCTCCCCCGTCGTTGTCCCTGAGGTTATCTCAGGGCATTGTCTGAGTGCTGGTTTCACAAGACTCAGTCTCTCCATTTATTGGACTATGAGGTGATGATGACGCCGATGGATTTGCGATTTATCACTGGTATGGAGTTTGGAGGGGCACCAGTGCCTTGTACGGTGAATATTACCCCGACTGCCATCAGATCCTTGCTAGGAGACCCGACTGAGGCGCTCAAGAGTATGATAGTTCGTACAGGTCCTTTGAGCGTGGATGCTATGAGTGGGACCATACCCAATGATGTGAGAGTCAGGGATCACATTCTTCGACAATTGTTCCTGATGATCATTAGGGTCTGCTTCATAGCGGATAACTCTTCCACGGTATCATTCCCTTTGGTCAGAGCCACATGAGACGTGGACCGTATTGGAGAGTATGACTGGGGTTCCTATACCTTCGCCTATTTCCTCAGGGGCATGCGCATGCATTTGTAGGGCTTGACGGAGGCTTGGCTAGGATTTTACCCATTTCTGCTGGTGAGTATTTCTCTTGTGATTTCCCATGTACAGGTTAAGAGTGTTGACTGATAGTAGATGTTTGCCTTTGTGTTAGCAGTTTTGGGCCTATGAGAGGCTCTCATGCTTGCGTCCTGTGAGTGTATTAGGTTTAGATACCTATCCACGAGGACGGCGATGGCATCACTCCATAATGGTGGAGGTTCCTGTAGCTGAGGGTTTCACCCATTGTCGTCTACAGTTGGAGTTGTTGACAGCTGATGCTATCAACATTTTACCGTTGGATTTGAGGATGGGTACCCGACTGGTGTCGAGTACGTGATATCCACCCGTAGGATTTCTCTCTTCACAGATGGAAGATGGGAGCTCTATTTGGGAGAACGTGTTATTAGGAGCACTACAGGGGAGATTCGCGTACCGATCTTGCCTCCTGCCAGGCGTTATTGGCCTGTGTCGCAGTCGCCTATTAGTGATATCCCATTGATGGGCGTTGATGACTTTACATTGTCAGAGGGTCCATATACTCAAGATATGTTCTATTGCTGGTGGTCCCCTCGTACCATCGGATCCCAGACCCACGCCACTCAGTTCATGGGGGATATGGTTCCTGGATCCGTGATGATGACAGATTGGATGGCCTATGTCCGAGATCTGACTCATTTGACATAGATTAACAGTTTGACCCGGCAGTTGGACCAGGCACATTTCTTTATCCGGCACTTGGGTAGAGATCCTTTAGAGACAGACACTTTTGATCCTTCTAGCTCCGGGGCTGGCCATTCAGATGACCCATATGGTTTTGCTGGCGTAGATCCTCTATTATATAGGCCTGACATCCCACTTAGCGGAGATCTAGTGACTCAGGAGGAGTTACATCAGGTGGACAAGATTGATGATGTAGACATTGACACCATTGTCTTCTTCTGATGTGTACTCTCACTATATCTTTTGATAGACCTCTGTTAGATATTGGGTGGCTGTGCCCCATTCTCATTATATCTTTAGATAGGCCTCTATTAGTTGTTGGGCGTCTGTGCCCCATTTCCCTGTATTTTTAGTTGTACATAGATGATGTACTTAGGAATGTATGTACTGTTTTCCATTCCCTACATCATATTTCCATCTATTGTTGATCATGCATGTATCATGTTATGCATATGTATGTCCAGAGATATTCAACATTGACCCCTGGATGGTCTTATGACACGACCCACATAGATGTCTTCTTCGACAGTCAGCTGCATTGATCACACCCCACCAGTATTTGTAGCCTCCCATCTGAGGTCATGGTATGATAGTTTGTCACCTCTAGACCGAGTGACCGTAGATCAGTTATTATAGCATTCCATGACCCTCCTGATGTTCCAGGTTCCTGTGGGCTTTGTAGATGGTATGCTGGAGCATTGGGTACCGGAGAGGTAGGTTTTCCAATCCGGGACCCAGGAGTTGACTCTCCCCTTAGAAGAGTACGATCTGTTGACGGCTTTGCCACTGGACATGCCTTGCGCTCAGATGGTTATCAGCAACATGAGCCTGCAGTTCATGACCCTCACTGGGCTCAGTCGTAGAGTAGTATAGGATGAGATTACGTACGTCCGGCCATGCAGTGTCCCATCGTTTTCTTATAGACAGATTTGGCTTAGTGGAAAGTTATGCACGGTACTCCGGGGATTTTACCACGTCGGAGGATCAGTGGCGTATGGCTAGAGTAGATGTACTCATGATGTGCGTAGTGGCTTATGTGTACATGCTACTGTATATGGATGAGCTGGACATCGGTGTTATCATGGCAATGAGAGCTTTATGGGAGGGTCATACCATTGTGCCGATGATTGTGACAGAGACATTGAGGTCGGCCACATATTGCCACACTTATCCTGTATGGGTATTCATAGGTAGCTCGGTCTTGATGTATGTGTTGTTTCTGTCACACCTGAGATTGATTGGCACCTTCCGACGGTATGGGTACTATTTGTGACGCCCCCAAAATAGGTATACATCACCCATCTTGAGTCGCCAGATACATGGTACATAAATTCAAATACAACTTAATTATATACGATCGTAAAAAATCGACAAAAACATAGCTGAGAGTTTAAACAAGAATATTGTCATCTAGACAATATCCACACTCAATAGTGTCCTCATTACAATTATTATCACATTATTCCATAGAATATTGAGGACTACTAAAGCCATTTATCCTGGACCATCACTCCATTCCCCGACTCGTCCCAACTATATTCTCATTTCTGAAGAGAACAATGAAAGAAAGGGTGAGCTCAACTAGCCCAGTAAGAAATATTATGACTAAGATAATGCAGAATAAATTATCCTTAGCCTTCAACAGTGTTAAACTGATAAAATAAAATAGACATCAAGTTTAACAGCAGCGGAATAAGCAATCCATAAGAAGAGTTAAGTAGAAGATAATGTCTACTATATCCTCTAGATTAAAAGTCCATTGTTAATATTTCATTCCTGTAATACTTATCAACAGTTCTTTGTTATACCCAAGACAAATAGAACTATCATCACATGTCTTCACTAAACCACCAAAGATTATAGTTAAATCCACAATTCATATTAATAATCATGTAAATCAATTGTTTCTCCTTGCCACAAAGGCTTAATAGAACGTTTACTCAATATCCTTACCCCAAAGGTTAAAGATATTCAAATATAATAACAATGATCATACTAATCAGTTGTCTACCTTTGTACTACGGGCCAAAGATATTCAACTATAAAACCAATGGTCATGATCATACCAATCAATTGTCCGTCGATTGCACTTTACGACCAAAGACATTCAACTATTAACTAATGGTCATGATCACGCTTGATCACATCATCGAATTATCCATGCACTACGGGCCAAGGATATTCGTTATTATCACCAGTGGTTATGATCATGTCATACACTTGTCCATCTTTGCACGTAAGCCAAAGATATACAACTATAAAACTAATAATCAACATTCCATTTTTGCACGTAAGCCAAAAATATACAACTGTAAAACCTATAATATATAGTCCATCTATGCACGTAAGCCAAAGATATACAACTATAAAACCAATAATCAACAATCCATCTTTGCACGTATGCCAAAAATATACAACTGTAAAACCAATAATCAACAGTCCATCTATGCACGTAAGCCAAAGATGACTTTCATCACAATATAAGCATGAAGATGATGACAATGATATAAACATTAATCAAACGAAATCAAGGATAAATATTAAAGACTTTAAATTTATCCAGAGTTTAAAAATATCCAAATTGTCAACATGATACTGCTTTGTGGAGTAAAATTCAAGAATAATATTCACATACCAAAAATAATTTGGACAGAAAAGAAATATATTTTTCGGGTGAATAGTACCTCGTTAATAGTATTTCGTGAATAGTACCCCGTGAATAGTACCCCGACATGAAAAGTACCCCAAATACCCGAGTGAATAATATTCGGGTGAATAGTAATTTGGGTGAATAGTAACCCGTGAATAGTACTTTGACATGAAAAGTGTCCCGAATATCCGAGTGAATAATACTAGAGTGAATAGTAACATGGTGAATAGTAATCCGTGAATAGTAACTCGTAAAAAAATACCAAAGAAAATGATATTTCATGACGAGTACAAAAGAAATGATATCTCATACGAGTATAATAGAATATACAAAACTGGAAATGGATTTTCACCCGCCATGCGGAAATCCACGTAGACAGATTATTTCCACAGTTTAATAAAGAATGAATACGAAAGGTCGTTCACCATGCATGCGGTAATCCACATAGACAGGTTATTCCAACAAAATAATAAAGAATGGAATAACAGAAGAATTTACCAGGCATGCGATAGATCGCTATGATGAGTTATTCCCAAAGAATAATAAAGAATGGAATCGGTCATACGTAATCCACACACACAAGATATTCCAACACAATAATAAAGAATGGAACTAGGTGTATGCGTAATTTGCACCAACAATATATTCTAACAGGAATAATAAAGAAGCGAAACCGGTCGTGCGTAATCCATAGGTAGCGGGATATTCAACAGAATAATAAAGAAGCGAAACCGGTCGTGCGCGTAATCGCATGGATAGGATATTCCAACAAAATAATAAAGAATGGAATAACAATAGAATTCACCAGGCATGCGATAGACCGCACAGACAGGTTATTCCAATAGAATAATAAAGAATGGAATAACAGAAGAATTTCACCATGTATCAGATTGCTTGCATAGGCAGTTATTCCAACATAATAATAAAGAATGGAATAACAATCCTTACGAGTATTGAAAGAAAATAACTCTTTTCATGAATACGAAAGAATAATACCCCTTGCCTCAAAAGAAAATTGGATACTGGAATAGTGAGGTAGCAGACTTCTCTTCTTCTTTCTCTCTATAATAATTGCTCTAAAACTTTAGTGAATTGGTGAGAAATGAAGGAAGAATGAGCTTCTATTTATAGAAAAATATAGTTTCGATAATTGCACGTTTTGGGGCTCGAAATATTATAGTACAATACCTTCAACTTTTCTTTCATTTTTAATTTAGTCCTGCAAGTATTATTAAAGTTGCACCACCTCCCCTAATAGTAAATAATGTGAATCAATAGTAAAATCATGTGACTCAATAATATAATCATGTGAAAAAACTAATTACAGTATAGTACCTTCATCTATACCTCCATTTTTAATTTAGTCATGCAAGTATTATCAATCTTGCACCAACTCCCCTAATAGTAAATCATGTGAATTAATAGTACACACATATGAACACATAGTTATAAACATGTGAATCAATAGCAATTAATTGCTCATTTATCCGGTTAATTACCCGATTGGTCAATATAACCTCCAGACATCAATTATTATCAAAATAAATGTCAATTTTCACTAACACTTAATAATTCCAACACAATGTAACTATCAATTTCATCTTTAATCAACACGAACTTATTCATCATTAATATTATAATTCACAATATTTAACAACCAGGTCATTCTCAGGAAAGAGAGGGCTTTCCGATAAGGATTTCTCCCCATTGGCGCGCAATTAGATGACCTAACCCCTTTCCTCGACAGAACTTTCTAGACATTGTCAATAATACAAATAATAATATGAAATATTATGAGTAAGATAATGCATAATAAATTATCCTTGGCCTTCAACAGTGTTAAACTGATAAAATACAATAGACATCAAGTTTAACAACAGCGGAATAAGCAATCCATTAGAAGAGTTAAGTAGAACATAATGTCTACTATCTCCTCTAGATTAAAAGTCCATTGTTAATATTTCATTCCTGTAATACTCATCAACAATTCTTTGTTATACCCAAGACAAAAAGAACTATCATCACCTGTCTTCACCTAAACCACCAAAGATTATAGTTAAATCCACAATTCATATTTATAATCATGTAAATCAACAGTTTCTCCTTGCCACAAAGGCTTAATAGAATGTTTACTCAATATCCTTACCCCAAAGGTTCAAGATATTCAAATGTAATAACAATGATCATACCAATCAGTTGTCTACCTTTGCACTACGGGCCAAAGATATTCAACTATAAAACCAATGGTCATGATCATACCAATCAATTGTATGTCGATAAGACTACTACCAAAGACATTCAATCTGTTAACTAATGGTCATGATCCTACCAATCACATCATCGAATTATCCATGCACTACGGGCCAAGGATATTCGTTATTATCACCAGTGGTTATGATCATATCATACACCTGTCCATCTTTGCACGTAAGCCAAAGATATACAACTATAAAACTAATAATCAACATTCCATTTTTGCACGTAAGCCAAAAATATACAAATGTAAAACCAATAATATATAGTCCATCTATGCACGTAAGCCAAAGATATACAACTATAAAACCAATAATCAACAGTCCATCTTTACACGTAAGCCAAAAATATACAACTGTAAAACCAATAATCAACAGTCCATCTATACACGTAAGCCAAAGATGACTTTCATCACAATATAAGCATGAGGATGATGACAATGATATAAACATTAATCAAACGATATCAAGGATAAATATTAAAGACTTTAAATTTATCCAGAGTTTAAAAATATCCAAATTGTCAACATGTTACTGCTTTGTGGAGTAAAATTCAAGAATAATATTCACGTACCAAAAATAATTTGGACAGAGAAGAAATATATTTCTCGGGTGAATAGTACCCCGTGAATAGTACTTCGGGAATAGTACCCCATGAATAGTACTTTGACATGAAAAGTATCCCAAATACCCGAGTGACTAATATTCGTGTAAATAGTAATTTGGGTAAATAGTAACCCGTGAATAGTAACTCGTGAATAGTACTTTGACATGAAAAGTGCCCCGAATACCCGAGTGAATAATACTAGAGTGAATAGTAACTGGGTGAATAGTAACCTGTGAATAGTAAGTCGTAAAAAAATACCAAAGAAAATGATATTCCATGACGAGTACAAAAGAAATGATATCTCATACGAGTATAATAGAATATACAAAACTGCAAATGGATTTTCACCGCCATGCGTAGAATACACGAGATGAGATCATTTCCACAGTTTAATAAAGAATGAATATGAAAGATCATTCACCATGCATGCGGTAATCCACATAGATAAAAGTTATTCCAGCAGAATAATAAAGAATGGAATAAAGAAGAATTCACCGAGCATGCGATAGACCACATGAGACAAGTTATTCCCAATGAATAATAATAAAGAATGGAACCGGTCATGCGTAATCCGCATGCATGAGGATATTCCAACGTAATAATAATGAATGGAACCGTGTCATGCGTGAATCCGCATGAGATGCAGACTATTCAAATGAGAATAATAAAGAATGGAACCAAGTCATGCGTAATCCGCACGCATGAGGATATTCCAACAAAATAATAAAGAATGGAACCGGTCATGCGTAATCTACATACGCATGTGATATTCCAATGAGAATAATAAAGAATGGAACCAGTTCATGCGTAATCTGCACAGACAGGATATTCCAACAGAATAATAAAGAATGGAATAACAACAGAAATCACTAGGCATGCGATAGACCGCACAGACAGGTTATTCCAACAGATTAATAAAGAATGGAATAACAAAAGAATTTTACCACGTATGCGGTACTTCGCATAGACAGGTTAATCCAACATAATAATAAAGAATGAAATAACAACCCTTAGGAGTATTGAAAGAAAATAACTCTCTTCATGAATACGAAAGAATAATACCCCATACCTCAGAAGAAAACTAGATATTGGAATAGTGAGGTAGCAAACATCTCTTCTTATTTCTCTCTATAATTTCTCTCTATAATAATTGCTCTATAACTTTAGTGAATTGGTGAGAAATGAAGGAAGAATGAGCTTCTATTTATAGGAAAATATAGTTTCGATAATTGCACGTTTTGAGGCTCGAAATATTACAGTATAATACCTCCCTTTTTTTCTTCATTTTTAATTTAGTCCTGCAAGTATTATCAAACTTGCACCACCTCCCCTAATAGTAAATAATGTGAATCAATAGTAAAATATTGTGACTCAATAGTATAATCATGTGAAAAAACTAATTACAGTATAGTACCTTCATCTATACCTCCATTTTTAATTTAGTCATGCAAGTATTATCAATCTTGCACCACCTCCCCTAATAGTAAATCATGTGAATCAATAGTACACACATGTGAACATATAGTTATAAGCATGTGAATCAATAGCAATTAATTGCTCATTTATCCAGTTAATTACCCGATTGGTCAATATAACCTCCAGACATCAATTATTATCGAAATAAATGTCAATTTTCACTAACACTAATAATTTCAACACAATGAAACTATCAATTTCATCTTTAATCAACACGAACTTATTCATCATTAATATTATAATTCACAATATTTAACAACCAGGTCGTTTCCAGGAAAGTGAGGGCTTTCCGATAAGGATTTCTCCCTATTGGCGCGCAATTAGATGATCTAACCCTTTTCCTCGACATAACTTTCTAGACATTGTCAATAATACAAATAATAATATGAATAACTTTGTCATCTCAACTATTGATTTAATAATATAACATATTATACAGATGATACTGTGACAATAATTGAATCAATAATATGAGAGATATGATGCAACAATTACTATAGTAATAATTGAATATAACTGAGTGACTTCTTACGTAAGCATCAATAATCAATACCGTGTACTACTATGCAACCAAGCGTATTAATGTACTTTTATCATCGATTATTTTATGAAAACTTTCTTATTTTGAAAAAAGTTACAAATATCACCCTTAACTTTAACCTTTTATCAATTTAATTATTTACTAAAATAGAAAAAATTGAATACTTTTATTTCATAAAATTCGGGATCTTACACTGTTTTTCCCATGAGATAGTCATGTCCGACTCCTTTCAGCAGCAAAATGTACAGACGCTACATCTTAGTCGGTGTTTTTGACATGGATAGGAGATCCGTTTGACATTTTGTCGTGTACAGGGCTTAGTTCACCTTACAACTTCATTACTCATGCACCTGGCACGGATTATTTCCCTCTGGCTGGTTTGAGGGGCATGACCACTTATCACCCACTGGCTGTGTTGTCACAGTTCGACCAGTTTCAGGATGTGCATCCTTTTGAGGGGGCATTAGGTCAGTGTTTGGCATTTTTCCATTTGTCAGCAGAGGACAGATCCAGGGTGTATGCTTGTTGGGATCAACGTGAGCTATCTATGTTTTCTATTAGCCATCCGGGCTGTTCGACAGAGTATTCTGTATGGATGGAGACAGAGACTGCATCGGCTGTGGTAGTATCCACAGTGCCGGGGATTGATTCTGATGGTGGAGAGCCCATAAAGGACATTAATTTTCCTGCCGAGGAGTTATTTGCTAGTTTGACAGCAGCTCTTGTTGATTCTCCCAGTATGACTGCTACTGTGACCCCACATTCAGCAGAGTATTTAGAGCAGAGCCTGCATATGATGACATTTGAGAGAGATACGGCTAGGGCCTTGATGTTGACAGCTCTTACTGGGAGAGATATTGCTTTATTGGAGAGAGATGATACTTTAGCTCATAGAGACACCGCTATTGCTTAGCGGGATGAGGCTAGATCATCCAGAGATGCATTGATTGTTGAGCGGGTGATAAGTAGGTTTTATACTTACTTATTTGATATCAATTCATGAGAATTATGCTCATCTTGAGTAGATTTTATTATGTTTTTATGCATTTTATGTTTGTTTAGCATTTTTTGTAGATGAACTCCTAAAGCAAGGAAGGATGTGGATTGGCATGGTGACACGAGCTACCAAGGATGATGCATGATGGACATGGAGAAGATGAACTAAAGTAGTGGATGAGCGTTATGCAGAAAGGCAAGATGAAAGACAAACAACAGAACAACAAGCAGCAGCAAAACATCAGAGTGTAGGTTATAGAAGCAGCGCGATCGCACTACCCAACAAGCCAAGTATCGTGCGCCCGCGCTGGCTATCTGCAGAAGCTAAAATCCCAAACACGCGCGACCGCGCCTAAAATAAGCAGGAACATCGTGCGCCCGCGACCGTTTTGTACTGTGATCACGCGCGGCCGCGTGAGTCCTCTGATGTTGTTTGTTGACTTAATTTTTAAATTTAAAATTTGAAGCGCTTGAGCTTATCTAAGCTTTTCTGGCTGGCACCAGACGTGGATGGTTGGTTTTTATTAGTTTTTCATCTAAGTAATTAGGGCTCTAAGCTTTTGGAACTAGTTCTAGAGAGGGTTTGATCAAAGTTTAAGATTTTCTACATCTTCTCTTGAATTTAGTTATTAAATAGTTAATCATTTCATTTTCTTGGAGATTATTGGCGACTTAGACAACACTCTGGAACGAATTCTACAATTGGGTTTAATCAATTCTATCTTTTCTCTCAATTGTGATATTTACTTTCCATGTGTTATTACAATCCCATAATGGTTTTCAGTTCAGAAATGAACTAAACTCCATTATGAGATTCTAACGGATTTTGATATGTAGTCTATAATCATTTACCTGATTGTTTGATTGTATGCTTATCATCGGATTTTTTATTATGATTGAGTATATTGATTGAATGTTTGATCAGGCTCTGCTGAGATGTTTAGCTTTATATTTCGTGAACCAGATAGAAATACTATTTCACCGTGTGTAGTAATATAAGAGCCTGTGCTTTAATTCATTATTGCTGCAATTTCACATAGAAATATAGTGATTTTGGTAATATTGTCTATTACATGATTTCTATCACATGTGGAGGTTATGTAAACATGTCATAATTCATTGAAAAATGATTATGTCTACTTTTATGCTCTTGGCTAATTTTCCATGATAAATGTATAATCTTGCATGATGGTAATATTTAGATGAAGTATTAAATGAAGTTAGAATCCCATTCTTTCCAAATTTGATTACATTAAATTAGTATTGTGTTTTTATTCATTGTTTGAGTTTAGATTAATTTAAAATTGTGAGTATTCGTTTAAGCATATGAAAATAGTGATACGATTGGTGTATAATAATTTAATTTTAAAATCTTTCTTCGTGGATCGATACTTTTCTTACTCTGTACTACTTGTTGACCCGTGTATGCTTGCATGAGTTAGAGTCATTTTGTTAAGACTAAAAAGGAGGGAACAAGTTTTTGGCGCCGTTGCCGGGAAAAGGCGTTTAATTTTATTATTATTATCATCAATTTTAAGCTAAATTGTATGAATTAGATAATTCTAATCTTATCTTATTTCTATTTCTATTTTTGTTTGTATTTCACGTACTTATATATATTTTTATGCACACGCGGTCATCCAATTCCGAGTTGACACCTGCTCAGGATAACATTAACGGAAGAGGTTGGAAAACAAGAGTGCATAGAAATTTATAAGAAGCTTTAGAGACCACAACATCTAATATGGCGCCAGAAGAGCAAAGAGAGGAGCATAGGGCTTTGAGAGATTATTCGATGCCGAATATTAATGGATTGCAATGAAGTATAGTAAGACTAGCGATAGAAGCTAACACTTTCGAGATAAAGCTGGGCACTATTCAAATGGTGAAAAATTTGGTACATTTTGGGGGTGCTGCTATAGATGATCTAAATGAGCATCTATTGAGCTTCATTGAAATATGTGACACCTTCAGATACAATGGGGTGACAGAAGATGCAATCAGACTTAGACTATTTCCATTTTCATTGCGGGATAAAACAAGAAGTTGGCTTCAGTCTTTACCTTCGGGATCTATCACCACATGGGAGGACCTATCACAGAAATTCTTAGCCAAATTTTTCCCAATGGCTAAGACTGCGAAGAAGAGGACATAAATTTCCCAGTTTGAGCAACAACAGGGTGAATCTCTATTTGAAGCCTGGGAAAGATACAAGGAGATGTTAAGGAAGTGTCCACACCATGGCATGCCAGATTGGATGGTGATTAATACGTTTTATAATGGATTGGGATGGCAGTTAAGGCCTATTATAGATGCAGCTGCAGGAGGAGCTTTATGGGCGAAGAGCTATGAAGAGGACTATAATCTTATTGAGACGATGTCAGCTAATGATTTCCAAAATCCTTAAGCCAGGATGCCACAACCCAAAGTTGCATGTTTGTTAGAAGTGGATGCTATCACTCAATTGTCAGCACAAATGGCATCCATGGCAAAGAAGATTGATTCGTTGGCAGAGACTAAGACAAAGACAGTTGCTTTTGTGTGTGAGATATGTGCAGGGTCACATTCAACTGACCAATGTGCTATCAGTTCAGAGTTTGTATAATATGTGAGCAACTATCGGAAGGATCAAGGTCAATTTCAGAACATATACAACTCCAACAACCGCAACCATCCAAATTTCAGTTGGTTGAATAACCAAAGCAATTAACAAAGTCAGTTTCAACCACAAAATCAATTTCAGTCACAATCAGCTCAGCAACAGTTTGCACCAAGACCGCCCTATCCACATGGATTTTCTCAACAATAGCATCATCCACCACCTGCACCTCAGCAAGAAAAGAAGTCAGAGATGGAGGAGATGATGATGAAGTACATGGCAAATACGGAAGTGATGATTAAAAGCCAAACAATGGCTATCAAAAATCTGGAAACTCAAATGGGTCAGATGGCTAACATGCTTAACAACAGACCACAGGGTTCATTGCCAAGTACCACAGAGGCCAATCCAAGAAGAGAAGGGAAGGAACAATGTCAAGAAATTAAACTTAGGTCTGGAAAACAAACTGCATAAAATCATCATGGCGCGCTCGCGCCATTTTTGCAAAGGGAAGACGCATGGCCGCGCGGTCATGAAATTTTGTCTGAGGAGAATTTGAATAGTGAAGGTTCAGAACAACAGCAAGAAGAGAAAAATAAAGAAGGTTTATTTGAGAAGCCTGTGAATAAGATACCAATAGTTCACCCTCCTGTTTCTTATCCACAGAGATTACATAAGCAAAGGGAAGACAAGCAATTTAGTAAGTTTTTGGAGGTATTTAAAAAGCTGCAGATTAACATACCCTTCATTGAGGCATTGGAACAAACGCCTAGTTATGCAAAGTTTATGAAGGGTATCTTGTTAAGGAAGAAGAGATTAGAAGACTTTGAAATAGTGGCCTTGACGGAGGAATGCAGTGCAGTGCTTCAACGCAAATTACCTCCAAAGCTGAAGGACCCGGGTAGTTTCATAATACCATGCACAATTGGAAAGATGAGTTTCTATAAGACCCTGAATTTTATGAAATAAAAGTATTCAATTTTCCTATTTAGTAAATGGTTAAATTGATAAAAAGTTAAAGTGAAGGGTGATATATAAAATTTTCAAAATACGAAAGTGGTTATAAAATACTCATTTCTGTTGGGGAATATTCGTTTGGTGGTGGAATATTCTTGTTGTGGGGAATATTAAATGCGATGGTATGACCATTTGTGGGCCCCATAATGTAATAACTATCGGATAAAAAAATGACAAGTTTGAGTTTTTATAAATAAATGGCGTAATTATTACCGATTAACATTGTTGGAATACATTCAGTGGTTAAAATACGAAGAATCTGGCTGTGGTTGCATAGTAGCACACGATATTGCATGCGAAGATTTTGGAATTATTGATTCTTACATATGAAGGCACTACTCAATAATTGTTACGATAATTATTATTCAATATTTTATTAGTTCAATAATTCTTTGCGTTGATATTTTATATTATTGTTGTTCAATAATTGTCACGGCACAATATTTCCCATTATTAGATCAATAATTCATATTATTTGAATAATATTATTAGATAGTATTATTGGCAATGTCTAGAAAGTTACATCGAGGAGATGTTTGGTCACCTAATTGCGGCACTGATGAAGGAGAAATCCTTATTGGAAAGCCCCCTCTTTCTTGGGAACGGTCTGGTTGTCATTATTGTGATTCTGTAATATTATTTATGAATAATTAATTATTGATTTATATGATAAGGAAATATATATTTTATATGGTTATAAATGAAGGAATTAATGCTGAGGTGTTTTATTAGTATTTTGTCAAAATGAAGAACGAAATTTGGAAATTTTTAGAAAATTAGTTTATTAATTGATTTTGTAAATTCTATAACTCTTTGTGTATAATGAGTTAGGAGATGAGCCATATATCAAAATAAAGCCTTGGAAGTAAGCTAACCGTAGAAATTGAAATCACCCAAAAATTCATTGTGGATTTTTCGTGGTGACTGTTTGAATGAAACTGGTCCGAATGACTCATAATTCAAAAAATCAGTGTTCTTGAGATATATTGCGTGAGTTATAATTTTTAATCCAAATAGTTAGATCGTTGTTATTTTGGATATGTTATACATATATAAGTTGAGTATATGTCCACAAATTTTGTACCATTAAAATTAACGTATGATTTGTTATGAATTTTAAGAGGTGGTGATTTGAAATTATGTTTATAAATGATTTTTGGTGGAAAATTCTAGAATGAGTGGGGCCCCACCTTTGGTTGGTGAAAATGTGCTAAAATTTTATTTTAAAAGTGGTGGGTGGGAATAGTAGCGAGTAGTAAAGCCATCAGTTGCGTGTCAAAATGCTTTGGCGTTCTAACATTTTCCTATAAATAGAGTGCTGAGTTAAAATTGAAAATCACACCAAAAACATAAGTTTTCTCTCTCTATATATATATTATCAAGCGTATTTTTGTGAGTATTTATATACTTTGAGAGTTGCTATATTCGGTCTGAAGTTTCTTTTAAGCGTCATATCCAGATATTCCGATCGGAAATCTTTGCTCTTTTTGAGGTGGGGGATTTTAAGGGTTATTAAAGGATTATAAGGGATGTTATTTTCTTCTTAAATGATATTATTTTCTTCAATATCATTATGCCAAATTATTGATATGAGTTTTATTGTGGAATTTCTACCTTTTTCATGTCGGAGTTACTATTCACGTATATGACACTATTCACGTATACGGCACTATATTCATGTATATGACACTATTTACGTATATGATATTATTTACGTATACGGTACTATGTATGAATACGGGTTACTATTCATGAGTTACTATTCACGAGATACTATTCATGAGTTACTATTCATGAGTTACTATTCACGAAAAAATTGGTTTCTTTTTCTGACCAAATTATCGTTCTAAAACCTAGAAACGTCGAAATGTCGTAGTATTTTAATTACGTGGATGAATTAAAGTGTTTGAATTTCTAAGACGAAAATAAAAGCTTTTTGAGAAATTTTCCGAAAAACACTATTCATCGATTTCTACTCAGGAATTATTTTTGAACTTTCGAGAAATACGTAACGTTATAATATCAATATAAGATGGATTATGTAATAATAATCTAAGTATGGAAAACGTAATATTTCGCATGCGGACCTAATTTGGGAACGTTAGGATTATTAAGCGTTAAGGAAAGAAAGTATTAATCAAAGGATGTGTATGCATTGTACGAGGTAATGAACATAAGGATAATACGACGTATTATAATATTATGTATGGAGAATGGAATAACGTATAATATGAATAAATATACGAGCTAACATACGAGAATTATACGTGGTGTATATATGTTAAGTTGTTAATTAAATGTAATGGACTTGTAGGATTATTAGCTTAATGGTAGAAGTCCAATGGAAAGTGATTCTCAAGCCCAAGTGTTTGATAAGTCATGAGTCCAAACTATTATAGTATAAGCCCAACAAGAAATTAGCTAGATTAATTAAGCAAGCCCAATGAATTGGCCATGATCCATGGAGCAAACCAAGTGAGATGTGGGTAGACTTGATGGGCAAACATTTTAAGTGGTGAGCAAGTGTTGTGATGACCAAGTAGACTTGGTTATTAAGTAATGAATAGTAAGGAGGTGGGACTAAGGAGGTTAATTGAGGAGGTGCAATGCCTAATTGACCATAATGCCCTCACTTTGGATAACCTATAAATAGGAGAGTTGGTTGATCATTTCTCATTGTTCAACTTTCATCCAAAACAAAGTAACTTATTGGTTAGAGAGAATAAACACTTTTAAAGCCAAATCAACATTTTGCTAGATTTCAAAGAAGAAGACTTTAGTCATCAAAGGTAAATGATCTTATGATCTATTAGTCTATCTCTACCATAATAAGATTGATAGAGAAGTGTGATTGTATGCTAAGAACCTATAAGAAGTCATTGATGAATGAACTTAAGCCGAATAAGTTGAATAAGCAACTTGAACCTAAATAAGTTGATAAACTTGTGAACAACTTTTTATATGTTTGTTATATGATGTTAGTATGTTCAATATAGTATGAGAACATTGATTGATGGACTTAAGTTCGTAGTAAGTCATAAGCATGAGAATAAAAGTTCAAAAGTTAAATAAGTCATTGATTTACGAGAATAAGTCAAAACCTATTTTGATAATAATTTGGTGTAATAAGTAACTTGAAATGTTTATGTGTTGGTTAAAATCCATTTAGAATGATTAGTAATGAGGTATTGCCGGAATTCACACGATTAGATGATAATCATCGAATTCGTGAAATTTTCGGAATGGAAGTCATATTTTGTGTTTGAAGTCGAAAACGTTGGTTTTCGATGGAGACACGTCATATTTGGCATTATAGAGTTGCGGACTCGAAAATGACCGAATTCTGACTTAGAACGAAGAAACGAGCGTTGAACGTTCACAAACGTTTATCGTTTTCGTTGAAAATGAACTAATTGGTGACATTTTAGAAAACGAAGTCAAATAGATAAAATTATTGCATGAACACGTAGAGTATGTAATTTGTGAATCGTAGGCTTTTGAACGAGCCAATTCGGACTTATAACGAAGAAGTTATACGTTCGGAAGTTTCCCAAAATTGCAAAGTCAGAATTTTCTATAGCGCAGAGTTGGTGGCTATGGCAACCCAAAACCAAATGGTGAAATAGCAATTTATGAGCACAAGGTCATTATCTCTCATCGCAAACTCACATTGCATAAAAGTGCGAGAAGGAGAGCTATGTGTGGTGCCGCGGCGCCTGTCCTAGGGTTTCGACAGACAAGAATGTTTACAAGTATAGAATGAAAGATAACTCATTAGTAATGAACTAAGGTATAATTATAATGTTGTTAAGGCACTATATTCATGTATATGGCACTATTTGCGTATATGATATTATTTACGTATACGGTACTATGTACGAATACGGGTTACTATTCATGAGTTACTATTCACGAGTTACTATTCATGAGTTACTATTCAAAAGTTACTATTCATGGGTACTATTCACGACAAAATTGGTTTCTTTTTCTGACCAAATTATCGTTGATTTATTAATCTTACTGTTGAAATTAAATGCAATTGTTGATTATATTGTTTTTATTATCATATATAACATTTTTATAACCCTAATGATGATATTTCTCTTTGACTTGAGTGTAAATATGGGTAGATTATTGGTATGATCGTGACTATGGGTTCTCTTTAGCCAGTAGTGCAAAGATGAATTGTTAACTGATATGATTATGACCATTGAATTTATAATTGAATATCTTTAGCTTAAGTGCAAAGGTGAATTGATCAACATGGTTATAATTATTGTTTATATAAATTCTGAAATGATTATATATTTCTTTGAGATATTAAAATCTTTGGCCCGTAGTGCAAAGATGACATGTTGTTGAATATCTTTGGCCTGTAGTGCAAAGATGAATTGTTGATAAATATCTTTGGCCCGTAGTGCAAAGATGACCTGTTGTTGAATATCTTTGGCCTATAGTTCAAAGATGAACCTATTAGTATGATTATAAACAAGAACTATGATTTGGTATAACCATGATCTTTGATATTTCAGGTAAAGACATGTGATAAAAATTATCTTCTTCCTGGATGAGAAGAGGAATTTAGAACCACAAATATAATTATGAGTTATTCACATGATTGTGGGCATGAATAGTTGATTGATGTTACATGAATAAAACATTGTTGGTGGACTTTTAACATGGTGAAGATAATAGACTTTATGGTCTATTTGACTCTTCTAATGGATTACTCGTTCCGTTGCAACTATGGTTGAAAAGTTTTATCATTTACGATATGTTCTAAATCTCTAATTTATTACTGATGAAGGCTATTGATAATTTAATTATCTTTAGTCATGATATTATTTACTGAGCTAGTTGTGCTCACCCTTTTTGCTTCACAATTCCTTTCGTGTAATAAAAGAGTTCTTAGGGTCGAGTGGGGATAACAGGGGAATAAAACGGTGGTCTATAGCTGTTGAGGTTCTCCCTAAGTAGTATGGAAATAATTTTATCGAGAACTTTAGATAAGTGTGTCGTATTGTATACGTCATTTGATGTTTAATTTTGGTGAACCGAATAAGGTGAGGCAAACCCAACTTTGGAAGGGTGTTTTGCCACTATCATACAGGATGTCTAATGACATACAACCTCGTGTTATCATAAGACAGGGTTGTGCACATCTACTTGCTGAGTATATCTACGAGCACTACCTATATAATCTTGGAGTTTGGTTAAAATATAATTCTCAATTGCAGATAGTGGAGATAGTTATATGTCAAGAGAAGACTCACTATTGGAAGGAACATGATAGTAATCTTCTCATTTTTGGGGTCTATTGGATCAACCAAGGATAATTCTGTGGACATATGATATCTATCATAACCTAGACGCATGGCCTCCCATGTACGAAGGTTTTCTTGAGCACTTCCCAAATATTTTAATTTCTAAAACAGTTATCGACTGTACCTTTATGTAAGGTATCACTGTGAGGTGGTGTCCACGGTTGGGACATGAGTCACAGTTGGTATATATTTGTATCAAAACTCACAGCATATGTGTTGTTGTATTTTGCACGACAATTGTAGTAATAAAGTTGTAATTGTTTTCTGTACCATGTATTTGGCGACTCAGAATAGGTTGGATAGTTTGGACCTATTTTGGGGCGTCGCGATTAATATCATAGCTTAGGGATATGATCTCTGGCGGAGATCCGGGATTAGAACTAGGAAGGGAGAGATGAGTAATATCCTTCGCTAGTGTGTGTCCTACCTAAGCTAAATTTTCTTACTTAAGTTGACAAATTATGATATGTCAATTAACCTTTGTTTTGAAGCTGTATTCTAGAATGATATCTGAAATACAGGAGATAAGCAATGGAGAAATCATGATGACAGGGAGGATGGAATCTGAAATGAAAGCAAGGTATTCTCAACTCTTCGAAATACCAGGTACGTAAATTTCGGGGACAAAATTTCATAAGGAGGGGAGATTGTAACACCCCAAATTTTATGAAATAAAAGTATTCAATTTTCATATTTAGTAAATGGTTAAATTGATAAAAAGTTAAAGTTAAGGGTGATATATATAAAATTTTCAAAATACGCAAGTGGTTATAAAATACTCATTTCTGTTGGGGAATATTCGTTTGGTCGTGGAATATTCTTATTGTCAGGGAATATTCGTACGACGGCGCAACCACTTATGGGCCCCATAATAGAATAACTATCGGATGAAGAAAATGCCAAGTTTGAGTTTTTCTAAATAAATGGCGTAATTGTTACCGTTAACACTGTTGGAATACCTGGTGGTTAAAATACAGTAATATGCGTGGTTGCATAGTAGCACACGGTATTGCACAGTATTTTTGGAATTATTGATTCTTACGTATGAATGCACTACTCAATAATTGTTACAGTAATCACTGTTCAATATTTTATTAGTTCAATAATTGTTGCGTTGATAATTTATATTATTGTTGTTCAATAATTGTCACGACACAATATTTCCCATTATCAGATCAATAATTCATATTATTTGAATAATATTATTAGATAGTATTATTGGCAATGTCTAGAAAGTTCTGTCAAGGAGAGGTTTGGTCACCTAATTGCGCGCCAGTAAGGAGAAATCCTTATTGGAAAGCCCCCTCTTTCCTAGGAACGGCCTAGTTGTCATTATTGTGATTTTGTAATATTATTTGTGAATAATTAATTATTGATTTATATGATAAGGAAATATATATTTTATATGGATATAAATGAAGAAATTAATGCTGAGGTGTTTTATTAGTATTTTGTCGAAATGAAGAATGAAATTTGAAAATTTTCAGAAAATTAGTTTATTACTTGATTTTGTAAAATCTATAACTCTTTGTGTATAATGAGTTAGGAGATGAGCCATATATCAAAAGAAATCCTTGGAAGTAAGCTAACCGTATAAATTGGAATTACCCAAAAATTCATTTTGGATTTTTTGTGGTGACTGTTTGAATGAAACTGGTCCGAAGGACTCAAAATTCAAAAAATCAGTGTTCTTGAGATATATTGCGTGAGTTATAATTTTTAATCCGACCGTTAGATCGTTGTTATTTTTGGATATGTTATACATATATAAGTTGAGTACATGTCCATAAATTTTGAACCGTTAAAAATTATATATGATTTGTTATGAATTTGAAGAGGTGACTGATTCAGAAATTATGTTTATAAATGATTTTTGGTGAAAAATTCTAGAATGAGTGGGCCCCACCTTTGGTTGGTGAAAAATGTGCTATAATTTTATTTCAAAAGTGGTGGGTGAGAATAGTAGCAGGTAAAGCCATCAGGTTGCAGGTCAAGTCTGCTTTGGCGTTCTAACATTTTCCTATAAATAGAGTGCTGAGTTAGAATTGAAAATCACACCAGAAACATAAGTTTTTTTTTTCTCTCTTTCTCTCCTATATATATATATATATATTATCGAGCGTATATTTGTGAGTATTTAGATATCTTTGAGAGTTGCTATTCAGTGCAAGTTTCCTTCAGCGTCATATCCGATATTCTAGTCAGAAGTACTTCTCTTTTGAGGTAAGGGATTTTAAGGGTTATTAAGGAATTTTAAGGGATTGTAAGGGATGTTATTTTCTTCTTAAATGATATTATTTTCTTCAATATCATTATGCCGAATTATTGATATGAGTTTTATTGTGGAATTTCTACCTTTTTCATGTAGGGGTTACTATTCACGTATACGACACTATTCACGTATACGACACTAAATTCATGTATATTGAACTATTTACGTATATGATATTATTTACGTATACGGTACTATGTATGAATACGGGTTACTATTCATGAGTTACTATTCACGAGATACTATTCATGAGTTACTATTCACGTGTTACTATTCACGGGTACTATTCACGATAAAATTGGTTTCTTTTTCTGACCAAATTATCGTTGATTTATGAATCTTACTCTTGAAATTAAATGCAGTTATTGATCATATTGTTTTTATTATCATATATAACATTTTTATAACCATATTGATGATATTTCTCTTTGACTTGAGTGTAAAGATGGGTAGATTATTGGTATGATCGTGACTATGGGTTCTCTTTGGCCAGTAGTGCAAAGATGAATTGTTGACTGATATGATCATGGCCATTGAATTTATAATTGAATATCTTTAGCTTAAGTGCAAATGTGAATTGATCAACATGGTTATAATTATTGTTTATATAAATTCTGAAATGATTATATATTTCTTTGAGATATTAATATATTTGGCCCGTAGTGCAAAGATGACATGTTGTTGAATATCTTTGGCCTGTAGTGCAAAGATGAATTGTTGATGAATATCTTTAGCCCAGTAGTAAAAAGATGACCTGTTGTTGAATATCTTTGGCCCATAGTGCAAAGATGAACCTATTAGTATGATTATGAACAGGAACTGTGATTTGGTATAACCATGATCTTTGATGTTTCAGGTTAAGACATGTGATGAAAATTATCTTCGTCTTGGATGAGAAGAGGAATTTAGAACTACAAATATGATTATGAGTTATTCACATGATTGTGGACATGAACTGTTGATTAATGTTACAGGAATAAAACATTGTTGGTGGACTTTTAACATGGAGAAGATAATAGACTTTATGGTCTATTCGACTCTTCTAATGGATTGCTTGTTCCGCTACAACTATGGTTGAAAAGTTTTATCATCTACCATATGTTCTAAATCTATGATCTATTACTGATGAAGGCTATTGATAATTTAATTATCTTTAGTCATGATATTCTTTACTGAGCTAGTTGTGCTCACCCTTTTGCTTCACAATTCCTTTCAGGTAATAAGAGTGTTGCCGTGTCGAGCGGGGATAACAGGGGAATAGAACGATGGTCTATAGTTGTTGAGGTTCTCCCTAAATAGTATGAAAATAATTTTATTGAGAACTTTAGATAAGTGTGTCGTATTGTATACGTCATTTGATATTTAATTTTGGTGAACCGAATAGGATGAGGCGAACCCAACTTTGGAAGGGTGTTTTACCACTATCATACAAGATGTCTAATGACATACAACCTCGTGTTATCATAAGACAGGGTTGTGCACAGCCACTTGCTGAGTATATCTACGAGCATTACCTATATAATCTTGGAGTTTGGTTAAAATATAATTCTCAATTGTATATAGTGGAGATAGTTATATGTCAAGAGAAGACTCACCATTGGAAGGAACATGATTGTAATTTTCTCGTTTTTCTTAGGGGTCTATTGGATCAACCAAGGATAATTCTGTGGACATATGATATCTATCATAACCTAGACGCATGGCCTCCCATGTACGAAGGTTTCCTTGAGCACTTCCCAAAGATTTTAATTTCTAAAATAGTTATTGACTGTACCTTTATGTAAGGTATCACTGTGAGGTGGTGTCCACGTTTGGGACATGAGTCACAGTTGGTATATATTTGTATCAAAACTCACAACATATGTGTTGTTGTATTTTTCACGTCAATTGTAGTAATAAAGTTTAGTTGTTTTCTGTACCATGTATTTGGCGACTCAGAATAGGTTGGATAGATTGGACCTATTTTGGGGGCGTCACAGTTTCAGCAAATGTTTGTGTGATCTTGGGGCAAGTATCAATTTGATGCCCTTGTCAGTATTCAATCAGTTGGGATTCTTGAGCTCAGTAGAAATATTTCTTTTGACTGAATGATGAGTCTATCACTTATCCACGGGGAATTGTTGAAGATGTACTGGTTAAAGTGGATAAATTCATCTTTTTGACTGATTTCATCATATTAGACTATGAAGAAGATATAAGTATACCGATTATCCTTGGTAGACCATTCCTAGCTACAGGAAGAACCTTGATAGACGTTCAAAAAGGGGAGCTCACAATGCGAGTTCATGATCAAGAAGTTACTTTTAACGTATTCAAGGCAATGAAATTTCCGACAGATGATAAGGAGTGCTTCAGGGTTGATTTGGTAGAAAAGGTTTTAAATGATGAAGTAGAGAGCTTGGTGAATCAAGAACCACTGAGGAATGCTATTGTGGGAACTTCAGAAATAGATGATGAGGAGACTGAAGAACTTGTGCATTTTCTTGATACAACTCCACAATTTAGAAAATTCAAGACTCCTGTTGAGCTATTAAAGAAAGCTGGAGAGTCATCACTGAAATTGAAGCCATCTCTTGAGATACCTCCAGAACTTGAGTTGAAATCACTTCCAGATCATTTGAGGTATGCGTTTTTAAATGAAAATTCAAAATTACCTGTGATTATTTCTTCTGCACTAACATCTTTTTAGGAAGAAAAACTGTTAAGGGTTCTCAGAGAGTTCAAGTCAGATATAGCAGATATTAAAGGGATCAGCCCGTCTTTCTGTATGCATAAGATCCTACTGGAAGATGATAGCAAGCCTTCTGTGGAACAACAAAGAAGACTTAATCCAATTATAAAGGAAGTGGTCGAGAAAGAAGTATTGAAATGGCTGGATGCAGGCATTATATATCAAATTTTAGATAGTTCATGGGTGAGTCCGGTACAATGTGTACCGAAGAAGGGTGGTATGACCATCGTTTCTAATGAGAACAATGAGTTGATTCCGACAAGAACAGTGACGGGGTGGAGAGTCTACATGGACTACCGCAGACTTAAAAGTTACAAGGAAAGATCACTTCTCACTGCTATTTATCGATCAGATGTTGGATACATTAGCAGGTCATGAGTTTTATTTCCTTCTGGATGGATATTCATGCTACAATCAGATTTTTATAGCTCTAAAGGACCAAGAAAAGAAAACCTTTACATGTCCGTATGGTACTTTCTCTTTCAGAAGGATGTCTTTTGGTTTGTACAATGCCCCAACCACTTTTCAGAGATGTATGATGGCTATTTTTTCGGATATGGTGGAGCAGAATGTGGAGGTATTTATGGATGATTTTTCAGTATTTGCGGATTCTTTTGATTTATTTCTTGAAAATTTAGTGATGGTTTTGAGAAGATGTGTTGAGACGAACTTGGTATTGAATTGGGAAAAGTGCCATTTTATGGTATAAGAAGGCATAATTATGGGACATAAGGTGTCGAAGAAGGGACTTGAGGTGGATAGAGCTAAATTAGAGACTATTGAGAATTTGCCACCACTAACTTTTGTAAAAGGTGTTCGAAATTTTCTAGGACATGCAGGCTTTTACCGCAGATTCATAAAAGACTTCTCCAAGATAACAAAACCACTTTGCAGTCTATTAGAGAAGGATGCACAATTCAAGTTTGATGAGGATTGCGTGTCTGCATTTGAGCATTTGAAGAGAAGGTTAACTTCATCACCAATAATTACAACACCGGATTGGGACCTACCATTCGAATTGATGTGTGATGCCAGTGATTATGCTGTAGGGGGTGTTTTGGGTCAGCAAAAGGAAAAGATTTTTTATGTGATATACTATGCAAGCAAGACCCTTACCGATGCGCAGTTGAATTATACTACCACAAAGAAGGAATTACTAGCAGTTGTGTATGCTTTTGACAAGTTGCGAGTATATCTAATTGGTACGAGGGTGATAATGTACACGGATCATGCGGCAATTCAACACTTAGTGGCAAAGAAGGATGTAAAGCCTTGTTTGATCAGATGGATACTTCTATTGCAAGAATTTGATTTAGAGATTAAGGACAGAAAGGGAACTGAGAATCAAGTTGTAGACCACTTATCTTGACTGGAGAATCCAGGAAGGGAGGTAGATGACAAGACTGTGATTAATGAATTATTTCCACATGAAAAGTTGTTTGTGGTAAAAGGGGAAGTGCCATTATTTGCAGACTATGCGAACTACTTGGTGAGTAAGATGGTCCCTTCTGACTTAGTTGGTCATCAAAATAAGAAATTTTTGCATGATGTGAAGTGGTTTATATGGGATGAACCATATTTGTTCAAACAATGTGCTGATCAGATAATAAGGAGATGTATCCCATATAGTGAGACAGAGGGAATTTTGCAGGATTGCCATTGTAACGCCTCGGAAAATCGAACCTTTGTAAATACTTTTAATAATGAATAAAATAATATTATTTATTATTATTACGTGTTGATAAGATGAATGTCGTTCTATAACTTAGAAACGTCGGAATGTCGTAGTTTTTTAACTACGTGGATGAATTAAAGTGTTTGAATTTTTAAGACAAAAATAAAAGCTTTCTGAGAAATTTTTCGAAAAACACTATTCATCGATTTCTACTTAGGAATTATTTTTGAACTTTCGAGAAATATGTAACGTTATAATATCAATATAAGATGGATTATGTAATAATAATCTAAGTATGGAAAACGTAATATTTCGCATGCGGACCTAATTTGGGAACGTTAGGATTATTAAGCGTTAAGGAAAGAAAGTATTAATCAAAGGATGTGTATGCATTGTACGAGGTAATGAACGTAAGGATAATATGACGTATTATAATATTATGTATGGAGAATGGAATAACGTATATTACGAATAAATATACGAGCTAGCATACGAGAATTATACGTGGTGTATATATGTTAAGTTGTAAATTAAATGTAATGGACTTGTAGGATTATTAGCTTAATGGTAGAAGTCCAATGGAAAGTGATTCTCAAGCCCAAGTGTTTGATAAGTCATGAGTCCAAATTATGTAGTATAAGCCCAACAAGAAATTAGCTAGATTAATTAAGCAAACCCAATGAATTGGCCATGATCCATGGAGCAAACCAAGTGAAATGTGGGTAGACTTGATGGGCAAACATTTTAAGTGGTGAGCAAGTGTTGTGATGACCGAGTATTAGAAGTGGCTAGCAAGTAGACTTGGTTGTTAAGTAATGAATAGTAAGGATGTAAGACCCCAACTTATTATTAATGAAATTTAATTTTCTCTATTTATTATAGTAAGGGTTGATGTGATTAATGTGGATAGTTAGGGGTAAAATACGCAAATACTTCAAAATAAGCAAGTGGTTATAAAATATTCATTGTTGTGGGAATATTCGTTTGGTCGTGGAATATTCGATCTTTGTCGGGGAATATTCGTATGACGGGTAGCAAACCGTGTGTGGGCCCCATACCCTGAAAGCGATTGGATGAAGAAAAGCGACAAATATAAGTGGTTTAAAAATAATGGACAGTAGTTATTCAAGATTAATCATTGTTAAAATACCCGGTGGTTAAAACACAAGATGCTTTGGTATTGCACCAATTGTTGATTCTTACGTAAGAAGGCACTACTCAATAATGGTTACATGTAATTCTTTATTCAATATTTTATTGAGTTAATAATTGCTGCGTTGATATTTTATATTCTTTGTGGTTTGATAATTGTCATTACACAAAGATTTTTCATTATCGAAGCAATAATTCATATTATCTAAATAATATTATTAGATAACATTATTGGCAATGTCTAGAAAGTTCTCGTCTAAGGAGAGGTTTGGTCACCTAATTGCGGCGCTTGATGAAGAAATTCTTATTGGAAAACCCCATCTTTCCCAGGAACCGCACTGGTTGTCAATATTGTGATTTCGTAATATTATTTGTGAATAATTAATTATTGATTCATATGATGAAGAAAATATTGATTTTATGTGGATATAGATGGAAAAATTTTAATGTGACAATTGTTGAAAATTGAAATTTTATCTTTTTACGATAAAATAATTCTTTTAAATATATTATTATATTTTAATAATATAATAATGGTGATATTTTTACAACGAATGTGGGATATATGAGTATCGAGGAGGAAGAGTATTTTTGTTGCAATAAATGTTTAAAACATGTTAAACATGTCAATTGGACCCCATTTATCGATTGAAATTTGATTATAACTTTGTAAAATCCCAGTTTGTGGATTTCGGTCAATTTCTGCATTTGGAATTTGGAAAAACTTTCTTACGTAAAGTTGTAGAGAATTGAATTTCCTATAAAAACTCGAGAGATTGAATTTTCTGATAGAAGGGCTATTTATTATGAATTATTGAAGTTCCGAAGCTCCGAAATAATTGATTTTTGGAAGTTTAAAATATTTTAAATAATAAAAACGTTTTTTATTTGTTTTGTGGGCTACAACATGTGCATAATGAGCTGAGATCAGATCTAGGAAGGTGGGCGTAGAAATCTTAATATATATATTAATATTATATTAAATTTTCTGCTTTGGTGTTCTAAGCATTTTCCTATAAATAGGGTGCTTAGGTTAGAATTGAAAATCACACCAGAAACTGAAGTTTTCTCTCTCTATATTATCGAGCGTATTCTTGTGAGTATTTTGAGTATACTTTGAGTATTGTTAGACGGTGCAAGTTCCCTTCAGCACTATACCCGGTATTCCAACTAGAAGTACTAATCTTTCGAGGTAAGGGATGTTATTTTCTTCTCAAATGATATTATTTCTTCAATATCATTATGCTGAAATATTGGTTGAAACTTTTTATCAAATTTGGAACTTTTCCATGTCGGGGTTACTATTCATGGGTTACTATTCACAAGTTACTATTCATGAGTTACTATTCACGAGTTACTATTCACGAGTACTATTCATGAAGCGTGAAGATGTTTTTTGTGGAATTTCTATCTTTTGGTGTCGGAGTTACTATTCACGTATACGGTACTATTCACGTATACGGCACTATTCACCGAAAAATGAAATTTCTTCTTTTTGTCCAAAATATCTATTCTGGATACTAGCTTTGATTGTATCCATGTTTTGATCATTCTTGAATTTTACACCACTATGATTATTTTTGAGGTACTTTTTTGAACATGGATAAAACAAAGTACGAATCCTTAATCCTTAATCCTTGTCATTTTGTTTCACTGGATTCGTTTCTTTAAAAATATTTTTCATCATCCTCAGTCTTAAATGATGATATTATTGAATATCTTTGGCACAGTAGTGCAAAGATGAATGATTTCGAAGAATATCTTTGGTAGTAGTGCAAAGATGAAGCAGTGTTTAGATGAACATGATTAACTAATGAATATCTTTGGCTCAGAGTGCAAAGATGAATATTTGATTCGGATGTATATTGATTGATGTTCTGGGATAAAAGATAGGCGATGAACTTTTAAATTCATACATAGAATATAGTAGTTTGCATTCTCTCTTGAACTCTTCTAATGAATTATTATTTCATTGCGAATATTGATTTAAAATTTGTTGTCTATTGTATTCTATTAGATTTTTCCCTGTTGAAGACTAACGGTAATTTGTTGTATATTATCTTAGTCATAATATTCTTTCTTGGGCTAGTTGAGCTCACCCTTTTCCTTTTTGTTCCATTTTTCTTCTCGTGGAGGCGAGAATATAACTAAAATGCAGTCTGGGGTATGGAATGAAGGTTTTAGAAAGAATTGTTTAGTAGTCCTCACCATTTTTGTAAAATAATGTATCAATAAATGTGATGAGGATTTATTTGAGTATAGATATTGTCTAGAAGATAATATTTGTATTCAAACACACAGTTTTACTGTTGTAATAATAAAGTTGTAGTTGTTTCTGTACCATGTATTGACAACTCAGAATGGGTGATGTATACCTATTTTTGGGGCGTCACAAAGGAGGTGGAATTAAGGAGGTTAATTGAGGAGGTGCAATGCCTAATTGACCATAATGCCCTCACTTTGGATAACCTATAAATTGGATAGTTGGTTGATCATTTCTCGTTGTTCAACTTTCATCCAAAACAAAGTAACTTATTGGTTAGAGAGAATAAGCACTTTTAAAGCCAAATCAACATTTTGCTAGATTTCAATGAAGAAGACTTTAGTCATCAAAGGTAAATGATCTTATGATCTATTAGTCTATCTCTACCATAATAAGATTGATATAAAAGTGTGATTATATGCTAAGAACCTATAAGAAGTCATTGATGAATGAACTTAAGCCGAATAAGTTGAATAAGCAACTTGAACCTAAATAAGTTGATAAACTTGTGAAGAACTTGTCATATGTTTGTCATATGATGTTAGTATGTTCAATATAGTATGAGAACATTGATTGATGGACTTAAGTTCATAGTAAGTCATAAGCATGAAAATAATAGTTCATAAGTTAAATAAGTCATTGACTTATGAGAATAAGTCAAAACCTACTTTGATAAAAAGTTGGTGTAATAAGTAACTTGGAATGTTCATGTGTTGGTTAAACTCCATTTAGAATGATTAGTAATGAGGTATTGCCGGAATTCACACGATTAGACGATAATCGTCGAATTCGTGAAATTCTCGGAATGGAAGTCGTATTTTGTGTTTGAAGTCGGAAACGTTGGTTTTCGATGGAGACACGTCATATTTGGCATTATAGAGTTGCGGACTCGAAAATGACCGAATTCTGACTTAAAATGAAGAAACGAGCGTTGAACGTTCACGAACGTTTATCGTTTTCGTTGAAAATGAACTAATATGTGAAATTTTAGAAAACAAAGTCAAATAGATAAAATTCTTGCATGAACGCATAGAGTATGTAATTTGTGAACCGTAGGCTTTTGAACGAGCCAATTCGAACTTATAACGAAGAAGTTATGCGTTCGGAAGTTTCGCAAAAATTGCAAAAGCTGTAAATTTTCTAAGGCACAGAGTTGGCGCCGCGACGCCAACCCAAGGCCAAATGGTGGCGTTGCAGCGCTGGGCATAATGTCATTGTCAACTGCAAACTCGCGCCACGACGTGAGAAGGAGAGCTATATGTGGTGCTGCGGCGCCAGTGCTAGGGTTTCGACAGACAAAAATGTTTACAAGTATAGAATGAAAGATAACTCATTAGTAATGAACTAAGGTATAATTATAATGTTGTTAAGGCATTGTTAAACACTTAATGTATGATGATTAAAGGTTAATAATCAATTAAAGATGAACAAAATGATGATGACGTAATGAAAAGCCGAAACCCATAATAACAGATCTAAATCAGGATTTAGATTGAGATGAAGGTTAAGATATAATAATATACATACTTGATTATATATGACCTAATGTGGTACGTTATATGATCATGTATTGTAGAGACTTAGAGACTTAAAGTATACGTGTGATAATCAGTAAGCAGATGCTGAAGGCAAGTATTCTAACCCTTGTTCCAGTTCAGTCTGGACAAGTTTTGTAATTCATGTATCCTTTCACATGAAGTTTTGTATGAGGAAGTCAAAGCCAATTCTTTCGGCTAGACTTATATTATGATTCTGTCAAGCATGATTAATGTTTACCGTGATATATTGGTGTGGTTTTCAATCGAAGACCGAGTATGCTAAAAATGTTTTTGTCGTTTAATGACAGACACGTGAGGTTGCCACAACTTAAACGTACACACGTTTAATGAATGTAGTGTTGATCAACATAGAGTACTATGGGCTGATCACCCAGAAGTGCTTGTAAGTAATGTCGGACTTACGGACTTAGTGTCGGGATGTCCTTTTCAAAAGAACTTATGAAATGCTCAAGGTCTTGGACCGGAATTGATGTTTTACTGAATATTGTTGTTGTAAAATGTTTTGAATAAAAAGAAGTGCTATTTTGAATTAACGATAGTACTTTGTAACTATTGTTCAATTATTGAAGATATACGAGTTCTATGTTTCAAGCATGTTGTTTATTAGAATTGTAGTACTTGCTGAGCTAGTCATGCTCACTCTTGCTTGAACCATATGAATACAGCTAAGATCGAGCGGACCGAAGGCTCCAACAAGGATAAAGGCAAGGCGAAGACGAACCCTTAGAGTTCTTATGTAATAGTATAAGTGAACGATTGTAATATATTTGATATTATGACAAGAACAAATGTATGGGTTATAAAGAACCTAGGGGAATGTAATATTATTTCTAATATATAGAAGACATATTTGTTCTTTTGAGACTTTTCAATTGAATGTAAGTGTGAATGGTAGTACCGTGTAGCACCATCTGTCGGGTTGGAAGAGACTTGGATTTGGGGGCGTCACAGGTTGGTATCAAAGCATTAGGTTATAAAATTTAAGTGGGGATTTAAAAACCTTAAGTCATAACCTTAAGAGAAGTCAAAGAAGTACAAGAATAAAATAACCTTATAAAAATGCATTATGATTATGTTATGTGTTTTTATTATTCTACTGACGTGTACTAATCAACTTAATTGTTTTGTGTAGATGTCAGGAGTAAACAGAATGTATGTAGATGGTTAAGACATTAGTGAAGAATTGGTGAACCAAATAGAGGTTTTACTAAACCCCATAGCAGCAGAGATTGGAGGTGGTAGTTATTGAGTCTAGAGACTCAGATGATGCTGACTACATGTCAGTATTCGATGGGATGATAGAGGAGGAAGTGGAGACAGTGTCCTTTAATCTAGTAGCTATAGCAGCGGAGATAGCTCCTGGAGGGTCAATGATATCTCTGTTCATGTCAGTATTGGATAGAAATATTCATTATTGTCAGGAGGTTAAGGAGCTGAAGGCAGAGCTCCAAACTGTTATAGAGGACAAGACTGATGTTGAGTCCATGTGGGAGCAGGAGCACGATGAATGGATTTTGGCTAATGACAAAGTCCACGAGTTAAAGCATGAGGTCTTTGAGCTCAAGGAGGAGCTAAAGACCAAACTGTAGAAGATAGGGAGAATGTCCTATATTCATAGGAGTTCTCACACAAATTTCCAGCAGCAGGTAGCTGGTTATCCTTTAGAGGTGGGGCAGATGCGACATTCTATCAGCCATGATATTATTGCCGGTCTTGCCAAGGCAGATTTCAATAATGCCTTAAGGCAGATGTAGACTAGTAGTAGCTAGAGTAGTATGTAAATATTGTGTAATTAGTAGTGACGTAAAGCCCTCTTTGTATAGTAAAGGGTAGTCTTTTGTAAATCCCAATTTTTGGAAAGCGATAACGGGAAAGTAATGTAATCAGCTTAGGTTGTGTATGTAATCGATGTAGTATTATACTACGAAGAATGAATATAAGCCCTTTTTATGGAAAACAATGAGTAATGGATGTTGGAGTTATTGTTTAATATTAAATGATAACTAATAAAGAAAGGAATAATAATAACAAAATGTGTTTATTATATCAGCAAAATGCCGCCGAGAAGAGTGCAACGTAATCAAGGTGCTAACGTGAATCAGCCGGAGGGAGGTCCGATTAACCCGATGTAGGAGTTTGTTAATTCATTAACAGCTGCCTTTAATAGAATGGGGCTAATATCCCCGTAAATCCGGGAGTACCACGAGCTACGACCTTTAAGGATTTCAGGAGTGTGGGTCCACAGGAGTTCAAAGGAACTACGGACCCTATTGAAGCCCAAACGTGGGTTAAGAAAATAGAGAAGGCATTTGTGATAGCAAATGTCGACGAGGCCCAAAAGGTTGCTTTTTCGACCTATATGATGAAGGGAGAGGCCAACTTTTGGTGGGAAGCCAATCAGGCTAGGGTCGGGATAGCGAATCTGACGCGAGAGAGTTTCAAGGAGATATTCTTCGAGAACTACTTTCCCACGAGCATGCAAGGGAGGATGGAGATGTGGTTTCTTGAAATGAAACAAGGGGACATGACGGTTCTCCAATACGCCACCAAGTTTAATGAACTGGAAAGGTTCGCTCCACACCAAGTGCATACCGAGGTTAGGAAGGCGCGACAGTTCGAGCAAGGCTTAAAACCCTAGCTCTATAACCGTATTTCAGTGTTTCAAATTACTTCTTTTGGAACCATTTTAGAGAAGGCGATAATCGCCAAGGGTGGTAGTGAGGCTCTGAGTCAATACCACAAGGACAAAAAGAGTAAGGGGAAAGTAGATGGGGGAGTAAAGATTGAGGGAGCCAACGGTAGTGGCGAAGGACAAAAGAGGAAGACGTTCAGCTCTGGGAATACTGAAATTAAGTTAAGAGATTTGAAGAGGAGAATGGAGGCCTGCAAGACCTGTGGGAAGACTCACTTAGGAGTCTGTCTCAAGGGGAAGGCCGTCTGTTACAATCAGGAGACGGGGAGGGGCACATTAAGCGCCTAGCTAATTCGAGTCCAGAAGAAGAATCACGGATGCTTTGTGTGTGGGTCAATGACCACATGGCAAAGAACCGCAGAAGAAGAAGGGGACGGACGGGAATCGGGGAACTAATAGTGGTAAATTAGCTATTAGTGGACCAGCGCAGCCGGGTAGGCCGATGGGTCGTACCTTTAACATGATAGTCCAAGATGCAGTTGCATCAAGGGATGTCGTCGTAGGTATTATTCTGATCAATGACATAAATGCTTACGTGCTGTTTGATTCGGGTGCTACTTGTTCATTTATAGCATGCGATTTTGCTAGACAATTAGGATTACTTCCCGAAAAGTTGCCTATACCTTTAAATATTAAGGTAGCAAACGAAGAAATAATTCCTGTTGAAGATGTTCATAGGAGTTGTTGCGTAGATATACGGGGTTGTAAATTATCGGTAGATTTGATACCGATAAAGTTAGGAGAATTCGACGTAATTCTCGCAATGGATTGGTTAGTGAACCATGGGGCAATTATAGATTGTCAAGAGAAATGTGTGAACATTAAATCGTTAAGACAATCTCAGGTAGTATTTTACGGGAATAGATCGCCAGGACGTTCGTGTTGTCTAACCATGACACAAACTAGGAAATTATTGATGAAGGGATGTGTAGGTTACCTGTGCCATGTTGTTGATACCCAGAGAGTGGTAGCAACCATGGAACAAATACCGATAGTGAGATAATTCACCGATGTATTTTCGAGTGAATTGCCGGGTCTTCCTCCAGATAGGGAGACAGAGTTTGTAATAGACATCGTGCCAGGAGCGACACCAGTTTCCAGGGCACCGTATCGTATGGCACCAGTGGAGATGAAGTAGTTGATGGTTCAGTTGCAAGAACTATTGGACAGAAAGTACATTCAACCGAGTGAAAAGAACTTATGAAATGCTCAAGGTCTTGGACCAGAACTGATGTTTTACTGAATATTGTTGTTGTAAAACGTTTTGAATGAAAAGAAGTACTATTTTGAATTAACGATAGTGCTTTGTAACTATTGTTCAGTTATTGAAGATATACGAGTTCTATATTTCAAGCATGTTGTTTATTAGAATTGTAGTACTTGCTGAGCTAGTCATGCTCACTCTTTCTTGAACCATATGAACACAGCTAAGATCGAGTGGACCGAAGGCTCCGGCAAGGATAAAGGCAAGGCGAAGACGAACCCTTAGAGTTCTTATGTAATAGTATAAGTGAACGATTGTAATATATTTGATATTATGACAAGAACAAATGTATGGGTTATAAAGAACCTGGGGGAATGTAATATTATTTCTAATATATAGAAGACATATTTGTTCTTTTGAGATTTTTCAATTGAATGTATGTGTGAATGGTAGTACAGTGTAACACCATCTTTCGGGTTGGAAGAGACCCGGATTTGGGGGTGTCACAACCATGCTTCATTATATGGTGGTCACTATGGTGGAGAGCGAACATCGGCTAGAGTGTTACAAGCCGGATTTTGCTGGTCGACAATTTTCAAGGATGCTTAGAGTTTCGTCCCTAGAGATGTGACAGATGTCAAAGAGTTGGGAATATTTTGAAAATGAATGAAATGCCATTGAACACGATCCTCGAGGTAGAAATTTTTGATGTTTGGGGGATATATTTCATGGGTCCTTTCGTTTCTTCTTGTGGAAATCTATACATCTTGTTAGCAGTTGATTATGTGCCAAAGTGGGTGGAAGTGGCAGCTCTTCCAACGAATGATGTCAAAGTGGTCCTAAAATTTTTACAGAGGAGTATTTTCACTAGGTTTGGGACTCCACGAGCTATCATTAGTGATGAAGGCAGTCATTTTCGTATTAGGCAGTTCATAGCTCTGTTGGCTAAGTATAGGGTAAATTATCGCATTGCTACAGCTTATTATCCTCAAACTAATGGCCAAGCAGAGGTTTCAAATCGTGGAGTCAAGAGAATTTTGGAGAAAGTTGTGAACCCCACAAGAAAGGATTGGTCATTAAAGCTTGATGATGCTGTATGGGCATATAGGACTGCTTATAAAACTTTGTTGGGCATGTCACCTTTTTAGCTGGTTTATGGCGAAGCCTGTCACCTTCCTATGGAGCTTGAGCATAAGGCATATTGGGCGATTAGGAAGCTCAATTTTGATTTGAAGGCTGCAGGAGAAAAACGCCTACTCCAACTCAATGAGTTGGACAAATTCAGATTATAAGCGTATGAAAACTCAAAGCTATACAAGGAAAAGGTGAAGAAATGGCATGATCGCAAGATTATAGAAAGAGTATTTGAGCCGGGACAAAGATTTTTGCTGTTTAATTCAAGACTTAAACTTTTTCCTAGGAAGCTCAAATCAAGGTGGTCAGGGCCATTCACAGTGAAGACAGTTTTTCCACATGGTGCTGTGAAAGTGTTCGATAAATTCCCGGAGAAGCCATTCAAAGTGAATGGACAACGGCTAAAGCATTATTTTGGTGGCAAGGTTGGCAGACAAAAAGTAACCTCAATTCTTTTTCAAAATGAAATGTCAGAGATAGTCAAGCTAATTGACTATAACTTAGCGCTTGATGGGAGGCAACCCATTATTTCTATCTTTATCTTTTGTTTATTCGGTTTAGATTGTATTTGTTAGTTCATTTTCATGCTTAGTGTTATAACTTGTTGAGGGTTATATGAGTATTATGGGAGCTAAATTTGCATATAATGATGTTTGAGCATAGTATAGGGAGTCTGGTTTTGAGATAGTCATTCTTGCGTATTCAGTGGTTTATGTTTGGTTATTGATGAATGTTGTTTGTGCAGGTGTTTTGGAGTTGATTCGTCGCTGTTTTGATGTATTTAAGATGCAGAATAGTAGTGCGAGAATGCGAGGACGCTAATCGCGCACTTACATGAGAGCTTTGAAAACCGCTGCGCCCACGCTTATAAATGCATGCAAGAAGAGCTATCGCTAGCGCTGCGCTATGTCCCCATTCGTAACACGTCGCATCGCGCCGAGATTGTGTTTTGAAAATTTTTTAGGATTTTAAAGACGTGTTTTGCTCCATATCTCATAACACTTGAAATAGCAGAGCCTATCTCATTCCTCTCCACAGTGTGCACGACACTTCCTTCCCAAACCGTTCCAATTCAAAAGTGTAACTTCTTATCCCACTATGCGTATATCGAATCCGTTTCCTACCCACGTTTAAAGTCTTCATTGATAAAGCTAGGGTTTTTCGGTGGGTGTGTGAAATACAAGTTTGGGGGTTCTCTGTTCATCAGATATTACACTCACGATTCCATCAAACAAGTTTCTGTTCTTCTTCAGTAATATAAATGGGTCCAAAGCGTGCTCACTCTCGCACTCCCAAATCATCCTCTGACAGTAGCCAAAGTGGTGATAATGTTGATTTCTCTAAGTTTATCAACTTGGATGCACAGATAGAGTACTACCGCATTGTGGGAAACTTATTTTTGTTCGAGAGAGGATTTAATATAGATGTGCAAGATGGACAATTAGTGCAGATGATCAAAGAAAAGTGTTGGCATGACGTGTGCTATACGCCACTGGCTGCACCTATGGCCATTGTGCGGGAGTTTTATGCGAATGCATGGGAGACAATGAATGGTTTTTCTTTCGTTTGGGGGATTTAAGTGGATTATAGACCGAGAGCGATTCGTGGAGTATTCAATTTACCCGACCCTCCGGCTGGACGAACGAATTGGGTAGAGGCAGAACGCATGGAGACAAACTTGGATGTTGTTATTATTGATTTATGTATTCCAGGGACTCAGTGGACATGCACTCCTGGCACTAATAAGCCCAAGACCTTTTCGACTTTAACTCTTAACCGCTATGCAAAGGCTTGGAATCTTTTTGTGTGTGCCGAACTCATGCCATCATCTCATCAGCATGACGTTACAGTTGAATGAGCAATCATATTATGGGGGATTATTGTGGGGAAAGATATTGATGTTGGTCACCTCATTAATCAAAATATGCTGCGATACATGTCAGGGAAGTACTACGAGAAGTATACCACATGCATCGATCGTGACTTATTTATGTGCTAAAATTGGCATTAGGTGGATGGATGAACAGTTGCAGTACCCAAGCCAGGACATTACTCATGCCACAATAGCGATATTCGAAGATTGGCAAGGGGGTACTCCGCACCCAAGAGGAAAGGGTTTCATCCTTCGTCCCGCATCATCTACGCCATCATCGCAGCCCTCCAAGACAAATGAAGCAGGAACGTCAACTCAAGCCACTGCTGCTATTGAGGATGGACAACTCCGAAGGTTAGAGCAGAAGGTCGACGCCATGTACGAAAATTTTGCAGCGTTTGCTACAGGTTTGACGAGGTCGCTAACAGAGGCATTTGTGGAGCATGGGACTATGCTCGAGTGGCCGCAATTTGGGACAGCTGTGCCATTTCCACCACCGGATTCACCACCCGAAGAGGGTGGTGCAGCTGATCAGTAGGGGAGTTCTTCTAACCCTATACCTTCATTTATTGGGATAATGAATATATTAAGTTTGGGTGTATTGGGTAGTAGGGTAGTCGTATGTAGTGTTTGCATGTTAGTTTAAATTTTACATATTTATTTTGCATGTTTATATGTTAGTTAATAATTGCAGAATTTTTTTCTCTTTTTAGTTATTATTATATGTTAGTATATGTTTAGTTGCATGTCCTGAAATTTTTTAGCTTTGTGAAGTTTGAGTCTAGTCAAGGATGAAACTGAATTTTGAAGGATTGTTGAATTTAATGGATAACATGAGCTTAGATATAATGTTTTACATGATGTAATCCATGGATTTTGTTTAGATGCTTTCGGTTTGCACTTACGTGTTCACAAATGCTTGTAGTTATAAGAGTTATGTGTTTTATTGCTTGATAGGAAATGTGGTTTTTAAAAATAGAATTATGTGGAAAATGAACTTAGGCTATGAAAACATTGATAATCAAGCTTTGGGAACACATGGGTATGCTTATTGTATATATATAAAAAAAATCAAACCTTCTTGAGCTGAACTATTGAATCTTTGGAAGGGGCGAGATGGAGCGTAAAACGCACTTGCTGTATTAAAAAAATAATAGCAATAAACACCGCGGGAAAGAGCAAAAATTGCCCTCGTGAGTAAAAATAAAGCAGTTTAAACCCATTGTTGAACCTTAGTTTGTATTGATGTGTTAGAGTAGTTTTTGTTGCATTAGTATACATGGATCTTGATTTAGACTACAATTTTCTGTTTTGAGCAGTTTAACATGTGTATTCTTTGCCTTAGTCAAGTTTTGGTGAACACAACACACACACACAACATCTTTATAGAAAATATGGGTTATTTGATTGTATGATATTATGTTTATAGTTAGTTTGAAATTTTATTCTTGAATCTGGATAATTCACTGAGGCACATTGGATTAGAATTTCAACTTAGCTGGAAAAACTTGGGACACATTTGCATCGTAATTCAGTTGCATAGCATGTAGTTGCATTTTATTGTTTAATGTCGTATGCATTGCTTGAGGGCAAGCATTAGTTCAAGTTTAAAAGTATTTAATAAGTAGGTTTTATACCTACTTATTTGATATTAATTCATGAGAATTATGCTCATCTCGAGTAGATTTTATTATGTTTTTATGCATTTTATGTTTTTTAGCATTTTTTGTAGATGAACTCCTAAAGCAAGGAAGGACCTGGATTGACATGGTTACACGAGCTAGCAAGGATGATGCATGATGGACATGGAAAAAATGAACTAAAGTAGTGGATGAGCGTTATGCGAAAAGGCAAGATGAAGGACAAATAACAGAACAACAAGCAGCAGCAGCAGAACATTAGAGTGTAGGTCACAGAAGCAGCATAGTTGCGCTACCCAACAAGCCAAGTATCGCGCGCCCGCGCTGGCTATCTACAGAAGCTAAAATCCTAAGCACGCGCGGTCGCACCTAAAATAAGCAGGAACATCACGCTGGTCCGTACTGAGACTCGATGAGACATATACATTCAAGGCAAGGCTAGTGCTGTTTTATCTTTTTGTGATCATGCTGGCCGCCATGAGTCCTCTGATGTTATTTGTTGACTTAATTTTTAAATTTGAAATTTGAAGCGCTTGAGCTTATCTAAACTATTCTGGTTGGCACCAGGCGTGGATGGTTGGTTCTTATCAGTTTTTCATCTAAGTAATTATGGTGCTAAGCTTTTGGAACTAGTTCTAGAGAGGGTTTGATCAAAGTTTAAGATTTTTTACATCTTCTCTTGAATTTAGTTATTAAATAGTTAATCATTTCATTTTCTTGGAGATTATTGGCGACTTGGACAACACTTTGGAACGAATTTTGCAATTGGGTTTAATCAATTCTATCTTTTTTTTCTCAATTGTGATATTTACTTTCCATGTGTTATTACAATCCCATAATGGTTTTTGGTTTAGAAATGAACTAAACTCCATTATGGGATTCTAACGGATTTTGATATATAGTCTATAATCATTTGCCTGATTGTTTGATTGTATGCTTATCATCAGATTTTCTATTATGATTGAGTATATTGATTGAATGTTTGATCACCATTCACCTTGTATACTTATATGGAATTGATCAAAAATGAAATATGAGTATGGTATAGCATGCGTTTATGAGGCTGAGATGTTTAGCTTTATATTTCGTGAACCAGATAGAAATATACTATTTCACCGTGTGTAGTAATATAGAGCCTGTACTTTAATTAATTATTGCTGCAATTTCACATAGAAATATAGTGATTTTGGTAATATTGTCGATTACATGACTTCTATCACATGTGGAGTTATGTAAACAGGTTATAATTCATTGAAAAATGATTGTCTACTTTTTTTGCTCTTGGCTAATTTTCCATGATAAATGTACAATCTTGCATGATGGTAATATTTAGATGAAGTATGAAATGAAGTTAGAATCCCATTCTTTCCAAATTTGATTACATTAAATTAGTATTGTGTTTTTTATTCATTATTTGAGTTTAGATTATTTTAAAATTGTGAGTATTCGTTTAAGCATATAAAAATAGTGATACGATTGGTGTATAATAATTTAATTTTAAAATCTTTCTCCGTGGATCGATACTTTTCTTACTCTGTACTACTTGTTGACCTGTGTATTCTTGCATGAGTTAGAGTCCTTTTGTTAAGACTAAAAAGGAGGCAAAAACGGGATGGCGCTATATCTACCCGGGATGTAGCCATTACAGATAGTACTGCAGTGAGGTCCCATACTACTGCTATTATTGTAGAGATGAGCACGTATATTGATGAGCACAGTGTCATCATGCAGTTGGCTGTGGATTTGTTAGCTCGTGTAGATACCTTTGGGCAAGAGCTCACAGTGTTACCTCCTTCTTCGGAGAGAGATGCCATGTTGGACTTGATAGCTCGCAGATACACTGATTTGTAGATGGGCTTATATTTTCTTGCACAGACTAGCTTAGCCATTTTGTCATGTACAGTACACATTGTATATATCAAACAACATTATATATGGCAGGAAAATATATTTTGATTCACTTCCCTTTTAGTTGTGCCTTGTTACGTGCGTGATATTTGCCTGCTTCTCCAGGACTTATGATCTTGATGTATTCTGAACTCATCCTTGATGGGTGGACATTGAGATGTCTCAGGATCTTTCAAAATGGATAATTGATCTGTGTGTATCCCTACCCTTTGGTATCTTGAGACTGGTTTCTGTATGTAGTAATGGAGAGGAGTGTGGCTTTCCTCTCTGAGGTTGACCACACCACAGATGGTCGCCAGTACTCCTTTGTATGGGGGAGCCCAGGTAGTTCCATCTCTTATGGATTGGTGTTCCTCTTTGAGGACTCAACCGCAGCTTAGATGGTCGCCAATTCTCCCATTTGTGTGGGGAGATCAGTTAGTTCCATCCCTTTGGTCTAAAGTCAATGAAGTGTGGTGGATTGAAGGTTGATCCTAGTACCATGTGACAAGTTTTTGTCTTTTGGTAGGGGGTAAGACCGAACCATGAATGGTCGCCACGCACTCTCTATGAAGAGGAGATCGGTATGTCGTGAGTTGAACTCGTGTAAGAGGTTCAACGCTGTATGTGAAAGGGTGTAGAGATTTTTTTTTCTGTGGTGAGATCGAACCATAATAATAGCTGCCTACATACTCCCATATATTGGGGAGATCAGGTCTGCGTAGTTCACCCTTGATGGGACAAACTGATGTGGTGAAAGGGTGTTGTTTTTTTGTAAAGGTTAGATTGGATCAATCAATGGTTGCCTACGTATTCCCGTGTATTGGGGAGATCAGGTCTGCGTAGTTCATCCCTGATGGGACAAACTGATGTGGTGAAAGGGTGTTGTTTTTGTAGAGGTTAAACCAGACCAATCAATGGCTGCCTACGTACTCCTGTGTATTTGGGAGATCAGGTCGACGTAGTTTATCCCATGTGCAGGACGAATTGTAGCCGAAAAAGTTTAATTCCATGTTCAGGATAAACTGCAGGTGAAAAGTTTGATCCCATGTACATGACAAAGTGTTAGTTCCCAGTAGGCACAATATAGATCCAGAAGGGGGGGGGGGGGGTTGAATAGATCATTTTTCATTTCAAATACTTTTCTCATTTATTTTGTCTCGCTCATGAATTAGCATATTACAAACATAAGAATCTTTTCAAGCACAACGGAATAAGTAAAAGATCCCCTTCATTGATATATTCATAATCAGACATACATTGTTCGTAGAGTTAATTCAGTAGTAAGTAGTTAAAACATACATGGCAGTTATAGTAGTTAATATACATAATGTAAATGACATAAAGTAAAAGGCACAAGAGGTTTTAAGTGGTTTAGAGACTCAAGCTCCTAATCCACTCTTCTGCTTTCAACTAGCAGGATTTCCACTAAGGAAGGGCAACACCCTGAATCACTAAGATTCCTTCAAGACCAGCAGCCTTGGGACTTCAGTTCACTAAGTACTCTTCAAGGCCAGCAACCTTGGAACTTCTATAGTTCCCTAGGAACTCTTCAAGCCCAGCAGGCTTGGAACTTCATTTGGTCCCTCTGGACAAGAACCCCTCAGGCCTTGGCTTCTTGTTGTTTTAGTAGTTGTTGTTGTTGTTGTTGGTGCTGAGCTACTAAGATGTCTTTAAGCTTGAACATCTTATATACTTAGCAGCTTAGTATGGTCCTCTTTATATTCTGCCTCTAGTCTGGACCACATCTTCTATAGTGCAGCTGATCTTCACTCTTTTCTGCTCATCTTCATCTAGTGTCAATAGTGCACCATCACTGTGACACCCCCAAATCCAGGTACTTCATTCCTACAGGATTTGGTGTTCACTTATCAAAACTATTACCTCTAACTACCCATCAATAAAGGATAAAGATATAATTTAAATAACTTAAACAATAATCTCTTCCATTAAAGGGTTACATCATCATCTCAAATTAAATCCCAGGTAATCTAACCTTAAAATTTATTACATCAGTTTGCAGAATACGTCATAAAATAAAACAAGTCTTTAATATAAGTTATTAAAATAAAATTCTCATAAATCTTCATCATTTGGACATCTTGCCCTTGCATTTGCTAGTCGACGGCTCATCAACTTTCTCCACTTTAGCTGCAATGTTAATTGCAAGAGTGAGCAAACAAATGCTCACTAATATAGAATGTATCATGATAATAACATGAGAGTGAACAACGAAAGCTGAAGAATAAGGAACTTGTTAGAGAACTTGCCTTGATTGTAAGCTACACAAATGTAAAATAATCTCCAATTATCCTACACATATCATTGAAATCGCAACAATAATTAATTGCATGAATATTAGCTTTTAGGGTTTAAACCATCATTTAGGTCATAACCCTAACCTAGCACCTAACCACGTTAGTTAACACCTTAATGATCTGAAATCACACTATAAACCTTATCATTTATATTCAACTTTTGAAAACATCACATTTGGTTCATTACATAACTTATTCAAGTAATCACTTAAATTCTTTTACACTTTATATATCAACGCATGACAATCTGTTATTGTGGTTTATATTATGCCTCAACATCATTAACATGCATGCTAAACTAATATAAGTCCACTACACATGATCTGCCAATAAGCAGATCTCACTGTCTCAGTTCAGGGTGTGGCGCAGCTGCGCCACACTTAGGCTTGGGGCCAAATGTGCATTGCCGCTGCGTTTTTTGCCTTACACCACAGGCGCAATTGCTTGTAGGTGTCAGACAGCACGAGAGGACGGCAGTGAACAATAGCCGTTTTAGCCCAACAAACACAAATTTCACCCATCAAACGGTGAAATTAGCACATCCAACTGATATAAAACTAACACATGCATGTTTCCTCACATATTCATTAACTTAGAACAATTAAACATCAAATTAAACTATTTTAATTCCTTAAATTTCATGTTTTCTCATGAAAACTCCATTTTTGACACCTTTAATGAATTTGATCACCACGAATTCATTTTTCAATCAATTGACATAATTTAAACTGCGTTGTTTTCGTTTCTTAACATATTATCATAATCCATCAACAAGTTACAGATTACATCATATATTGAACAAGAAATTTGGTACTTTCTATGGCCATATTATAAGAACACAAACACTGTAATTTTCCTTTTCTTCCTCAACCCAATTTCACAAGAATTTGATAATTTAAACAACACTCAAATATGATAATTAACAGATTCTACAACATAACCTACATCCTACAATTAACGTTTGAACAACAACTCCACAAAAATCAATTTACAGAGAACCTAAATAAAAACTACAACTTGGAAATTTAAGAATGAATTATACCTTAATCCTTGATTATTAAAGTAATTATTATAGAATGGCTTCAATTCCTCTCCCTTCTACAGCAAAGCCCTCAATCCCTTAGCAACTCTCTGTGTTTTTTCCCTTTCCTCACAAACTCTCCGCTCTTCACTAACTATAGCCTTAGGAAGAAAAATAAGATGCGTATAATAAACTGATATGACACGTTCTCTATCAGTTAGAAAATATCAAAAGTCGTTAGTTGAAAAAGCCAAAGGCCACAAGGCCTTGTTTGGCTACCACAATAATCCCAAACTAGTTTAGTATTATATTATTTATATTACATAGTTTTCATGTGTCACACCTTACTTCAATTAATTAAATAACTTTGATTTTATCTTATAATAGTAATAAAATTCTTATTATCATTATACCTTATAATTAATAAATAATTTTGTATATCTAATTTAATTAGACACATAATTTTATTTAATTTATTTATTTCCATTAAATTAAATACTTTATTTAGCTTAATTATTTTCTTAAATATTTAATTGATTTAATTTAATTATTTCTTAAATTAAATCCTTCAAATAAAATTATCACTACTCAATTTAATTAACATTAATTAATTTAGCTACTAAATTAATTCAAGACAACTCATCAAATATTTATTTTCCTCAATAAATGAATTATTTTAAACATTTATTTAATTTTATAAATATTTAAATTAAATTATAAATTTCTCGATCGTTACATCTTTCCCTCCTTAAAAGGATTCTGTCCCCATAATCACAACTCGAAAAATTTATTCGCTACATTCTTCCCTCCTTAACAAGATTCTGTCCCCAGAATCGCTATATAAAATCAAGCAAACAACTGAGGATAATTCTTCATCATAACGCTTTCAAGTTCCCACGTAGCTTCCTCAGCATTGTGGTTTCTCCAAATTACCTTAACAAAAGGTATTACCTTATTCCTCAGTACTTGCTCTTTTCTATCAACAATTTGAACAGGGACTTCTTCATATGACAAATCCTTCTTAAACTGTAAGGGCTCATATTCTATAACATGCTTATAATCTGGCTTCTATTGTCTTAATACCGAAACATGGAAAATATTATGAATATGCTCTAACTCCGGAGGTTAGGCTACCTCGTACGCCACTTCGCCAACTCGTCGAAGCACTTCGAAAGGTTCTATAAATCTAGGGTTCAATTTTCCTTTCTTGCCAAATTGAATTTTCCCCTTCCAGGGAGACACTTTCAAGAAAACATAACTACCGACATCGAATTCCAGATTCTGTCGATGTTGATCGGCATATTTCTTTTATCTATCTTGTGCTGCGATCAATCTAGCTTGAATAACCTTGATGATCTCGACAGTCTGTTGTACCTATTCTGGACCCAATAGTTGACGTTCACCAACCTCGTCCCAACATAATAGAGTTTTGCATTTCCTGCCGTATAACGCTTCGTAAGGCGGCATGCCAATACTCGCGTGATAACTATTATTATAAGCAAACTCCACCAATGGCAGATGGTCATCCCAATTTCCCTTGAAATCCATGATATATGCTCTGAGCATATCTTCTAGTGTTTGGATGGTTCTTTCACTCTGTCTGTCGATCTGAGGATGGTACGCTGTGCTCATTCTCAGCTGTGTCCCCAAACATTCTTGTAATCATTTCCAGAAATTAGATGTGAAACGTGAATCTCTGTCTGATACAATAAACACAGGTACACCGTGTCTTGACACAATCTCTTTCACGTACAGTTTTGTTAACCGATCTAGGGTAAACCAAATCTTGATTGGCAAAAAGTGTGCCGACTTCGTCAATCGATCGACAATCACCCAAATGACATCGTAACCTTGCTGAGTCATTGGAAGACCTACCACAAAATCCATTGTGATATGCTCCCACTTCAATTCTGGTATCTCCAACGGTTGTAATAATCCGCTTGGCCTTTGATGTTCAGCTTTGACTTTCTGACACGTTAAGCATTTTGCCACACACTCAGCCACACCCCTCTTAATATTCGACCACCAAAAATGATGCTTAAGATCTTGTTACATCTTTGTACTCCCAAGGTGAATCAAATATCGTGAGTTGTGAGCTTCATTCAGAATTTCTTCTTTAACCTTTGGTGCTGGCGGAACCCAAATCCTCCCTTTGAATCGAAGTAACCCTTCCAAATCGATTTTAAATTTTCTTTTCTCACCTTCAGATATCCTCTGTTTTATCTTTTCGCAGTCTCCATCCTGAAGTTGTGCATTTTTCACCTTATCCACCAACGTTGAACTATTTCCCATCTGGAATAACTTTTCATCGGATTCTGTCGGATATTTTATTTCCAACTCCATCTTAGCCATTTCCGAAACTAGCTTCTCTTGATCAGTTAATATCATTAACTTCTCCCATCCCTTCCTACTTAAGGCATCAACAACAACATTCGCCTTTCCGGGATGATAGAAAATCTCGCAATCATAATCTTTAATCTGCTCCAACCATCTTCTTAATTTGTCGCATGTTCAAATTTTTTTGTGTAAAGATATACTTCGGACTCTTATGGTCGGTATATATCTCACACGTCTCTCTATAAAGATAATGTCTCCAAATTTTCGTGGCAAACACCACCGCCGCAACTCTAAGTCATGAGTCGGATACCTTTCTCGTAATCTTTCAACCGACGTGATGCATACGTAATAACTCTCTTCATTCGCATAAGCACACATCCTAGTCCTTTATGCGATGCGTCTACTATACACCACAAATTTTCTGTATCATCGACAACGACAACACACGTGTTTGAACTCAACCTCTTCTTCAATTCTGAAAACTTTCCTCACACTTCTCTGTCCAAACAAACTTAACCGCTTTTCTAGTTAAATTCATCAACTGAGTCGCGATCTTGGAAAAGTCTTGAATAAAAACGCCGATAGTAACTCGCCAATCCTAAAAAACTCCTCACTTTCGACGGTGTCTTGGATGATCCCATTTATTACAACTTCCACCTTTGATGGATCTACAAAAATTCATCCTTATCAATAACGTGTTCGAGAAACCGTACACATTCCAACCAAAATTCACATTTTGAGAACTTAGCGCATAACTTCTTTCTCAACGTCTCCAACGTCACCCTTAAATGTTCCACATGTTCTTCTTTGGTTTTGGAATATACCAATATATCATCAATAAACACCACCACAAACTTGTCTAAGAATGGTTTAAACACCCTATTCATCAAGTCCATGAACGCTGCAGGTGCGTTAGTTAAACCAAAAGACATAACCAGAAACTCGTAATGACCATACCGAGTTCTGAACGCTGTCTTTGGCACATCCTCCGGCCTCACCTTCAACTGATGATAACCACTTCTCAGGTCTATCTTCGAGAAATACCTCGCTCCTTTCAACTGATCGAACAGGTCATCGATTCTAGGTAATGGATACTTATTTTTAATTGTGACCTTATTCAATTCTTGGTAGTCAATGCAGAGCCGCATTGATCCGTCTTTCTTCTTAACAAACAACACCGGTGCTCCCCATGGCGAAACACTCGGTGAATATACTTCTTATCGAGCAACTCTTGTAATTGGATCATCAACTCTTTCATCTCTACCGGGGCCATTCTATATGGTGCCTTAGATATCGGGGCCGTTCCTGGTAGTAAATCAATCACGAACTCGATTTGTCGATCCGGCGAAAGACCCAGCAAGTTGTCTAGAAATACATCTGCAAAATCTCTTATGATCGGTATCTCTTCCAGCTTCACACTCTTCTTCTGTGTATCGACAATATAGGCTAAGTATCCTACACATCCTTGTCTCAACAACTTCTTGGCTTGCATCACCGTCAGATAACTTGCTTGTTGAGGTGACTTGCTACCAAAGAACACAACCTTTGACTGAATCATAAGGTTAACACACTTCCTTTGGCAATCAATTACTGCTCCGTAATTGAATAACCAATCCATTCCCAGTATAACATCAAATTCACCAAGTCTAATTGGTATCAAATCTACCATCATCTCATGACCTTTTATAACCACTTTACGATTCCTATATATGAATTTAACAAGAATCACTTCCCTATTCGTAATCTCTATACTTAAGGGAAATTCTAATTCTTCCTGAGGCAAATCTAAGTTCGAGCAAATTCATCGGATATAAATGAGCAAGTAAGCACCCCGAATCAAATAATACATAAGCATTAATACCATTAATCGGAATGATACCGACACCACATCCTTAGATCTGCATAAAGATCCTCGCTTGCGATCATATTGAAAGTCCTCGTAGTAGGTCGACTTGATTGAAAGCTGGTCCAATGATAGTCAATGCACCACCACCGTTGTTGTTTCCTTTTCCGCCACTTGCACTTCCTCGTTGGCTTCTTAGGGCAATCACGAGCCATGTGATCCTTGAACCGCAGTAAAACATGCTCCTTTCTTTGGACTAAAAACATTCGATGCAATGTGTCCTCTCGACCATTGGTTTGAAACACACCGCTTTCTCCTTCAAATATACCCCATTATGGTTCTTCTCAGAAGTTGCACAAGCCTCAAACTTTTTCTTCTGCTGATTTCCCTGTTGTCCTCCCGCAGTCAAATTCTCGCTCCATTTCCTCTTCTGATTATTACTTCCAACGTTACTTCCACCCGCCTTATTCTCATTGTCACTCTTCCTCTTCTTTTGTTCTTGGTTGTACTTGGTCAAAGCATCGCTTCCACCTTCCGCGATAATTGCCTTCTCCAGCACAACAACAAATGTGTTCAGCTGGAACATTGAAACCTTGCTGTAAAGCCAGGGCTTCAATCCTTGTTCGAATCTTCTTGCTTTACGTTCGTCAGTATTGACTTGATAAGTGGCAAACCTTGCCAACTCGTTAAACTTTGTATCATATTCCGGCACCGTCATAGTTCCTTGCTTCAACTAAAGAAATTGCACTTCCAGCTAATTTTGAGAACTCGCTGGAAAGTACATTTCAAAGAACATCTCCTTAAATCTATCCCACGCTATCACTCCTTGTCCTCCACAAACCTTATTTGCTTTCCACCAGTAGCTAGCTTCAGACTTCAGCATAAATGTTGCGAACGCAGTCTTTTGATCTTCGTTAACTCTAGTAACGTCGAACACCTTCTCCATTTCCATGATCCAGGTTTGGTCTTCCACTGGATTCATAGACGCTTGAAATTCTGGAGGTCCAACCGCTTTGAATTCCTTGAATGTCGTGACTTGAGCTTGCGGTTGATTCGCAAGTGTACTCGTCAACAGAGCTACCAGCTGCTGAACCGGATTAGCGTTGGTCTCGTTGTTATTATTAGTAGACCCCTCCGGAGGTTCTTGTTGACGTGGTTGTCTTCTTCTAGGAGGTATTTTCTGTTAAAATATACGCTTATTAGCTCATTACTGGACTTCTTGCGTATTTAAAGTTTAACTTAAACATTCCAAGATTAAAGCTTTAACACACAACATTTCAAATAAACTCTAATATTTTATTCATTCATAAAGTTTTAGAACATACTCAAAATAGCATAACCGCTATAAACATTCACTTTCCTAAAATAAACACGTTTCAGAATTACATACTCATACTATCCCTTTATTTATCTCAAAATAAGGGATTCACAATTTATTTATTCACATAATTAACCTCATATTATTCTCTATCTTATTCTATCTAGGCATATTAAGACGTCGTAAGGCTTCCCGACGTTCTTCCTCCATGATACGATATGCCGTTCTGCGATCCATCACGAACCACGGAGAATTCTCAAACTGAGGTGGATAATAGTAGACTCGGTCCTGGGCCCTATCAATCGCCGAATTAAAAGCATAATCCATCTCTTTCATTTTGGCTTTCTTCACTTGGACCTTAGCCTCAGCACGATCTGCACGTTGAGTCGCCTTCATCCACGCATCCTCCGCTCTTGCACGCTTAGCTGATTCCTCCTTGAAATCATCTTTCAATTTCTCCATGTCAGTCTTCATCTTCTCGTGCACTGCCAACAGGTCTTCATGCTGACCCTTTGTATGAACCAGATCCCACTCGTGTTTCCAAGTTTCGAATCAAGTTCCTGAATCTCTGCATCCTTTTGCTCCATCGAAGCGTGATGCATCTCAACCATTTCCTTCAGCTCCTCGACCTCGTCCTGTAACTCTATGTTACGGTCATACAAAGCATCATACATCTCGGCCGATATGGAGTTTGGTGGAAACTCCTCAGGATCCTCCTCCTCATCATCCTCTTCTACCTCCTCAGAACTATCCTCCTCGGGATCGGTCACAGGCACATCCTCTTGGATCAACTGCTCCCGCACTACGTGAATATCCCGAGGCTCATCATCTATAGGTATTTGAGGTATCACCTCTCTAGCTGGACTGGATCCTCCTTCATTAGACATCCTGACAACAAAATATTTTAAGTTTTACTTAACATTTTTCGATACTCGCGAGCACACAAGTTATTAACACATAGCACATAATGTCTTTTATTATTTAACTTCAATGGATACCTTAATCCATTCCTTAAAACTCGATAAGAGTTGAACACCTCTACGTTTTCTATTTCTTAAATTTACTTTAAGGTTTCCCACCTAAGGTTCATAACCTAAAGCTTTGATACCAAACTGTGACACCCCCAAATCTAGGTACTTCATTCCCACACAGATTTGGTGTTCACTTATCAAAACTATTACATCTAACTACCCATCAATAAAGGATAAAGACATAATTTAAATAACTTAAACAATAACTCCCATTAAAGGGTTACATCATCATCTCAAATTAAAGTAATCTAACCTTAAAATTTATTACATCTATGGAATAATAAAATAAAACAAGTCTTTAACATAATTCATTAAAATAAAATTCTCATAAGTCTTCATCATTTGGACATCTTGCCCTTGCCTTTGCTTTGCTAGTCGATTTACTCATCAACTTTCTCTCCACTTTAGTCAGAAGTTAATTGCAAGAGTGAGCAAACAAATGCTCACTAATATAGAACGTAGCATGATAATAACATGAGAGTGAACAACGAAAGCTGAACAATAAGGAACTTGATCTACAATTCAAAATAGAAAACAAGTTTGAACTTTATTTATCTGAGGGTCTTAAGACTATGAACTATGTCCCCGGTACTTAGGTATTATTACCCAACCTTAATAGTCATTTAGACTATACGGACCCTTCTTAACGTACTTAGGGGGATCAGCCCTTTGTACCATGTATTGTGCACAAACATCTAAACGTTACACGTACAAAATCCCCTATGTTAGGGTTGTTCGTCTCAGTTTGAATTTAGAATTTTCCGCACTAAAGAAAGTTTAGTTTGGAACTAACTTATCAGTGTTTCTAGAATTTTAGAACACTGTTCGATTTACATCAGTAAAGGTTTAATACAAGAATGTATAACTGATCAAGGCTATCAAAGTTAAAGATCGGATATCAGCAATAATTATAACTGAATAACATGATATACATGCAAAGTGCTATATTCAAAGGAGTTTAGAACAATCTTCTATGAATCAATGTACTAGAACAATATATGCTTCAAATGATAATAAGGAAAGTAAAACTCACTCGATGTAACGAATTAGGTTACATAAGCTTGTACAAACATACGTAAGATAGGTTAAGCTTGCTCAACTTTATAAAGAGTGTTAGAAACTTGCACAATAATAATTTAAGAATGGGAACTTGCATTCAATATGAAAAGAATGAAGTTAGAAAGATTGCTCAATGTAAAGAGTTAAGGTTTAAGAACTTGCTCAATAATAACAAGGTAGAGTTAGAAAACTTGCTCAATCGTAAGGAGATAAGGTTTAGAAACTTGCACAATTATAAAAAGTAGGGTTAGAGAACTTGCCTTGATTGTAAGCTACACAAATGTAAAATAATCTCCAATTATCCTACACATATCATTGAAATCGCAACAATAATTAATTGCATGAATATTAGCTTTTAGGGTTTAAACCATCATTTAGGTCATAACCCTAACCTAGCACCTAACCACGTTAGTTAACACCTTAATGATCTGAAATCACACTATAAACTTTATCATTTATATTCAACTTTTGAAAACATCACATTTGGTTCATTACATAACTTATTCAAGTAATCACTTAAATTCTTTTACACTTTATATATCAAACGCATTGACAATCATTATTGTGGTTTATATTATGCCTCAACATCATTAACACGCATGCTAAACTAATATAAGTCCACTCATGTATGATCGCGCCAATAAGCGAGACCTCACCATCTCATCTAGTCGGTGTTGTAAATGTGATGATGCACTTAGGCTTGGGGCCACAAGCAATTGGCGCTTTTTTTTTTTTGCCTTAACTGCAACTTGCTACTGGCAGTGTTCAGACAGACGCAGAGACGGCAGTGAACAATAGCCGTTTTAGCCCAACAAACACAAATTTCACCCATCAAACGGTGAAATTAGCACATCCAACTGATATAAAACTAACACATACATGTTTCCTCACATATTCATTAACTTAGAACAATTAAACATCAAATTAAACTATTTTAATTCCTTAAATTTCATGTTTTCTCATGAAAACTCCATTTTTGACACCTTTAATGAATTTGATCACCACGAATTCATTTTTCAATCAATTGACATAATTTAAACTGCGTTGTTTTCGTTTCTTAACATATTATCATAATCCATCAACAAGTTACAGATTACATCATATATTGAACAAGAAATTTGGTACTTTCTATGGCCATATTATAAGAACACAAACACTGTGATTTTCCTTTTCTTCCTCAACCCAATTTCTCATGAATTTGATAATTTAAACAACACTCAAATATGATAATTAATAGATTCTACAACATAACCTACATCCTACAATTAACGTTTGAACAACAACTCCACAAAAATCAATTTACAGAGAACCTAAATAAAAACTACAACTTGGAAATTTAAGAATGAATTATACCTTAATCCTTGATTATTAAAGTAATTGTTATAGAATGGCTTCAATTCCTCTCCTTCACACAAGAAAGCCCTCAATCCCTTAGCAACTCTCTGTGTTTTTCCCTTTCCTCACAAACTCTCTGCTCTTCACTAACTATAGCCTTAGGAGGAAAAATAAGATGCGTATAATAAACTGATATGACACGTTCTCTATCAGTTAGAAAATAACAAAAGTCGTCAGTTGAAAAAGCCAAAGGCCACAAGGCCTTGTTTGGCTACCACAATAATCCCAAACTAGTTTATTATTATATTATTTATATTACATAGTTTTCATGTGTCACACCTTACTTCAATTAATTAAATAACTTTGATTTTAGCTTATAATAGTAATAAAATTCTTATTATCATTATACCTTATAATTAATAAATAATTTTATATATCTAATTTAATTAGACACATCATTTTATTTAATTTATTTATTTCCATTAAATTAAATACTTTAATTAGCTTAATTATTTTCTTAAATATTAAGCAATTGATTTAATTTAATTATTTCCTTAAATTAAATCCTTCAAATAAAATTATCACTACTCAATTTAATTAACATTAATTAATTTAGCTACTATATTAATTCATGACAATTCATCAAATATTTATTTTCCTCAATAAATGAATTATTTTAAATATTTATTTAATTTCATAAATATTTAAGTTAAATTACAAATTTCTCGATTGTTACAATCACCATCTGGAGTTGCTAAGTCTTTAAGCTTTTGGTAGTCTTCGTCTGGCACTTAGCAATCCCTAAACCCTTCTTGAATGTTTTGCAGACATGATTTTGCTTTTGTTCTTTTTCAGCTTTTGGTTCATGGTGATATGTAGAGTGACTCTCTTGATCTTCTTTGTATTCTGCCACTTTTCTGAATGATATCTTCTTAGCCTTCTCGGCTCTCAGCTTGGCTGCCATCTTTAGTGGCATTTTCATCTTTGTTGAGTGAAGCTCTAATCTGTTTAAGTCCTTCTTCAAAGCTGCTTCACTTCCACCTATGTAGTCTCACTGTCACTGAGATTTGTTCTGTTAATCTCTAGTGGAACTCAGAGAGTCAAGCGATAGCATTCCAACAACTCAACGATTCTGCAACTTGGCAATCATCAGCAACTCTTGATCTTTGAAGCTCTGTTGATTTATACTACTTCCTAATCTTCCCGTTGAAAAGTAGCCTTTAAAATCTTTTTGAATTACCTCGCAGATCTCGAGTTATTTGGTGTAGATTGTAGATGTGACATGACATGACTTTCTAACACTGCAGTCTACTATTTCACCTACCCCATCAGAGATGTTACTTTTATATCTTGGGCAGGTAGTCAACTTTATTACCTCCTTCTGATTTCTCGATCAGAGGTTGTCCTTTTGCATCGATGCTCTTAATAAGCTCTTGTCCGAATACCAACCTTCAGATTGAACCATTGCCAATGCTTCAATCTTCGGATGACCGAACTCTACAATCCTAATGCTTACTTTCTTGGACCTGATCGTAGTGTCTTTTTGACTTGCTCATTTGATATGTAGAAACAACACTACGATCTTTGAAGAATGTTCATCGGATCTTCAATGTAGGACACTTCTTCCTTCTCTTGTGCAGTGCCATAACACTTCTGTTTTCCTCGACTGTTCTCAGATACTGATGGCTTGACTCTTTACTCTGGCCCTTTCTGAGTAATAAGATACTTCAGATTTATGGCGTGTCCAGCTCTCTTTCTCCTTGTGATCTCCTGTTCACTTGTCATCAATGGACTGACCCAATGCTTAATCACTTTAGCCTTATTCTTCATAGGCTAACCAGTATCTCTGTGTACACTCCATCAGTTCTTTCTTTGTTTGGCAAACACTACGATCCAGGTGTTTCCAGGATCGATGTCTTCTATTTACTTGACAACAACTGCACTAGCTGACTTTCCTTAGTCAGTTATTGAAGTCTTCTTATGATCAACTTGTGGAAGACTTCATCTCGAATGGCTTCACAACTCAATCTGTATGTTGATTGAGTTGATGCTTAGATCTTCTGTTAGCTTGCATGCCGTTCGTTGAGTGCTCTGGTTTCCTTCAGGTGGGATGTATCTTTGCAGTACCAACTAGAGGCTTCATCCATTTGGATATTCTAGGAGTGCTCATTTGTTGAGAATCGTATTAGCTCTATGATTCTGCCTTGGCGTTGTGAGCACATCTGTTGAGGTCTCAGTTCTACACTCTACGATTTAGCTTCACCTGTGCAGACACCATGACTTTGAGATCAGATCTAGACACTTTACGATTTTTGTCGTTGTGCTTGTTGTCTTCATCTGATCTTGCTCGACTACGATCTCTACCTTTGATAAGATTAGTAGACTCTACGACTCTGAGTGTAGTCTATGATTCTTGACTTGGTTTCGTTATCAATAGACTCTACGACTTAGAGTGTAGTCTACGATTCTTGACTCGGCTTCGATAGATGCTCGGTCGGCTCGTAGGCATGTTGTCTCTACGATTTTGAACATGACTTCCTTAGTAGACTACGGCTCCGAGGAAGTGCTACTCGACAAACTACGATCCTTCCTCGTCTCTCCTGGCAGTCTACGAACTCCGAGATCTACTATCTTGCAGACTATGATTCTGCCTTGATAGCTCTCGTGTTTTCCTTGACTCTCCTAGTAGACTACGATTTCTGGTGCAGTGCTCGACGATCAGACAAGCCTATCTATTACATCATAAGATCAACCAAACATGCTTGATCTTTCTATATTTATAGTCCTTGTACATCATTTCTTTTTAAGGACTTTACAAAGCTATTTAGCTTATGTAGAATCATCCTAACATATTTGATCAATTCATTCTAAGTCCTTGTACATATGTTTCTATATTCTATTAGAGGACTTTACAGCTTTTCTTAATGCAAGCATACTTGCATATTCATTCATATATATATCATAATCAAATCATATGTAAATAGGAATATCATTCACATGCTTATTCCTAACACAAACTGCAGGTGTGAAAAGTTTTATCCCTAGTGGGATAAAATTGCAGGTGTGAAGGTTTAATCCTTGGCGGGATAACCTGAATTGAGTGAAAGGTTTGAAACGAAATGGAGCAAAGGATCTGTTGATCCGAAACCACGCTACTGGTTTGAAAAGTGTGTTTGTCTCTAATGGGGCAAATGGGTATGAAGAAGGGTTATATGTAGTGAAGGGTTAGAAAACCTAAAGTGACTAGGGATTTGGTGATCCAAAATCAGGATGTTTGCTTGATGGTAACTTTAGACATAGTACCATTTCACGGTGTCCAAGTTGATGAGTTGTGGAAATTCATCACCATCCATTTCCTTTAATCGGAGAGCACCTCCTCTCAATACGTCCTTGACAACAAACGGGTCTTCCCAATTTGGGGTGAATTTCCCCTTGGATTGATCTTAGTTGTCAATGATCTTCTTCAAAACCAAGTCATGTTGTTTAAACTACTGTAGCCGGACTTTCCTGTTGTAGGATCTGGCGATCCTTTGTTAGTATAACTGACCATGGAAGATAATAGTGGTTCGCCTTTCGTCTATTAGAGACAATTGGTGATACCTATTTGTAACTATTGGTCTTCATCCAGTTGAGCGTCTATCAACACTCTGAGGGATTCCATTTCCACCTCTATGGGGAGCACTGCTTCCATCCCATAGGTTAATGAGTAGGGGGTTGCCCCAGTAGAAGTGCACATTGAGGTTTTATAGGCTAATAGAGTCAGAGGCAACAGGTCAGACCATCTTTTGTGATTGACGGACATCTTTTGCATAATCTTCTTGATGTTCTTATTAGCCGCTTCAATAGCACAATTCATCTTTGGACGGTAGATAACGGAGTTGAGATGTTTGATGCGGAATTTATTGCATAACTCCTCTATCATTTTGTTGTTGAGGTTCTTGGCATTGTCTGACATAATTACCTCTGGTTATCCATATTGATAAATGACATTGTTCCTTATGAAACTACTGATGACTTCTTTGGTAACCCTGGGGAAGGAGGCTGCTTCTACCCACTTGGTGAAGTAGTCGATCATAGTGAAAATAAATCGATGCCCATTACTGACTTTGGGCTCGATAGGCCCGATCACGTCCATTCCCCACATTGAGAAGGGCCAGGGTGAACTCATATTGTGGAGTTCCCTTGGAGGGGCGTGGATAGCATTCCCATGAATTTGGCATTGGTAACATCTCTTGACGTGATCATCACAGTCAGCCTTGAGAGAAAGCCAGTAATGCCCTGTCTTGAGGATATTTTTAACAAGTAAAGGGCCGCTCATGTGTGGGCCACATACTCTAACATGGATTTCATCTATGAGCCTCTGAGCTTGGTCCTTGTCCAGACATCTGAGGAGACCTAGTCATGCATCTCTTTTGTAGAGTGCGTCTCCGCTCAGGTATAATTTCATAGCCATTCGATGGATCCGCTTTTTCTCAGCAGAACTCGCTTCAGCGGGTGTAGATCCATCTCGTAGATACTCCTTCATGTGCTGATACCAAGGGTGTTGGACGGGAGATAGCTCATTCGATACTTTTCCAATGTAATTCCCATAGGCTGGAGCCTTTTGCAGGGCAAATGTGATGCTTGACATTAGGGGTTCTCAAAAAATTTGATTTTTTCTTTTTATCGAACCGATTGAAATAAATGCAAGCGGTGCATTTTTTTTTTTTGATTTTGATTTTTTCGGTATTGGTTTTTCGATTTTTTTATACTTTTTGGTACCAGTAGCAGTAATGAAAATTTTGAATTCGGTAAATACCGAAAAACTGAAAAAACCAAAAAGTTGAAAATTTTGAATTAGGAAGATGCTGGTGTTATGTTAGCACATTTCATCAATAAAGTAATGGAAAAAGGTTGCAAGTAGATGAATTTGATTCCTGGACCTCTTGTTTTGTTAGAAGAATTACTCCCTCAGTTGATTTTCTAATCAATTTGTAGAATTCTAAAATTTAGAACTCCTGAATTTATTTATTTAATTTTGATTAATACAGTAATTAATATTATAAACTAATGTTATTAAGAAAATAAAATAAATTTAAATCATATTTTAAATTTTACCATTTCACTAATTAGTTATAATCAAGCTCAAATTTTATTCATTTTATGGGATTTGAAGTAGTATTTGGAATAGTATATAATAATGATATTGGTTTCTTGTGTAGTGAAATCACGTCATCGTAATGCTTAGGTACTTGTTCTTAATTTTTCAAAACAAAGGTATTATTGATATATTTAGAGAGAAATTATATAGAGTTAGGAATATTTAGTATTCACTTAAAAGCATGTTGAAAAAATAATAATAATAATAATAATAATAATAATAATAATAATAATAATAATAATAATAATAATAATAATAATAATAATCAGGTGTACTCAACGAGGTTCTTGGAACTTTCCAGCAATATTAATCATATTTAATTGTGTCCAATTTTGTACATCTAAATTTATAATAATGATACAATAATAATGATACATTTCCAGCAATATTAATAATGATTCATTTCTTAGTTTTTTTAAAAAAATTAATATAAAAATTATTTAATTATTGCGGTATAACTGAATATCGAACCGAAAAAAAAACCAGATCGACTTTGTCTTAAATTTAAATTACTAAAATCGGTTATTCGGTGCAGATCTTCGGTTCTTGATTTTTTGGGTTTTTTGGTTCGGTACCGATTCGGTTTTTTACCGATGAGCACCCCTACTTGGCATGTTTTCCTTGTCTGGTATGTTGATCAAGGTGGCCAAAGTTGCTAGCGCATCCACAAAGTCATTCCTATTCTGAGGAATGTGGAGGAAGGTTATTTCTTCAAACTCCGAAGCCATCTGGATAACTTGTCGATGGTAAGGCAGCAAATGTAGCTCTTTGGTGTGATATATTCTAGTGGTTTGTCTGATTAACAATTCAGAATCTCTAAAGACAGTTAACCGCTTGATGCCCATTGATTGGGCAAGTTTTAGCCCCATGATATAGCCTTCATACTCAGCTGTGTTGTTGGTGCTGACAAACTACAATTTGATAACGACGGATCCGCTCCCCGTAATGGATACTAGAAGCGCTCGCACCCGAACCTTTCATATTTACAGCTCCATCAAAATACATCTTCCATGTTTAGTGTGTATCGTTCTGATGGTGTTGCTGAACTGTCATTACCCCTTCATCGGGGAAGTATGTTTCCATGGGTTTGAAATCCCCTGAAGGTGCGGCGGCCAATTGATCCGTAATTCCTTGACCTTTGATAGACTTTTGCGTCACGTAGACGATGTCAAATTATTGTAGGATCAACTGCCATCTAGACAGCCAAAAATTTATCATGGGTTTACAGAACATGTACTTGAGAGGATCCACACGGGATATGAGATGGGTTGTGTTACCATGGAGGTAATGTTGTAACCTTATGGAAGCCCATGCTAAAGTACAACAAGTCTTCTCAATCAGAGTGTACTTGTGTTCACTGCTGCTGAATCTTTTGTTGAGGTAGTAGATAGCTCACTCTTGGCCTCTATCGTCTTTCTGTCCCAGCATGCAGCCCATGACATTGTCCTTAATGGACAGGTACATGAATAGGGGAACCCCATCCTTGGGAGGTACCAAAATAGGAACTTTGACTAGCTGCTCTCTGATTGTAAGGAAGGCTTTCTGACACTCATCATTCCATTTCATAGAGGAATTCTTCCTTAACAACTTGAAGATAGGCTCACAGGTTGCTATGAGTTGGGAAATGAATCGGCTAATGAAGTTGATCCTTCCCAAAAATCCTCGTATTTCTTTCTCTGTCTGAGGAATGGGCATTTCCATGATGGCCTGAATTTTTGTAGGATCCAGCTCAATCTCTTTGTGGCTGACTAGGAACCCTAGCAACTTGCCTGATTTAACGCCAAAGGTGCACTTGGCTGGATTCAACTTCTAGTTGTATTTACGCAACCTCATACCCGGGATTTACATTTCATTTATTTTCTAATCACATATCAATTACATTCCCTACAATGTCCTACTAGTAGCTTTACGACACTCTTCCTCCATAATTCGAGTCATTGTTCGGCGATCTAAAATATACGATGGCAGCATCTCGAGCTGTATCGGATAACCCATGACTCAATCTTGAGCTCGATTGATCACAGTGTTGAATACATTATTCATTTCTTCCATCTTCATCCTCTTTGCTTGTGCGTCTCTCTCTGCCATTCTGGCTCGTTGATAAGCTTCCTCGTATGCGTCTTCGGCTCTTGCCCTCTTCGTAGCTTCTTCTTTCAACTTGTTCTTCAACTCTAAAATCTCTGCTATCATTCGCTCATTCTCTCCTTCAGTGTGAACAAGCTTCTCTTCAACGTTATTCAGACGTTTCTCTCGATCTTGAATCTCGTCATCCTTCCGTGCCATCAAGATCTGCTGTTCAGCTACTATCTCTTGCAACTCCTCGACGGTATCTTGAAGTTCCACATTGCGGTCATGCACCTCGTCATATATACGGGCAGCTATCGAGTTAAGTGGAAGATCTTCCTCCTCGTCCTCCTCATCCCCAGCTCAACGGGGTCCTCCTCATCCATCTCTATCTCATCCTCCTTATCAGGTACTCTTTCCTGCTCAACTACTGTGACCAACAGAACTATTTCCCGTGGCAGTAGTCGTTCCCAAATAACCTGAATATCTCGAGGCTCCTCCTCTCTAGCCTGACTGGATCCTCCTATATTAGCCATCCTGTCAACCAAATTTTAAGTTTTAATTACTAATCATTACTACTCGACACTCACAAGCACATAAGTTGTAATCACATAAGCACATAAGTATTTTATTACTTCTTCCTTAATAACTCGATAAGAGTTTATCATCATAATCTTTTCAAAGGTTACTTCCTAAGGCTTTTCCCCACCTAAGGTTCAAAAACCTAAGGCTTTGATACCAACCTGTGACACCCCCAAATCTAGGTACTTCATTCCCACAAGATTTAGTGCTCACGATTCATACATTATACTATCTACCCAAATAAAATAATATTTAAAACATAAATCCTTCCTTTAAATAGGGTTACATCATTTAATCCATAAACATCCCAGGTTGTCTAACCTTTAAACATCATATAAGTGCGGAAATTATTTATTACATCACATCATTATATAAAAGTCTATCATTATCATAATTAAATAAAAATTACAAGTCCTCATCACTTGTACATTTTTCCTTTCCTTTGCTAGTTGAAGGCTCATCTACCTTCTCAACATTAGCTGCAATGAGTATATAAATATGCAAGAGTGAACAAAACAATTGCTCACTGGATATAACAATGGCTCAACAGAAGAATAATAATAATAACTGCCAATAATAGGCTCATCAAAACTGAATAGTACTCTAACGATGATAATAGAAACTGGAATCCAAAATATGAAATATATTTAACTGAGGGTCATAAGACCATGAACTATGTCAACAGTTTCGAGTAATCTTTCAACTCCAACTTTAACAGTCATAAAACTATAAGAACTCCTCGTACTTAGGGGGATCAACCCTTCGTACAATGTATTGTGCACAAACATTTCAAAACTAAGCGTAAATTATCCCCTAATAATAATAGGGTTGTTCATCTTAGTATTTAGAGTACAAGTCTGCACCAAAGAAAGTTTGGTTTTGATATGCTTTCAAGGGTAATTTGGAGTTTAACGAACATCAACTAGAGAACTAGTTGAATCAATAGTGTAAACCAACATAATAGTTGATCAATAATAACATAATATGGAACCATGAATATGTGTAAGTGAACTAACTATATCTTGAACTCATGCTTAGAAACAACTACAAAGCATAAGTATTGAATGACAATAAACCTTGCTTGAATAAAATTAAGCTAGAATTATGAATTATTGATTATACTTTGAGTAATAGCAAGCTGAAAATAAAGCTTGCTCATTATGAGAATAGCTTGTGTTAAGTAAATGAGATAAGATAGTTCAACATTAGAAATTAGAATTCAAGAAAACTGCATTCATAATATCAGAATGATAATTAAGAAACTTGTCTAACAATAAACAAGTTAGAATGCATCAATATATATTAGAATTCAAACTTGCTCGAATAAATTTAAAGTCATAACTAGCTTGTTCAAATAATGACTAGGAATACCAAAGTTCGCTTAATGAAAGTTTAAAGTAAGAAACTTGCTGAATGTAAAAAGAGAAGTTTAGAAACTTGCTCAATCAAAAGAATAAAGTTACACAATATAATAATAGAACTAACTCAACGAAATTGTAGAGTTAGAAAACATGCCTCGAGCGTAAGCTATAATATTAAACTCACGTTCACCTACACATAGGTTTAAAACCACAATACCTATTAGATATGCTAACATGCCACAACACGTACATTTCTAACTAAACTTATCATTTTAGCACAAGTCTTATGCTACCATATATATTTCAGAATTCCCAAGTGTTAACATCACAATACTTATCTAACATTCATTGTATAAACTAAGTTATCATATAATGCGTTCGTAACTTACTAATCACTTTTACAACTTTGAATTCATAATCCACATAACATAACTCTGTTTAACCTTGTTGTTATATGATTCTCACATTAACATATCATTAAGCTAAGTTAAATTGAACGCTCAAAGTCTGCATAATTAGCAGACTTCAGCATCATGATAGGAATCTTGGCCTTGATCGCGCCAGATTTTATATTGGGTTCTTGTTGGCGCGCTTGGCAAGAGAGATAGTGCGCTGCCGCCACACACGATTCCGATTTTGTAACGTAGCTACGACACTTTTCTTAAGCCAACTAACACAAATTTCACCCACCAAACAGTGATAATAACATGTAAAAATGGTATAGAACTATCACAAACATATTTGTGAACATATTCCACAAATTAAAATAATTTAACAACAATTTAAGCTAGGTTAATTTCTCAAATTCCATGTTTTTCATATAAAACTCAAATTTTGATATTCATCCCAAAAATCATCACTGTGAATTCAATACTTGGCCAAATCACTCCATTTAAATTACGCTATGCTCGTTTCTTAATAAACTAACATATACAAGACTCAAATTACAGTTTAACATACGAATTGACCATCAAAATTGGTACTTACATAAGCCACATGGAAAATATATAAACTGTCAAAATTTTCTACTGTTAGAACGAAAATTAGTATGCAATCTCTTGTGTAAACATAAACTCTAGCATCACCAACATGTATAATCACAATTAACAGTTATACATATCAACAATTCCGCAATTTAAATTCATATACTTAGAAGGTTTATGCCGTGATACATAAATATATATATATATATATATATATATATATATATATACACACACACATACACACAATACTAAGGTTATGTGAAAATACCTTTAATTTGCTTGAAATCCTTGCTATCACCACTGACAATCACTATGAAATCCTCAGTTTTCCTCTCAACTCTCTCTCAATTCTCTCTAAACTCAAACTTAGCCAATAACCAACTGACCAACCAGTAAGCGTGATAATACTAAAAACTGATAGACATAATAATACGTACTTATTATAATATCAGTTACAAAACTAACACATATATTATAAATATATTATATTTATTATTTTATTTATATTATTTATTTTATTTAAATTCAAATATTAAAAATTCAAAAGCCATAAGGCTTTGTTTGGCAAACCCTTTAAATTTTAAAGAATTAATATATTAAGCCTTGTTTGGCAAAAACTAAATTAAACCTTTTTAATTTATTTTAATAAACACTTTAGTTTATAATTTATAATCACATATTATTTATTTGGATTTCCATATCAAACATTAACTGTGACACCCCCAAAATAGGTATACACCACCTATTCTGAGTCACCAAATACATGGTACAGAATACAAATACAATCTTAAATATACAACATGAGATGTGAGTTTTAATATGAATATTATCTTCTAGACAGTATTCAAACTCAAAATAAGTCCTCAATACATTTATTGTCACAATATTTCATAGAATAGTGAGGACTACTAATGCTATCATCTGGACCGTCACTCCGCACCTCGACTAGTCCCCTCGCCACGTTCTCATTTCTCAAGAGAACAATGAAAGCAAAAGGGTGAGCTCAACTAGCCCAAGAAGAAATATTATGACTAAGATAATGCGAGAATAAATTATCGTTAGCCTTCAACAAATGTTAAACCGATACAATATAACAAACATCAAGTTTAAGCTGCGTGAGTAACAAGCAATCCATTGGAAGAGTCAAGTAGAGAATAAAATCTACTATCTTCTATGATTTAAAAGGTTTTCATCACTTTTATCATTTGAGACTCATTTCAATAAATAATCCACATCATCCCCAGACTACTACCAAGGATATTCATTAGTATCACAACCACAAATTATCCATGCACTACGGGCCAAGGATATTCGTGTTTTCATCAATGGTCATGATCATGCCAACAACTGTCCATCAATGCACTACGGGACAATGAGGACTTTTACCACATCATTTATAACATTACGGTCATGATTATACCGAATAATCCCTGGTCATAATCATACCAAGTCCATCTATGCACTACAGGCCACATATGACTTTCAACATAATATAAACATGAGGATGATGACAATGATATAATAATTCAATAAAACAAGTTCAAGAATAAATTTCAAAGATTTATAAATTAATTTATCTAGGAACCAATAACGTCCAAATTGTCAACATGATACTGCTTTATGGAGTAAAAATTCAAGAATGCTCAGAAGAATATTTTCATGAAAAGATACTGGATGAAGCGCAAATATCTAGGATATTCTACTAATTTCATGGAGTATAGAAGCCAAAACTTTAACCAACTGAGTATAATAGAATATATGAAACTGCAAATAGATTTTTGCCCGCCATGCGGTAATCCACGTAGATGATCATTTCCACAAGTTAATAAGGAATGAATACAAAGGATCATTCACCATGCATGTTGTAATCCACATAGGCGAGTTGTTCTAACAGAGAGTAACAAAGAATGGAACGGATCATGCGTAATCCGCATGCATAAATATTCTAATGAATAATAAAGAATGGAACCAAGTCATGCGTAATCGCGTGATGCAGGATGTTCCAACAGAATAAAAAAGAATAGAACCAGGTCATGCGTAATCCGCACAGACAGGATGTTCTAATAGAATAATAAAGAATGGAACTAGGTCATGCATAATCCGCACAGACAGGATGTTCCAACAAAATAATAACGAATGGAATAACAACAGAATTCACCAGGCATGCGATAGACCGCACAGACAGGTTATTCCAATAAAATAATAAAGAATGGAATAGCAAAAGAATTTCACCATGTATGCGATACTTCACATAGACAGGTTATTCCAACATAATAATAAAGAATGGAATAACAACTCTTACGAGTATTGAAAGAAAATAACTCTCTTTATGAATACAAAAGAATAATACCCCTTACCTTAAAAAGAAGAGTATTCTGACGGGTAAGGCGGGGATATAGTTGAAGAAAACTTGCACTATTTTCTACGCTCAAAGATATCTTAAACTCTAAAGAAATATGCTCAAGATTATAGAAGAAGAATTCTCTGAATTTCTGGTGTGTTTTTCAATTCTAACTAAGCATCCTATTTATATGAGAATGGAAATGATACTATGCAATAAAAGATAATATATTTTATTTATAATTATATAATAAAACAAAATTTATAATATATATATTTTGGTACTCCCAGGATGGATTGCAAACGGCGTGTTGTGCGCCTCCATCATGATTTTATACTTTAAATCAGGGTCGTTAGGAACACAAAGTCTAGAGTTGACTCGAAGTATTTCTTCATCATCGATTCTTGCTTCCGGCATAACACCTTCTTGCACTGTCTTCCTCATACGCATCAGCTCCAGGTCTGTAGCTTGAGCAACTTTAACTTTATCAATTAAAGTTGGTTCTACTCGTATATTCGCCATCATCACATGGGTCCCTATAGTCTTTAACTCTATCTCCATCCTTTCCAAGTCATACAAAATGGGCCTTTGCATTGACAATATCGCACTTGTACCCGCATATGATCTTCTACTCAATGCGTCAGCTACCACGTTCGCTTTTCCAGAATGGTATTGGATGGTATGATCATAATCTTTCAACAGTTCAAGCCAACGTCGTTGTCGCATGTTGAGTTCCTTTTGAGTGAAGAAATATTTAAGGCTTTTATGATCCATAAAGATCTCCACTTTCTCCCTATACAAGTAATGCCTCCTAATTTTAAGTGCGAAGACAACAGCTACCAACTCTAGATCATGAGTAGGATAATTCCTCTCATATTCTTTGAGTTGTCGAGAGGCATAGGCTATGACTTTCCCATGTTGCATGAGAACACATCCTAACCTTTGCCTCAAGCATCATTATAGATGACAAATCCTCTCGAGAGCAAATGGTATTGTCGTAGCGAGGTCTTTGAAATGAGTCTCCTCTTGAGTTCTTGAAAAATCTTCTCACATTCCTCACTCCAATCGAATTTTGTATCTTTTCGAGTCAGCTAAGTTAGTGGAGTAGCGATTCGAGAAAATCATTCCACGAATCTCTGATAATAACCAGCTAAACCGAGAAAGCTACGTACTTCGGTCACTGATTTAGGTTGCTCCAAGCTTTGAATTGCTTCAATCTTTGCCGGGTCAATAGATATTCCATGATTTGATACTACGTGCCCAGGAATGCTACTTCCTTAAGCCAGAACTCGCATTTCTTTAACTTGGCATAAAGCTTGTTTTTACGAAGCTTTTGGAGTATCAGCCTCAAGTGTTGCTCATGATCTTCACGACTTTTGGAATATATGAGGATGTCATCAATAAAGACGACCAAAAAGTGATCTGAATAATCCTTGAATACTCGGTTCATCATATCCATGAAGGTAGCAGGAGCATTAGTCAATCCAAAAGACATGACTAGGAATTCATAATGCCCATACCGAGTTTTGAAAGCCGTCTTTGGAATGTCATCGGTTCTAATCTTCAATTGATGATATCCGGAATGAAGATCAATCTTTGAAAAGAATTTGGCGCCTTACAACTGGTCAAACAGGTCATCAATGCGAGGCAATGGATATCTATTTTTGATAGTGACATGGTTCAACTCCCGATAATCAATACAAAGTCGCATACTCCCATCTTTCTTCTTCACGAATAGAACAGGAGCACCCCAAGGAGACGTACTAGGACGAATGAAATCGATGTCTAACAATTCCTGCAGTTGGGTCTTTAACTCCTGATGTTCAATAGGAGCCATTCGATATGGGGCTTTGGAAATTAGTTTTGTACCGGGTTCAAGATCGATACAAAATTCAATTTCACGCTCTGGGGGTAGGCCAGGAAGTTCTTTAGGGAATACGTCAGGAAATTTATTAACAATAGAAATATCATTCAAAACTGACGTATTTTTGTTTAGATCCGTGACATGAGCTAAAAAAACTTGACATCCGTTTTTCAATAAACGAATAGATTTATGGCTTGAGATGACAATGATTGATTTTAATGGTTTGGTTGCTTGAATTTGCATAATAGGTTGGTTAGGAATATGAAAGTTAACAACCTTACGAAAATAATCAATTTTTGCATGATGAGCAGTTAACCAATCAATCTCTAGAATCACATCAAATGCAAGTATTTTCAAAGAAATAAGATCGATAGGTAATGTGCGGGTGCCGATTTGAACTAAACAAGACTTTTAAACAGTGGATGTAATGAAGGTTTCTCCCAACGGAGTTTCAACAAATAAGTCAAAGTCTAATTTCTCCAGAGTCAAATTTAAACGTTGAGCGCAAGTAGGAGAAATAAAAGAATGGGTAGAACCGGTATCAAATAAGGTATAGAATTCGCTAGAGTTTATGATAAGCTTACTCGTGATGACCTCGTTCGGGTTTCTTGCTTTCTGGGAGGTCATAAAAAACGCTCTCTCTTGAACTACCGGCTTTGACTTTTCTGGGACGGCCTTTGGTGCCTCCATCCCAGCTGAACTTGCCTTCCCTGAATGACAAAATCGAGCTAGGTGACCTTCTCTTCCATATTTGTAACACGTTTTAGACTGTTGTGCACAGTTTAGAGTGATATGTCCCTCCCCTCCGCATTTGAAGCATATGATAGGTGGTCGTTCTCCTTCCTTAACAATGGGTGCTGATGCTGACGTCTTTCCATCTTTGTTGAATCTCCTCTTCTTGAAATGTCCATTCTTATTATTTTTGCCATGATTACCACCGAAGTGATTACCATTTCTGGCATGTTGATTCCCTCCACGCTTATTGTCACCGCTTTGATGACTGCTATCACTGGTATTATCATTTTGTCGGCTGCTCGCTTTTGGTTGGGTTGACTCATTATCATGCTCCAATAACTGAGCCCTATTAACAACATCTGAATACAAACACAGTTTATGAGAGATAAGTTATTGACGTATCTCGGGTTTCAAACCTCTTAGAAACATTCGTATCATTCTCTCCTCATTATCAACCAAATGGGACGCAAACCGGGATAACTCGGCAAACTTGGCTTTGTACTACGACACGGTCATGTTGTTTTGCTCCAGCTTGATGAACTCTACCTCGTTCATGTGACGAATACTTTCGGGAAAGTACTTGTCGTTGAATAATTCTTGGAACTTCTCCCAAGTCATCTTCAGTGCGGCAGGTTGAGTATGCTTTACAGATTCCCACCAGTAATCTGCCTCTACTCGCAACATGAAGGTGGCAAAGGGAACCTTTTGCTCCTCGGAATATCCCAAGACATCAAATATCTTGCAGATCTGCTTTATCCACGTCTCCGCTTTAAGTGGTTTTGGCTCTCCAAAAAACTCCAGTGGTCTCAGTTCCTTGAACTGCTTAGCGATGACCGTCCAAGAGTTGTCAGTGTTTCCACCTGCATTTTGGACAGGAACCGCTCTTGCCTGATGTCGCATGAATTACATAAAGCCTCTGAACATTCCATCATTCATCATTTGGCCAGTGTTGTTGTTTCATGAGGATTGTTGCCTTCCTGATGCACATTATCCTGATTATTGATCTGTGGAGACTCAACAGTCTCCTGTGCTCTATTGCTATTCTGAACATTCTCGGATGTCATTTTCAAATACTGCCACAAAACAAGGTTTAATTAACATATCACATATTATCTCTATACTCTTACTGACTAATTAAATACCAAATAAACTTAGGTAGGTCATACTAGCGAAGGAATTCCCCGTCTCTCCCTCCTAGTTCTTGTCTCACATCTCGACCATGGATCATATCCTTAAGCTTTGATACTCACTGCGATGGCCCCCAAAATAGGTATACATCACCCATTCTAAGTCGCCAAATATATGATCTGTAATACAAATACAATCTTAAAATATCTGAATATAAGTCGTGAGTTTTAATACAAAGATTGTCTTCAGGCAGTATTCAAACTCAAAATAAGTCCTCAATACATTTATTATCACACTATTTCATAGAATAGTGAGGACTACTAATGCTATCATCACGAATGATCACTCCGTTCCCCGACTAGTCCTCGCTACGTTCTTAATTCACAAGAGAACAATGAAAGCAAAAGGGTGAGCTCAACTAGCCCGATAAGAAATATTATGACTAAGATAATGTAGAATAAATTATCGTTAGCCTTCAACAGTGTTAAACTGATACAATATAACAAACATCAAGTTTAACTGCAGTGGAACAAGCAATCCATTAGAAGAGTCAAGTAGAGAATAAAATCTACTATCTTCTATGATTTAAAAGGTTTTTCATCACTTTTATCGCTGAGACTCGGCTCAATAAATAATCCACATCATCCCTGCACTACGGCCAAGGATATTCATTAGTATCACAACCATAAATTATCCATGCACTACGGGCTAAGGCTATTCATGTTTTCATCAATGGTCATGATCATGCCAACAACTGTCCATCAATGCACTACGGGCCAATGAGGACTTTTACCACATCATTTATAACATTACGGTCATTATTATTCCAAATAATCCTTGGTCATAATCATACCAAGTCCATCTATGCACTACAGGCCACAGCTGATTTTCAACATAATATAAACATGAGGATGATGACAATGACATAATAATTCAATAAAACAAGTTCAAGAATAAATTTTAAAGATTTATAAATTAATTTATCTAGGAACCAATAACGTCCAAATTGTCAACATGATACTGCTTTGTGGAGTAAAAATTCAAGAATGCTCAGAAGAATATTTCCATGAAAAGATACTGGATGAAGCGCAAATATCCAGGATATTCTACTAATTTCATGGAGTATAGAAGCTAAAACTTTAACCAACTGAGTATAATAGAATATATGAAACTGCAAATGAATTTTCGCCCGCCATGCGGTATTCCACGTAGACAGAACATTTCCACAAGTTAATAAGGAATGAATACAAAGGATCATTCACCATGCATGCAGTAATCCACATGATATGAGTTATTCCAACAGAAAGCAACAAAGAATGGAACCAGTCATGCGTAATCCGCATGCATGGATATTCCAACAGAATAATAAAGAATGGAACGTGTCGCGCGCGAATCCGCATAAGCAGGATGTTCCAACAGAATAATAAAGAATGGAACCAGTCATACGTAATCCGCATGCAGACGGGATGTTCCAATGAATAATAAAGAATGGAATAACAACATAATTCACGGGCATGCGATAGACCGCCTGATGCATAAAAGTTATTCCAATGAGAATAATAAAGAATGGAATAACGTAAGAATTTCACCATGTATGCGGTACTTGATGTATGCATTATTCCAACATAATAATAAAGAATGAAATAACAACTCTTACAGTATTGAAAGAAAATAACTCTCTTCATGAATACAAAAGAATAATACCCTTACCTTAAAAAAAGAAGAGTATTCCGACGGGTAGAGTGGGGATATACTTGAAGAAAACTTGCACTATTTTCACGCTCAAAGCATTCTTAAACTCTAAAGAAATACGCTCAAGATTATGTAAGAAGAATTCTACGAATTTCGGTGTGTTTTTCAATTCTAACTAAGCATCCTATTTATAGGAGAATGGAAAGGATACTATGCAATAAAATATAATATATTCTATTTATAATTATATAATAAAATAAAATTTATATATATATATATATATATATATATATTTAAAATCTAATAAAATAAATAACTTTATAAAAGTATTTCATTTTATATAAAAAGATTTTACTATGCAAATACTATGCAGAACCTTATGCAAAACACTATGCATAATAAAATATAATATATTCTATTTATAATCAAATAAAATAAAACTTTATAAAAGTATTCTATTTTATATAAAACGTTTTACATTTTATTACATTTATAATAATAATAAAATAAAATTTATATATATATATATAATATATATATATATATATATAAACTTCTGCCTTCCTAGATTCCCCCCATTTTTCTTTCTTTGGGCCCTACATGTGGGCCCCGCATGTGGGCCCACCTTTTAAGAAATTTCTACTGATTATTTTGAAAAATGGGTAAACGGGGGTCCATAAAATAAGCAAAACAATTTATAAAAATCACCTTAATAATTTTAACAACATTTATCACCGTTATTATAATTCACAATATTAATCGACCAGGTCGTTCCCAGGAAAGATGGGGCTTTCCAATAAGGGTTTCTCCCTATTGGCGCGCAATTAGGTGACCAAACCTCTCATTGACAGAACTTCTAGACATCGTTAATATTGTAAATAATAATATTAATAACTTTGTCATCTCAATTATTGATTTAATAATATATAAAATATTGACAATAATTGAATCAAATAACGTGAGAAATATTAATCGACCAGGTCGTTCCCAGGAAAGATGGGGCTTTCCAATAAGGGTTTCTCCCTATTGGCGCACAATTAGGTGACCAAACCTCTCCTTGACAGAACTTCTAGACATCGTTAATATTGTAAATAATAATATTAATAATTTTGTTGTCTCAATTATCGATTTAATAATATATAAAATATTGACAATAATTGAATCAAATAACGTGAGATACTATGCAGCAATTCCTGTAGCAATAATTGAACAAAACTGAGTGACTTCTCTTGTAAGCATCAATAATCAATACCGTGTTCTACTATGCAACCACGCGTATTACTGTACTTTTAACACCGGGGGTTTCAACAGTTAACGGTAAAACTTTCGCAATTATTTTCATAAAATATTTTTGTCATTTTCTCAATCCGACAATAATTCTGTTATGGGGTCCACCAATGATTGTGCCGTTGTACGAATATTTCTGTTAAAACAAATATTCCCCGACCAATCGAATATTATATAACAACTTCACAGATTTGCAAAATTTATAAATATTACCCACAACTATAACATTATATCAAATTCATTCCATAATATTCAAAAATGATATTTATAGAAAAATCATTTTTATTAATAAAAGTTGGGGTCTTACATTAACCAATTCAATTAATCATATATTATATTTTAATTAAATATAGCATTTTAGCAAATATCACAAAATTATAATTTTCATTATAACTTTTATATATTAATTTAATTTAGAAAATTCTCTAATAAATTTAGATTCAACAATAGACAAATCAAATAAATATTTATATTATTCAATAAATATTTAATATTACAATTTGAAATTTTGGATCGTTACAATTATTCAAGTAATATATATTTTTCATTAAATAATAATTTTATAATTAAATTAAAGAGTTTATTTAATCTTGAAATTGGATTTCATGCAACATAAAATTGCCCATTAAATGATATTCATATATATATATATATATATATGGAATGATTTTATTTATTGATACATATGATGATATGTATGATAATAAATGGAATTGATTATGGACTATTGACCAATGTGATTGGATTTATTTTGGTTGAATGTTTGAAAGAATGAGTTTTATTAAATGGGGTTTGCGTACCTCGTCTTTTCTGGTTTTCTTCTTGATGTAAATTCTATCTTTCTCCTATGTATTTCTCCTTGACTGCTGATCAAGGTTTCTATTTAAATTAAATAGTTTATTATAATAGGATTAGTTAGAATTTTTTTGAAGAACCGGAGATCAAGGAGAAAGGAGCGCTCGAAGACCCGTTTGTAATGGAGTCCGGGTTTAAATGTAATAGTTATATTTAAATGTTTATTCTTACACCTTATGGTTTGACCTTTTGGTTCACTTGGTGGCTCTAGTGAACCAAACTAGAATAAAAGTCCATAATCAATCCGGGTAGAATATAGTATTCTATATGTGCATGCTAGTATTATATATATTATATATTATGCAAACATGCTTCGCATGTTTAATAATATGACGCGTATTTTATATATATATATATTTGCATGCGCGTTAAACAAGATGAGACTAATAATAACAAACCCCTCAATGAAATTATATTAAGTTGTAACGTTCAAAGATATTTGGAATATCGAACGTCGCCTTCTAGCATGATAAAAATAATAGAGCATTGAATATTTAATATGAGTTTGTTGTGCACACACAAGGCGAGTATTAAATATTTGAGATGTTGTTTTTATTACTTTTGATGTTTATAAGGAATTGAACATTACCGCTTTGTTGTGCACACACAAGGGCTGTAGTTTTCTCTTCACTTATATGAAAATGCTGGGTATGACTTAAGTTAAATCATTTTAGTTCGGATGTGCACACACTTGACCATTATGATTTAAGAGGCAAAATATAAGTAGTTACATGATGATGTAATTGACAAGAATTGTCTACCTATTTATTTATATATAGTTTGTGGTGCACACACAAGGCTATATATATTTGAAATGAGATCCTTATTCTCACTAGCAAATCTTTAATTAGATATTGCCGAACTATATTCATGAGGGTAATATAGTTTGAAGAAAATAGTGGGATATACCAATATAAAATAAGACTTATTTATTTTGGTAATTAATTAAATGAATGTTTGCTTAAATATTGTCTTTTTACATGTAGAATTTTGAAAATATCACATTCACTAATTTCACTACGTAGTATACTTGATGCTAACAAAATGACCGTACCGAATTACACGGACTGGTTAAGAAATCTGAGAATTATTCTCACTGCTGAAAAGATTTCTTATGTCCTAAATTCACCCGTACCTGTAAAAGTTGCGAGAGCGATGACTACGAGGAAGAGATTGCTACTTTTAAATAAAGTGGTAAGATGATGCATCGTGGCTCAATGCATCATGCTCGCATCTATGAGTAACGAGAGCTTGGCGTCGAAGATGAAACCATGGATGCTCCTACTATGCTACTACACCTTCAAGAGTTGTATGGTGAGCTGAGTAGGACTGCTAGATATGAAATATCTAAGGAGCTCTTCCGATCTCGGATGACCGAGGGTAATACCGTTGAGACTCATGTCTTAAAGATGATCAATCTGATTGAGCATCTTGGACAGCTTGGGTTCATCATGGATGGGGAGTTGAGTCAAGATTTAGTCTTGCAGTCACTCCCGGACACCTTCTCACAATTTGTTGTGAATTTTTACATGAATAAGTTAGTTGTCAGCTTGCCTGAATTACTTAACATGTTGAAAACTGCTGAAGGTCACTTCCCATCCAAGAAGGACCATGTCTTAATGGTGGATGATTCTTCCAACAAAAGGAAGAGGCCCAAGGTATCTTCTCAAAAGAAGAAATCCAAGAAGGTTAAGGGTAAGGCGAAAGTGAAGATCAAAAGAAACCTGATCCAGCTAGCAAAGGAATTTGCTTCCATTGCAACAAGCCGGGTCACTGGAAGAGGAACTGTAAGACCCTAACTTATTATATATGAAATTTATTTTCCTCTATTTATTATTTTGAAATAGTAAGGGTTGATTTGATTAATGTGGTTAGTTATGGGTAAAATGCGCAAATATCTCAAATAAGCATGTGGTTATAAAATATTCATTATTGTCGGGGAATATTCGTTTGGTCGTGGAATATTCTTACTGTTGGGGAATATTCGTACGATGGCGCAGTCTTGTGTGGGCCCCATAACAGAAAGCGATTGGATGAAAAAAACGACAAGTATAAGTTTTTGTAAATAACGGCGTAGTTATTACTGTTAACACTGTTGGAATACCCGGTGGTTAAAACACAATATTACGCGGTAATGCACTAATTATTGATTTTTAGGTAAGAAGGCACTACTCAATAATTGTTACAGTAATTACTGTTCAATATTTTATTTTATTTATTCAATAATTTTTACGTTGATATTTTATATTATTGTTGTTTCAATAATTATCACTACAAAGTATTTTTCATTATCAGATCAATAATTCATATTATTTGAATAATATTATTAGATAACATTGAAAGTAATATGCATACAAGCCAATCATGTATGATGATAAAGCATATACTTTGTAATCAATCTTATTTGTTTATTAATAAAAGAATTATTTATTAAAGGCATTTATTATCTACATGGTGTTGTTTTAATAATATGTGATAAACCCATAGTTTTAAGCAATGCTTTTAGAATCATGATGAGATCATGCTAATGAGATCTAAATTCTTAGATAGATTAAAACTAAAATGTTCCCAATCAATGGATTACTAAAAAGGGGATTAGTGAATCCAGATAGATTGGTACGTACGTTGCTTGCTCATTGGATGAGGTTGATTGATCTCATGATCATTTGTGTGGAGACACTAAAGAAAGTATGTAGGTGCTTATTAGAGAATAAGTTCACTGAACGTGACTCGCTAAGGAATACCTAATGGAGTTTTACTTGCATGTCAATAGGAATTCCTGTAGTGATAGTAGTACAAATAATCCTTAGACTTGAGATTATCATAGTATCTTATATATAATGAATTACACTTTGACTTATTCCTTAAGACTCTTAGAGTATATCAAAGGGTATGTTTGGGTGTAATAAGTTCTATATGAAGATAGTGAATGATCAATAAAGAATCTACCACTTCTAGTAAAAGAAGAGAAATGTCCTATGTGATTCGATAAATGACAACCCAGGAATCCTTGGCCAAGGTGGAATGAAATTAGAAAGTAGTTTCTAATTTGCATTCATTAGGAGTTGTGCATTTAGGAATCGAAATACATATATTTAAATAAAATAAGACTTGACAGTAATTCCATGTCTTATATTTAATTGGGACATTGTATGGTGGAAGGATTGAATTGTACGGTAACTATTTACTCAAAGGATCTTTTATGATTAATGTTGAAATCTATATTATCTGGAAATTCGTTAATCGCTAGGGAGGCTTATCCCTATTGTAGAATAAATATTATTTATTTAAATAAATTAATCGTTTAATTTATTTATTTAAATAAGATTAGAATTGTTCTAATTGATTTATTCGTAATAGGTTTAATAAGGAGAACCTAAAGGGTCACACCATAAAAGGAAGAATAATTATTTAAGAAGTTAATGACATAATCGTAATAATATGTTGAGTATATTTAATTTAATCTATGGTGATAGAATAAATTAAATAGCTTAATATTTTAGAAATATTAAATATAAATTAATAAGAGGAGTCTTATTAATATTATTACAATTATTATTATTTTAATTTCTAAAAGAGTTTAGGAATTAATTTAATATAAGTACTCTCATTTATTCCTAATTGGATTAGGAGGAAAATTAGTTAAAGGAGTTTAATTAATTATCCCTAATAAGATTAGGAGCCCATTTAATTAAAAAAGAGTTTAATTAAATAAATGATACCTTATTTTTAATTAAATAGGGTTACCTGATATCTTTATAAGAGGAGTCTTATATCAGATATCAAAATATACGTAATTCCAAGAGTTGGAGAGTACACCCCATTTTTCTATAGAGATAGGAAAAACTAGGGTTTGAGCCAATACACCCTTCTTCTTGAAAATTCTTCTTCCTTGGTGGATCACCTCTAGAGGCCATACACTTGGGTGGCTTACATTGATCAAAGGAAGGAATCAACCCGGAGATTCAAGGAGATCGTGGAGCAGTAGGAGGTGAACTCGTACCTGAGGAAGCTCGTTTCTACAAGGGTATGATTTCATAACTTCTTATTCTTCGTTTAATTAATAATATGCATAAAGGATGATCCGGGTAATTGGTTTTTGATTTTTTTTAAAAATCTGATTTTATTATGCTTTCGCTATTTTTTTTTTGCAATTTGATTACTATTTTGATTTTCACAAAACCTAACAAACATTATTGGCAATGTCTTGAAATTTCTGTTTAAGGAGAGGTTTGGTCACCTAATTACGCACCAGTAAGGATAAATCCTTATTGGAAAGCCCCATCTTTCCTGGGAACGGCCTGGTTGTCAGTATTGTGATTCTGTAATATTATTTGTGAATAATTAATTATTGATTTATATGATTAGGAAAATATTTATTTTATGTGGATATAGATGGAGAAATTTTTAATGTGACAATTGTTGAAAATTGATATTTTATCTTTTCTAATAAAATAATTCATTTAAATATGTTATTATATTATAATAATATAATAATGGTGATATTTTACAATGAATGTGTGATATATGAATAAATGAGGAAGAGAATTTTTGTTACAAAAAAATGTTTAAAACATGTTAAACATGTTCGTGGGCCCCATTTCTTGACTGAAATTTAATTATAGCTTATAAAATCATCCGTATGTGGATTTCGGTCAATTTCTGTTTGGAATTTGGAAAACCTTAAAACTACAAAGTTGTAGAGAATTGAATTTCCTATGGAATGGACATAAGATTTGAATTTTTCTGATAAAAGGGCTAATTATTATAAATTATTGAAGTTCCGAAATAATTGATTTTTGGAGTTTAAAATATTTATCTTAAGAAAAATGTTTTTTGCAATTGGGTGGGCCCCACATGTGTTGTAAACATGCTGAAATCAGATTTCAAGAGGTAGGCATGAAATTTTTTAATAAATATTATTATTTTATTAAATTTTCTACTTTGGTGTTCTAAGCATTTTCCTATAAATAAGGTGCTTAGGTTAGAATTGAAAATCACACCAGAAACTGAAATTTTCTCTCTCTATATTATCGAGTGTATTCTTGTGAGTATTTTGATACTTTGAGTGTTGTTATACGGTGCAAGTTCCTTTCAGCGTTATATTTGATATTCCAGCCAGAAGTACTATTCTTTTGAGGTAAGAGATGTTCTTTTTTATAAATGATATTATTTTTTATAATATCATTATGCCAAAATATTGATATGAATTTTATTGTGGAATTTCTATCTTTTTATATCGGGGTTACTATTCACGTATACGACATTATTCACGAATACGACACTATTCACCGAAAAATAAAATTTTCTCTTCTTTGTCCTAGATGTCTATTTTTGTTACTATCCTTGATTGTATCCATGTTTTGATATTAATTCTTAAATTTTACTCCACCATAGTATATTATGAGGTGTTTTTGAATATAGATAAACCGAAGTACGAATCCTTAATATTTGTTCTTTTGTCTCATTGGATTCATTTTCTTTAAAATATTTTTCATCTTCCTCAGTCCTAAATGATGATATAATTGAATATCTTTGGCCTGTAGTACAAAGATTAATGATTTTCTGATGAATATCTGGCCCGTAGTGCAAAGATGAACATGTGTTGAGATGAAGATAACCAACTGATAAATATCTTTGGCTTGTAGTGCAAAGATGAATAGTTGATTCAAGATGTATATTGATTGATGTTAAAGGGATACAATATTGATGATGGACTTTGAAATCATAGAAGATAGTAGATTTCATTCTCTACTTAACTCTTCTAATGAATTATTATTTCCGCTGCGAATATTGATTTAAAACTTGTTGTCTAATATATTTTATCAGATTTTTCCCTGTTGAGGACTAACGATAATTTGTTCTATATTATCTTAGTCATAATATTCTTTACTGGGCTAGTTGAGCTCACCCTTTTCATTTTTGTTCCATTTTTCTTCTCAGGAAGCGAGAATATAGCGGGGAGTAGTCGGGGTGTGGTGTGATGTTCCAAGGCAGTTGTTATAGTAGTCCTCACTATTTTGTAAAATAGTGTATCAATAATTATAACGAGGACTTATTTGAGTATGGATATTGTCTAGAAGACAATATTTGTATTTAAACTCACAGTTTATGTGTTGTCGTATTTTGCACGACAATTATATTAATAAAGTTGTAGTTATTTCTGTACCATGTGTTTGGCGACTCAGAATGGGCGATGTATACCTATTTTTGGGTCGTCACAGTTGGTATCAAAGCTTAGGGATATGATCTCTGGCACAAATCGGGGAATAGAATTAGGAGGGGAGAGACGAGTAAATCCTTCGCTAGTATGTCCTATGTAAGCTTATTTGTTGGTTTGATCAGAAAATGAACAACGAGATGTTTAGAAGCTTTTTCCAGTTCATGCAAAATCAGACGAAGGAAACTCGTGTACAAAATACAGGTGGAAATGATAGCAACACATGGTTTGTCACATCCAAACAGTTCAAAGAGTTGGGACCACCAGAATTCTGGGGAAAGCCGGATCCGATTAAGGCAGAGACGTGGGTCAAGCAAATTACCAAGATATTCGATGTCTTAGGATGCACGGAGGAACATAAGGTTCCATTCGCCACTTTTATGTTCCGTAATGAGGCAAATTACTGGTGGGAATCTGTGAAGCGTACCCAGCCAGCCGCAATCAACATGTCTTGGTAAATGTTTCAAAAACTATTCAATGACAAGTACTTTCCTGAAATTATTCGTCATATGAAGGAGGTAGAGTTTATTAGACTAGAGCAGAACAACATAACGGTGTCCCAGTACGAGGCGAAGTTCGCGGAGTTATCCAGGTTTGCACCTCATTTGGTGGAGAATGAGGAACGTATGACGCGGATGTTTTTGAGAGGTTTGAAACCCGACATACGTCAATATCTCATTTCTCATAAATTTTCTCTATATTCAGATGTTGTCAACAAGGCTCAATTATTAGAGTGAGATATCGAGTATGTTCGAGGGACCACAACCAAGGTCATACCGGTGACAGCAGTCATCGGAGCAATGATAACCAGCAGGGAAAGAAAAATATGGACAAAAGCGGTAACAACTCTGGTGGTAATCGTGGCCATGATAATAAAAGAAGTGAGTCGGGGGGGGGGGAGATTTTAAAAAGAGAAGGTATAACAATGACAATGTGAAGACATCACCACCAACATCAACTATTTCTAAGGGAGGAGAACGACCACTGGTCATATGTTATAAATGCAGGAAAGAGGGACATATCAGCCCAAACTGGCCAAAACAGTTCACGGTATGTTATAATTGTGGAAAGGAAGGACATATTGCTCGAGATTGTACTGTAGCGAAACCAAGTCCAGCGGGGATGGTGACTCAAAAGGTCATCCCCGTAAAAGTCAAAGCTCATGGTTTTCGGAAGGCGTTTGTCGCGATGAGGCAAAATGCGAGGAACCCGAACGAGGTGATCACGGGTAAGCTAATCATAAATTCTTGCGAAGTTTATACCTTACTAGATACCGGTTCTACCCATTCATTTTTCTCTCCTGCTTGTGCTCAACGTTTAAAATTAACTCCGGAGAAATTAGACTTTGACCTATTTGTAGAGACTCCGTTAGGAGAAACTTTCATTACATCGACTGTTTATATATCTTGTTTGATCCAAGTTGGAACCATCACATTACCTATTGATCTTATCTCTTTAAAGATACTTGCATTTGACGTGATTTTAGGGATTGATTGGTTAACTACTCATCATGCCAAAATTGATTGTTTTCATAAGGTTGTTAGTTTTCATATTCCTAACCAACATGTTATGCGAATTCAAGCAACTAAACCACTAAAATCAATCACTGTCATATCAAGCCATAAAGCCATTTGTTTATTAAAAAACGGATGTCAAGCTTTCTTAGCCCATGTTATGGATTTGAATAAAGACATGTCAGATTTGAATAATATTCCTGTTGTTAGTAAATTTCCTGACGTATTTCCTGAAGAACTTCCCGGTCTACCCCCAGAACGTGAAGTTGAATTCTTTATTGACCTTGAACCTGGTACAAAGCCCATTTCTAAACCCCATATTGAATGGCTCCTATTGAACTTCAGGAGTTAAAGGTCCAACTACAAGAGTTGTTGGACATCGGTTTCATTCGTCCTAGTACATCTCCTTGGGGTGCTCCTATTTTATTCGTAAAGAAGAAAGACGGGAGTATGCGACTTTTTATTGACTACCGGGAATTGAACCATGTCACCATCAAGAATAGGTATCCGCTACCTCGAATTGATGACCTATTTGACCAGTTGCAAGGAGCACAATTCTTCTCAAATATTGATCTTCGTTCTGGATATCATCAATTGAAGATTAGAACTGAGGATATTCCGAAGATTGCCTTCAGAACTCGGTACGTGCATTATGAATTCCTAGTCATGTCTTTTGGATTGACTAATGCTCCTGCAGCTTTTATGGATATGATGAACCGAGTATTCAAGGAATATTTGGATCAGTTTGTTGTTGTCTTTATTGATGACATCCTCATATATTCCAAAAGTCATGAAGATCATGAGCACCATTTGAAGCTGGTACTCTAAAGGCTTTGTAAAAACAAGCTATATGCCAAGTTGAAGAAATGTGAGTTCTGGCTTGAGGAAGTAGCATTCCTTGGGAATATGGTGTCAAAACATAGAGTATCTGTTGACCGGGAAGATTGAAGCAATACAAAGTTAGAGAGCAACCAAGTCTCAGAATCAAGCACGAGTAGCTTTCGGGCTTAATGGTTATTATCGGAGATTCGTGGAAGGATTTTCTTGAATCGCTATCTCGTAACTAACTCGGTGACTCGGAAGGATACAAAATTTGTATGGAGCGAGGAATGCGAGAACAGTTTTCAAGAGCTCAAGAGGAGACTCATTTCGGCACCTATTCTGACAATACCGTCTGGTTCTGATGGATTTGTTATCTACATCGATTCTTCAGGCAAAGGGTTAGGATGTGTTCTCATACAACATGGGAAAGTCATAGCCTATGCCTCGCGACAACTTAAAGAATATGAGAGGAATTGTCCTACTCATGATCTAGAGTCAAGCAAAGCAATGTTTTTCGCGCTAAAGATCTGGAGGCACTATCTATATGGGGAGAAAGTGGAGATATATTCAGACTATAAAAGCCTCAAATATTTCTTCACCCAAAAGGAACTCAACATGGGGGAACAACGTTGGCTCGAGCTGTTGAAAGATTATGACCACACCATTCAATACAATCTTGGAAAAGCGAACGTGGTAGCTGACGCATTAAGTAGAAGATCATATGCAGGAACGAGTGCGATGTTGTTAACATAAATGCCTATTTTGTGTGATTTACAAAAGATGAAGAAAGAATTCAAGACTCTGGGGATCCATGCGATGATGTCAAGTATACACATAGAACCAACTTTAATCGATAAAGTTAAAGTTGCTCAAGCTACAGACCCGAAGCTGATGCGTATGAAGAAGAAAGTACAAGAAGGTGTTATCCCATAAGCAATAATCGATAAAGAAGGAGTACTTTAAGTTAACTCCAGACTTTGTGTTTTTAACGACTCTGATTTGAAGTATAAGATCATGATGGAGGCACACATTACGCCGTTTTCAATCCATCCTGGAAGTACCAAAATATATCGTGATCTTCGACATACATTTTGGTGGAATAATATGAAGAGAGAGATCGCGAAGTTTATCTCGAGGTGTTTAACTTGTCAACGTGTAAAGGCGGAGCATCAAGTGCCAAAGGGTCCATTGCAACAACTTGAGATTCTGAAATGGAAGTGGGAACATATTACTATGGATTTTGTTACGGGTCTTCCCACGGTTTCTTAAGGCATAGATGTATTTGGGTTATTGTTTATAAATTAACTAAGTCTGCTCATTCCTTGCCGATATGAGAGACTTATTCCCTTCAATGTCTTGCTCGTATGTACGTGAATGAGATTGTGAGGTTGTATGGCATGCCAGTATCTATAGTTTTGGATCGTGACCCAAGATTCACTTCACGATTTTGGGTAGCTTGCAAAAAGCTATGGGCACGGATTTACGATTCAGTTAGGCATACCATCCTTAAACGGACGAACAATCAGAGAGGACTATTCAAACTCTTGAAGATCTATTAAGACTCTATGTCCTAGACTTCAAAGGGAGTTGGGATAAGTATTTACCATTGGTGGAATTCTCTTACAACAACAGTTATCAGGCAAGTATAGGTGTGGCTCCATTCAAAGCATTGTATGGACAAAAGTGTTGCTCTCCAGTATGTTGGGATGAGGTGGGTGAAGCAGCATTGTTGGGACTAGAGTTGGTACGTATGACTACAGAAAAGATCCAAATGATTCAACAACGTATACAAATGGCACAGGATCGACAAAAGAATTATGCAGATCTTCATCGAAAGGACGTGGAATTTAGTATTGGGGATCATGTATTGTTGCGTGTTGCTCCATGGAATGGAGTTACAAGATTTGGGAAAAGAGGAAAGCTCAATCCATGATTTATTGGTCCATTCCAGATTCTTGACCGAGTAGGAAATGTGGCCTATAAACTCGCTTTACCTCCAAGTATGTCTTGTGTTCATAATGTTTTTCACATATCTGTGCTTCGTAAATATGTGAAAGACCCGAACTACATTATTGAGTTAAAACCAGACGAAATAGCCGAAGATTTAACGTACGAGGAGGTACCTGTCAAGATCTTGGATAGGAAGGAGCATGTGCTACGCACAAAGGTCATACCATAAGTCAAAGTTTTGTGGAGGAACCATGCTATTGAGGAAATGACCTGGGAGTTGGAAACAGAAATGAAATCAAGGTATCCTCACCTTTTCGAAACACCAAGTACATACGTAAATTTCGAGGACAAAATTTCATAAGGAGGGGAGATTGTAAGACCCCAACTTATTATAAATGAAATTTAATTTCCTCTATTTATTATTTTGAAATAGTAAGGGTTGATTTGTTTAATGTGGTTAGTTATGGGTAAAATGCGCAAATATCTCAAATAAGCAAGTGGTTATAAAATATTCATTGTTGTTGGGGAATATTCGTTTGGTCGTGGAATATTCTTATCGTTGGGGAATATTCGTACGACGACGCAACCTTGTGCGGGCCCCATAACGGAAAGCGATTAGATTAAGAAAATGACAAGTATAAGTTTTTATAAACAACGACGTAGTTGTTACCGTTAACACTGTTGGAATACCTGGTGGTTAAAACACAGTATTACGCGGTATTGCACCAATTATTGATTCTTACGTAAGAAGGCACTACTCAATAATTGTTATAGTAATTACTATTCAATATTTTATTTTATTAATTCAATAATTGCTACGTTGATATTTTATATTATTGTTGTTTCAATAATTGTCACTATACAATATTTTACATTATTAGATCAATAATTCATATTATTTGAATAATATTATTGGCAATGTCTAGAAAGTTCTGTCTAAGGAGAGGTTTGGTCACCTAATTGCGCGCCAGTAAGGAGAAATCCTTATTGGAAAGCCCCCCTCTTCCTAAGAACTACTGGTTGTCGAGATTGTGATTCTGTAATATTATTTGTGAATAATTAGTTATTGATTTATATGATAAGGAAAATAATAATTTTATGTGGATATAGATGGAGAAAATTTTTAATGTGACAATTGTTGAAAATTGATATTTTATCTTTTCTAATAAAATAATTCATTTAAATATATTATTATATTATAACAATAAAATAATGGTGATATTTTACAATGAATGTGTGATATATGAATAAATGAGGAAGAAGAGTATTTTTGTTACAAAAAAATGTTAAAACATGTTAAACATGTTTGTGGGCCCCATTTCTTAACTGAAATTTAATTATAGCTTGTAAAATCGTCCGTATGTGGATTTCGATCAATTTCTGTTTGGAATTTGGAAAAACTTAAAACTACAAAGTTGTAGAGAATTGAATTTTCTATGGAATGGACATAAGATTTGAATTTTTCTGATAAAAGGGCTAATTATTATGAATTATTGAAGCTCTAAAATAATTAATTTTTAGAGTTTAAAATATTTATTTTAAGAAAAACATTTTTTTGCAATTGGGTGGGCCCCAAATGTGTTGTAAACATGCTGAAATCAGATTGCAAGAAGTGGGCGTGAATTTTTTTAATAAATATTATTATTTTATTAAATTTTCTGCTTTGGTATTCTAAGCATTTCCTATAAATATGGTCCCTAGGTTAGAATTGAAAATCACACCAGAAACTGAAATTTTCTCTCTCTATATTATCGAGCGTATTCTTGTGAGTATTTTGATACTTTGAGTGTTGTTATACGGTGCAAGTTCCTTTCAGCGTTATATCTGATATTCCAGCCAAAAGTACTATTCTTTTGAGGTAAGGGATGCTATTTTTTATAAATGATATTATTTCTTCTAATATCATTATGCCGAAATATTGATATGAATTTTATTGTGGAATTTCTACCTTTTTGTGTCGGGGTTACTATTCACGTATACGACAATATTCACGTATATAGCACTATTCACGAAAATGGCACTATTCACCGAAAAATGAAATTTTCTCTTCTTTATCCCAGATGTCTATTTTTGTTACTATCCTTGATTGTATCCATGTTTTGATATTCATTCTTGAATTTTACTCCACCATAGTATATTATGAGGTGTTTTTGAACATGGATAAACCGAAGTATGAATCCTTAATATTTGTTCTTTTATCTCACTGGATTCGTTTTCTTTAAAATATTTTTCATCATCCTCAGTCCTAAATGATGATATATTTGAATATCTTTGGCCTATAGTGCAAAGATTAATGATTTTTTGATGAATATCTTTGGTCCGTTGTGCAAAGATGAACAGGTGTTGAGATGAACATGACCAACTGATGAATATCTTTGGCCTGTAGTGCAAAGATCAATATTTGATTCAAGATGTATATGGATTGATGTTACAAGGATAAAATATTGATGTTGGACTTTAAAATCATAGAAGATAGTAGATTTCATTCTCTACTTAACTCTTCTAATGAATTATTATTTCCGCTGCGAATATTGATTTAAAACTTGTTGTCTATTATATTCTATCAGATTTTTCCTGTTGAGGACTAACGATAATTTGTTCTATATTTGCTCACCCTTTTCATTTTTGTTCCATTTTTCTTCTCAGGAAGCGAGAATATAGCGCGGAGTAGTCGGGGTATGGAGTGATGTTCCAAGGCAGTTGTTATAGTAGTCCTCACTATTTTATAAAATAGTGTATCAATAATTGTAATTAGGACTTATTTCAGTGTGGATATTGTCTAAAAGTCAATATTTGTATTTAAACTCACAGTTTATGTGTTGTCGTATTTTTCAGGATAATTGTATTAATAAAGTTATAGTTGATTCTGTACCATGTATTTGGCGACTCAGAATGAGCAATGTATACCTATTTTGGAGTCATCATAGCAACTGTAAGGATTATCTTGCGGAACAAAAGAAGAAGAAGCTTGGAGAAGCTTCGAATCCTAATCATGGTTTGTTTATGATTGAAATTAATTTTTCTGAAAGTCAATCTCCTACTTGGGTATTGGATACCGGCTATGGTTCTCACATATGTAATAATATGCGAGGACCGGTCAAGTAGAAAAGTCGAGCAAGGATGAGGTCGTCCTACGAGTGGGAAATGGAGCAAAGGTTGCTGCATTAGCTGTAGGGACTTATTGTTTAGCACTACCTACGAGCAAGTCCATTAGTTTAAATAATTTTTATTTTGTTCTGTCACTTATTAGAAACATTATTTCTATCTCTTTATTGGATATGGATGGTTTTAACATTATAATAAAGAACAACAATTATTCTATTTATAATAATAATATTTTATATGGTGTTGGTAATTTACGAAATGGACTTTACATTCTTGACTTGCATGAAAATATACTTCAAATTGAACAAACTAAGAAAAGGAAAAGAGATGATGTAAATTCTACCTTCATGTGGCACTATAGACTCGGTCATATTAATGAAACAAGATTATCCAAGTTACATAAAGATGGGATCCTAGAGCTATCTGATTATGAATCATATCCAACTTATGAATCTTGTCTCATGGGAAAAATGACTAAATCTCCTTTTAGTGGAAAAAGGAGAAAGAGTTACAGAGTTGTTAGCGTTGGTACACACAGATGTATGTGGACCTATGACAATGAATGCACGAGGAGGGTATTCTTATTTTATTACATTCACTGACGATCACTCAAGATTTGGATATGTGTATTTAATGAAATACAAATCTGAATCATTTGAAAAGTTCAAAGAGTTCAGAAGTGAAGTAGAGAAACAAACTGGCAAAAGTATTAAGATTCTTCGATCAGATCGAGGAGGTGAATACTTAAGCAGTGAGTTTCTCAATTGTCTGAAAGAAAATGGTATAATCTCACAATGGACTCCACCAGGGATGCCATAGCTGAATGGTGTATCTGAAAGGAGAAATCGAATACTGTTGGACATGGTTCGTTCCATGATGAGTTTTACCGATCTTCCGGTGTCATTCAGTGGATATGCCCTAGAAGCGGCTACATATCTACTAAATAAGGTTCCCTCGAAATCCGTCCCTAAGACTCCATATGAGACGTGGACAGGGAGGAAACTTAGTCTTAAGCATATTAAGATTTGAGATGTCCAGCTTATGTGAAAAGGTTTCAGAATGATAATCTTGGGACAAGATCTGATAAGTGTACTTTTGTGGGATATCTTAAAGAAAGTTTAGGATATTATTTCTACAATCCTACTGAACAAAAGGTGTTTATTGCCAAATATGCTTCCTTCTTGGAAAAGGAGTTTATCCTTGAAGGGGTCAGTGGGAGGAAAATAGATCTTGAAGAAAATCAAGAACCACAAACCACAACAGATCAAATGGATGAACTTGTCCAAGTAGAGACTCCTTCTATACCACACCCTATTCATAAATTTGGAAGAGTACCAAAGATACCTGATAGGTGTGGACTTGTCATAGAGGATGATGACGTGGTACACATTATAGATGATGATGATCCATTGAATTACGAAAAGGCTATGAGTAGTAATGACTCAGAGAAGTGGCAAGAAGCCATGAAATCCGAGATGGACTCCATGTATGAGAACTAAGTGTTAGGTTTGTAATATTCATGAACGCAATCAAATTGCAAAAATTAAGCGGAAGCGTGTAAAAATCAGAGTTTAAAAAATTTACAAACCATATACCCGGATCACCCTTTATGCATAATTATTAATTAAACGAAAAGATAAAGAATAAAATCATACCCTTGAAGATCGAAGCTTCCTCGTGTACAAGTTCACCTCCAAATCCTTTTCGCTCAACTTGAATCCACCGGTTTGGTTCTTCCTTCGATCAACGTTAGCCACCCATATGTTTGGCCTCAGAGGTGATCCACCAAGGAAAAAATAAAGATTCAAGAAGAAGGGGGTTGGCTCTAAACCCTAGTTTTTCTATCTCTATAGAAAAGGTGTACTCTCCAAACAATTGGAATTATGTCAGATGTTGAAAAAAATCAACAACCCACCACCCATAATAAGACTCTCTCTTATTTATAGATGTGGGCAACCCACCTTAACAATTAAGGAATTGGGTTTTATTTAATTAATTAAATTCTTTTAATTAATTAAGCTCCCTAATCTTATTAGGATAATTAATTAAACTCCTTTAACTAATTTTTCTTCCTAATCCAATTAGGAATAAATGAGAGTACTTATATTAAATTAATTCCTAAACTCTTTTAGAAATTAAAATAATAATAATTGTAATAATATTAATAAGACTCCTCTTATTAATTTATATTTAATATTTCTAAAATATTAAATAATAATATTAAGCTATTTAATTTATTCTATCACCATAGATTAAATTAAATATACTTAACATATTATTACGATTATGCCATTAACTTCTTAAATAATTATTCTTCCTTTTATGGTGTGACCCTTTAGGTTCTCCATATTAAACCGGTTGTGAATAAATCAATTAGAACAATTCTAATCTTATTTAAATAAATAAATTAAACAATTAATTTATTTAAATAAATAATATTTATTCTACAATAGGGATAAGTTCTCCCAATGATCAACGACTTTCCAGATAATATAGATTTCAACATTAATCATAAAAGAACCTTTGAGTAAATAGTTACCGCATAATTCAATCCTTCCACCATACAATGTCCCAATTAAATATAAGACATGGAATTATCACAAGTCTTATTTTATTTAATTATATGTATTTCGACTCTTAAATGCACAACTCCAAATAATGCAAATTAGAAACTCCTTTCTAATTTCATTCTCGCTTCGCCAAGGACTACACTGGGTTGTCATTTATCGAATCACATAGACATTTCTCTTCTTTTATTAGAAGTGGTAGATTCTTTATCGATCATACATTATCTCCATGTACAACTTATTATACCCAAGCATACCCTTTGATATACCCTAAGGGTCTTAAGGAATAAGTCAAAGTATAACTCATCATACACAAGATACTATGATGATCTCAAGTCCAAGGATTACTTCAGACTACTATCACTACAGAATTCCTATCGACAGCAAATAAAACTCCATTAGGTATTCCTTAGCGAGCCACGCTCAAATGAACTTATTCTCTAATAAGCACCTACATACTTGCTTTAGTGTTCCACACAAATGATCATGAGATCAATCATCCTCATCCAATGAGCAAAGCAACGATGTACCAATCTATCCGGATTCACTAATCCCCAATTTAGTAATCCAATGATTGGGAACTATTTTAGTTTTAAGCTTTCTAAGAATTTAGATCTCATTAGAATGATCATCATCATTATTCTAAAAGCATTGCTTAAAACTATGGGTTTATCACATATTATAAAAAAAGATCATGTAGATAATTAAAAGCCTTTAATAAATTAATACTTTTATTAATAAATGAATAAGATTGTTACAAAGTATATGCTTTATCATCAAAAACATGATCGGCTTGTGTGCATACTACTTTCAATCTCCCACTTGCACTAAAGCCAATCGCCATGGTATCTTATACTCTTCTTCTCTAAGTGACGATTATCCCATTGTTGGATAAGCTTTAGTTAATGGATATGTAATGTTGTTCATGAGAGTCCACTATCTCTATAGTGATTTCCCATCTTCAATGATTCTAATAATCAAATGAAAGTGCCACAACACATGTTTAGATCCAAGATGAGACTTTAGAACTATTCCTAGTTCTCAGAATGAACTTTTAATCCAAACAATCAACTTGCAGCCTTCATTTATAGCTATATACTTTGTCTTTATCACTAAACCAACAACTCTTTTGTTGTTTGGAACCTTTCCAATTCATCGCACCACCGCTCAAGGTAACACTTTACCTTAAAGTGGATTTTTCGTCATCTTGGTCTCGTCTCGAAAAACTTGAGTCTGTTAAGCCCTCTAGTTTTAATTTAGACCCACCATGAATATGATCACATCCTTAGTGCTAAGTTAAGAACTTTAAGATGTTTTTCATCGACTCATAGTGAACTTCTCCATAATACGACCGATCAACATCGTGTCTCGTACATTTCATTGCATACATGATTGTCACTCATGCGATCTCTCTTTTTGGAGTCTCATGGGACTATTAAGAGAGATACACTCCATAGCTCATCGACATGAGACATCTCTTGAGTTTGCCATGCTAAAACGACTTTAGCATCAAATGAATATACGCCTCGGGTTAAGTCGAGCATCCTCTTAAATCTATCTATATAGATTTTATCCCCAATTAAGATACTCTTCCCAAATCATTCATGGAGGAATGTTTAGACAACTTTATCTTTATCGATCAGTAGCATTGGTATGTCATTCCTTATCCGTAGTATATCAACATATAATATTAGGAATGTCACGATGCTCTAAATTCTTTAGTACACACTAGGTTCATTCTTATTTTGATAAAATCAAACTCTTTTGATTGCCTCATCAAAACGAATGTTCCATATTTGAGAAACTTGCTTCAATCCATTTCTCCGAGTGTCTCAACATTTACCTCATCGTATGTAATCGGATCATCATCTTCTATGATGTGTACCTCATCATCATCATCTATGATGAATCCATACCTCCTAGGTATCTTCTAAGACTATTCCAGATTTATTTATCTGGTTGTGGTACAATAGGTCTATCTACAGGTTCCTCTTATTTGACTTATAGTGTTTTGTGGTTCTTGAACTCTTCAAGATCTATTATCCTCCCACTAGCCCCTTCAATGATAAACACCTTTATCTTAGAAGGCAGCGTGTTTCGTAATAAACACCTTTTGCTAAGTAGGATTATAGAACATATACCCTAAACTTACTTTAGGATGTCCCACAAATCAGCATACATGTCAAATCTTGTCCCAAGCTTATCTTTGAAACCTTTTCACATAAGTTGGACAACCCCTTATCTTAACATACTTAAGATTAGAATCCTCCCCGCCCATAACTTTTATGGAGTCTTCAATGGATTTTGAGGTTACCTTTTCGTAGAGATATGCAACCATTTCTAGGACATTATCCCTGAAGGATACCGGAATGTCAGTAAAATCATTATGGACCCGCACTATGTCCAACAAGGTATGATTTTCCATTCGATACATCAATCAATTATTACGTATCGAGGTGTCCATTATGAGAAAACCATTTGAGATGATCTAGAAACTTATTGCACAAGTATTTATTCCTTGATCTAATCAAAGAATCTTAATACATTGTCAATTTGTTTCACTTCTCAATTCTTTTGAACCTTTCAAATAATTCACACTTGTATTTTAGCAAATACACACATTCAACTCTTTGAATGATCATCTCCTTTTCTTATACTAGTTTGTTCAATATGCAAAATTTTTTCACGTAAGTCAAGTATACAAAATTATTAAGTAATATTCCATTCTATACAAAACATTATTATTATAAATAGAACAACAATTGTTCTTAATTATAATACCAAAGATTTCATTGTCCAACAATAAAATGGAAATAATATTTTTAACAAGAACTGGAATACAATAACAACTTATCGACTTAATAGATTTGCTCGTAGCATTGCTAAACTATAAGTTTCTATGGCTAATGCAAAGCAACCTTTGCTTTCATTTTCCACACATAGATTACTTATATTTGTTTAGCTTTCTACTGCTTTGGTCCTTCATAAATCTATATTTATGATAACCAAAGTCAGTATCCAATACCCAAGTAGAACCTCGACTTAAAGAAAAATTTATTTTAAATCATGAACAAAAATCAGATTTGTAACCAAACTTCACTAAGCTTCTTTGGTTAGCCTCGCAAGATGCTTCTCGCAGCTTTCTTTCCAAAGGTCTGTGCTTATTGCAAAGGAAGCAAACTCCTTTGCTATCCATACGCTTTTGTTCTTATTATCCTTTGTTTATGCCTTTCTATTTACCTTCTTTGAATCGTTCTTCTTTCGTAAGATCCTTTGGCCCCTACCAAGAAGACTTGATCTTTCTTCGTTGAAAGTGACTCTCAACATTTTTCAATATGTTAAGCAAATCAATGAGGTCGATATCTAGCTTGTTCATATGAAAAATTCACAACAATTGTGAAAGGAGTCCCGGAGTGAGTGCAAGATCAAATCTTGGCTCAACTCTCCATCCATGACAAAACTCGTTCATTCTAATTGATCAATCAAATTGATAATGTTAAGGACTTTTATCTCTGCATCTTTATAGTGTCATGGCCATTCTAGATCGGAAGAGCTCCTTAGATATCTCGATATCTATCGGCCCCATTTTCCTCACCATCAACTACTGATGTGCGTGAATATAGTAGAGAGCATCCATAGTTTCACGCCGACGCCAAGCTCGTTTACTCATGGATGCAGCATGATGCATCGAGCCAATCTGCATCATCTTGCCACTTTCTAAAAGTAGCAATCTCTTCCTCAGAGGCATCATTCGCAACATCATTGCAGGATAAGCGATATAAGGACATAAGATAGCTTTTCAAACTATGAGAACTATTCTCAAATTCCTTAACCAATCCGCTTAATTTGGGCCCGATTAATTTAGCATCTAATATGCTTCGCAGTTGATAGTAATTTTAGACATTGTAAAATTTCGTAAATGAATTTTGTAATTAACAACATTTTAACATACATTCTTTTATTAATTACCAAAATAAATTAGGTCTTGTTTTAAATTGGTATCTCCCACTATTTTCTTCAAACTATATTACCTCACTTATATAGTTCGCAAAATCTAATTAAAGATTTGCTAGTGAGAATAAGGATCCCATTTCAAATGTATATAGCCTTGTGGTGACACAACAAACTATATATAAATAAATAGGTAGACAACTTTTGTCAATTACATCAACTATGCAACTCTTTTTATTTTGCCTCTTAGATTATTTTGATCAAGTGGTGGCACATCCGAATCAAAATTATCCAAGTTAAGTCCGACCTAGCACTCCATATATTCAAAAAAGAAAAATATCATCCTTGTGGTGACACAACAAAACAATATTGTTCAATTTTCTTTATAAGCATCAAATGTGATAAATTAACATCTTAAATACTTAATACTTGCCTTGTGGTGACACAACAAACTCATATTAAATATTTAATACTCTATTAATTTTATCATGTTAGAAGGCTTACGCTCGATATTCCAAATATCTTTGAACGCTTAGGACTTAATATAAAAATTGAGGGGTTTGTTATTAATTTGTCTCATCTTGTTTTGCTGCATATTTATATATATATATAAAATACGCTATTATATTAATGAACATGCAAAGCATGTTTGCATAATATATAATATATATATATAAGCATGCACATATAGAATACTATATTCTACTCCGGATTGATTATGGACTTTTATTCTAGTTTCGTTCACTAGAGCCACCAAGTGAACCAAAAGGTCAAACCCTGGGGTGCAAGAAATAATATTTAAATATAACTATTACATTTAAACCCTGCTCCATTACAAACGGTCTTCAAGCGCGCCTCCTTTCCTCGATCTCCAATTTTTCAAAATTAATTCTAACTATTCCTATTACAAAACTATTTAAAATAAATAGAAACCTTGATCGTTAAATCAAGGGAAGTACATAGGAGGGAGATAGAATTTACATTAAGAAAAATTAGAGAAGACGAGGTACGCAGTAATTCCCCATTTAATAAAACCCATACATTCATGCATCCAACTAAAATAAAATCCAATCATATGGTCAATAGTCCATAATCAATCCCATTTATTATCATACACATCACCATATGCATCAATAAATAACATTCATCTTATGAATAATAAACATTTAATATATATATTGATATCATTTAATGGGCAAATTTAGTTAGTATAAAATCTATTTTTGAATCAAAATAAACTCCTTTATTTTAATCCAAATTTAAATCAAAATAAAACTATTTTATTTTAATTTATCCAATTTTGAATAAAATAAACTATTTTATTTTAATCAAAATTTTAATCAAAATATCCTTTATTTTAATTAATTATGGAATCCAATTCCATTATAAAAAAAAAAATCTTTAATTAAAATAAACTCTTTTATTTTAATTAATTATGGAATCCAATTCCATGTAAAAAAAAAATCTTTTATTAAAGGAAACACTTGATATTCTTTTCCTATTCACAAATAAACTCCTTTATTTTGAATAATATGAAATCTTATTTCATATTTAAATAAACTCCTTTATTTAAGGAAATTAGGATTTTCTTTCCTATTCACAAATAAACCTTTTATTTTGAATAATATGAAATCTTATTTCATATCTAAATAAACTCCTTTATTTAAGGAAACATGGATTCTCTTTCCTATTCACAAATAAACTCTTTTATTTTGAATAATATGAAATCCTATTTCATATCTAAATAAACTCCTTTATTTAAGGAAACAATAGAATCCAATTTCAACTCCAATTAGTTATCATGGAATCAAATTCCAACTCTAATTAGTTAGCATGAAATTTAATTTTAAAATTAAAATAAACTCTTTTATTTTAATATTAAAATAAACTTTTTATTTTAAAATTAAAATAAACTTTTTTATTTTAATTATAAAATAATTAATATATATATATATATATATATATATATATATAAATATATATATATATATATATATATATATATATATATATATATAATATAAATATATATATATATATATATATATATATATATATCCTTTATATATATATATATATATATATATTTATTTTCCTTTAATTATGAAATTATATATAAAAAAAAAAAAATCACTTTGCCAATCGCATTAATATAATATAATTTTTACGCTTTATGGTATAATCATTAAATAATCATGCCAATCATATACCAATCATGCCATTTAAAAAATCGATTTGGTGGTAAATGAACCTTGATTTAATACAATTATAATTGCAATTTTTGTATCACGTGAATGAAAATCACGGATTTTTTTTTTTTTTTTTTTTTTATAATAAATTTTATATAATAAAATTATGCCCAATTAAATTGTTCTAAACACATATCAATATACATATCAAATTAAAACAATTAATAATTCAGATAAAGGTTTGGCTCGATGCCCACCGTTAGGTTTGTAATATTCATGAACGCAATCAAATTGCAAAAAAAAGCTAAAGCGTAAAAATCGAGAGTTTAAAAAATTTACAAAACATATATACCCGGATCACCCTTTATGCATAATTATTAATTAAACGAAAAGATAAAGAATAAAATCATACCCTTCAAGATCGAGCTTCCTCGTGTACAAGTTCACCTCCAAATCCTTTTCGCTCAACTTGAATCCACCGGTTTGGTTCCTTCCTTCGATCAACGTTAGCCACCCAATGTTTGGCCTCAGAGGTGATCCACCAAGGAAAAATAAAGATTCAAGAAGAGGGGGTGGTGGCTCAAACCCTAGTTTTTCTATCTCTATAGAAAAGGTGTACTCTCCCAACAATTGGAATTATGTCGAGATGTTGAAAAGTCAACAACCCCCACCACCCATAATAAGACTCCTCTTATTTATAGATGTGGGCAACCCACCTTAACAATTAAGGAATTGGGTTTTATTTAATTAATTAAATTCTTTTAATTAATTAAGCTCCCTAATCTTATTAGGGATAATTAATTAAACTCCTTTAACTAATTTTCCTTCCTAATCCAATTAGGAATAAATGAGAGTACTTATATTAAATTAATTCCTAAACTCTTTTAGAAATTAAAATAATAATAATTGTAATAATATTAATAAGACTCTCTTATTAATTTATATTTAATATTTCTAAAATATTAAATAATAATATTAAGCTATTTAATTTATTCTATCACCATAGATTAAATTAAATATACTTAATATATTATTACGATTATGCCATTAACTTCTTAAATAATTATTCTTCCTTTTATGGTGTGACCCTTTAGGTTCTCCATATTAAACCTATTGTGAATAAATCAATTAGAATAATTTAATCTTATTTAAATAAATAAATTAAATAATTAATTTATTTAAATAAATAATATTTATTCTACAATAGGATAAGCCTCCCCAATGATCAACGACTTTCCAGATAATATAGATTTCAACATTAATCATAAAAGAACCTTTCGAGTAAATAGTTACCGCATAATTCAATCCTTCCACCATACAATGTCCCAATTAAATATAAGACATGGAATTATCACAAGTCTTATTTTATTTAATTATATGTATTTCGATCTTAAATGCACAACTCCAAATAATGCAAATTAGAAACTCCTTTCTAATTTCATTCTCGCCGCCAAGGACTACTGGGTTGTCATTTATCTAATCACATAGACATTTCTTCTTTATTAGAAGTGGTAGATTCTTTATCGATCATACATTATCTCCATGTACAACTTATTATACCCAAGCATACCCTTTGATATACCCTAAGGGTCTTAAGGAATAAGTCAAAGTATAACTCATCATACACAAGATACTATGATGATCTCAAGTCCAAGGATTACTTCAGACTACTATCACTACAGAATTCCTATCGACAGCAAATAAAACTCCATTAGGTATTCCTTAATGAGCCAATGCTCAAATGAACTTATTCTCTAATAAGCAAGCACCTACATACTTGCTTTTTAGTGTTCCACACAAATGATCATGAGATCAATCATCCTCATCCAATGAGCAAAGTTAACGATGTACCAATCTATCCGGATTCACTAATCCCCAATTTAGTAATCCAACGATTGGGAACTATTTTAGTTTTAAGCTTTCTAAGAATTTAGATCTCATTAGAATGATCATCATCATTATTCTAAAAGCATTGCTTAAAACTACGGGTTTATCACATATTATAAAACAAAGATCATGTAGATAATTAAAAGCCTTTAATAAATTAATACTTTTTATTAATAAATGAATAAGATTGTTACAAAGTATATGCTTTATCATCAAACATGATTGGCTTTGTGTGCATACTACTTTCAATCTCCCACTTGCACTAAAGCCAATCGCCATGGTATCTTATACTCTTCTTCTCTGGCTTATTTATTATCCCGCCGTTGGATAAGCTTTAGTTAATGGATATGTAATGTTGTTCATGAGAGTCCACTATCTCTATAGTGATTCCCATCTTTCAATGATTCTAATAATCAAATGAAAGTGCCACAACACATGTTTAGATCCAAGATGAGACTTTAGAACTATTCCTAGTTTCAGAATGAACTTTTAATCCAAACAATCAACTTGCAGCCTTCATTTATAGCTATATACTTTGTCTTTATCACTAAACCAAAGAACTCTTTTGTTGCTTTGGAACCTTTCCAATTCATCGCACCACTGCTCAAGATAACACTTTACCTTAAAGTGGATTTTTTCATCGTCATCTTGGTCCGTCTCGAAAAACTTGAGTCTGTTAAGCCCTCTAGTTTTAATTTAGACCCACCATGAATATGATCACATCCTTAGTGCCAAGTTAACACTTTAAGATGTTTTTCACCGACTCATAGTGAACTTCTCCATAATACGACCGATCAACATCGTGTCTCGTATATTTCATTGCATACATGATGTCACTCATGCGACTCTCTTTTCGTGAGTCTGTGGGGACTATTAAGAGATACACTCCATAGCTCATCGACATGAGACATCTCTTGAGTTTGCCATGCTAAACGATTTTAGCATCAAATGAATATACGCTCCTCGGGTTAAGTCGAGCATCCTCTTAAATCTATCTATATAGATTTATATCCCCAATTAAGATACTCTTCCCAAATCATTCATGGAGGAATGTTTAGACAACTTTATCTTTATCGATCAGTAGCATTGGTATGTCATTCCTTATCCGTAGTATATCAACATATAATATTAGGAATGTCACGATGCGCTCTAATCGACCTTTTGTACACACTAGGTTCATTCTTATTTTTGATAAAATCAAACTCTTTTGATTGCTTCATCAAAACGAATGTTCCATATTTGAGAAACTTGCTTCAATCCATTTCTCCGAAAGTGTCACAACACTTACCTCATCAGATGTAATCGATCATCATCTTCTATGATGTGTACTCATCATCATCATCATCTATGATGAATCCATACCTCCTAGGTATCTTTTGTACTATTCCCGCATTTATTTATCTGGTTGTGGTACAATAGGTCTATCTATGTGTTCCTCTTATTCGACTTATAAGTGTTTTGTGGTTCTTGAACTCTTCAAGATCTATTATCCTCCCACTAGCCCCTTCAATGATAAACACCTTTATCTTGAAGGCGCGTGTTTCGCAATAAAAACACCTTTTGCTAAGTAGGATTATAGAACATATACCCTAAACTTACTTTTAGGATGTCCCACAAATCAGACTTGTCAAATCTTGTCCCAAGCTTATCCTTTGAAACCTTTTCACATAAGTCGACAACCCCTTATCTTAACATACTTAAGATTAGAATCCTCCCGTCCATAACTTTTTTATGGAGTCTTAAATGGATTTTGAGGTTACCATTTTCGTAGATATGCAACCATTTCTAGGACATTATCCTGTAAGGATACCGGAATGTCGGTAAAATCATTATGGACCGCACTATGTCCAACAAGGTACGATTTTTTTCATTCAGATACATCAATCAATTATATTACGATCGATGTGTCCATTATGAGAAAACCATTTGAGATGATCTAGAAACTTATTGCACAAGTATTTATTCCTCGATCTAATCAAAGAATCTTAATACTTTGTCAATTTGTTTCACTTCAATTTTTGAACCTTTCAAATAATTCACACTTGTATTTCAAACAAATACACACATTCAACTCTTTGAATGATCATCTCCTTTTCTTATACTAGTTTGTTCAATATGCAAAATTATTTTCACGTAAGTCAAGTATACAAAATTTATTAAGTAATATTCCATTCTATACAAAACATTATTATTATAAATAGAACAACAATTGTTCTTAATATATAATACCAAAGATTTCATTGTCCAACAATAAAATGGAAATAATATTTTAACAAGAATCGGAATACAATAACAACTTATCGACTTAATAGATTTGTTCGTAGCATTGCTAAACTATAAGTTTCTATGGCTAATGCAAGCAACCTTTGCTTCATTTTCCCACATAGGATTACTTATATTTGTTTAGCTTTCTCGCTTGGTCCCTTCATAAATCTATATTTATGATAACCAAAGTCAGATCCAATACCCAAGTAGAACCTCGACTTAAAGAAAAATTTATTTAAATCATGAACAAAAATCAGATTGTAAATCAAACTTCACTAAGCTTCTTTCGTTAGCCTCGCAAGATGCTTCTCAGCTTTCTTTCCAAAGGTCTGTGCTTATTGCATAAAGGAAGCAAACTCCTTTGCTATCCATATCGCTTTTGTTCTTATTATCCTTTGTTTATGCCTTTCTATTTACCTTCTTTGAATCGCTCTTCTTCTTTTCGAAGATCCTTTGGCCCCTACCAAGAAGACTTGATCTTTTTGGTCGAAAGTGACTCTCAACATTTTTTTCAATATGTTAAGCAAATCAAATGAGGTCGATATCTAGCTTGTTCATATGAAAAATTCACAACAATTGTGAAAGGAGTCCGGAGTGAGTGCAAGATCAAATCTTCGCTCAACTCTCCATCCATGACAAAACCGTTGTCCTAATCGATCAATCAAATTGATTATGTTAAGAACTTTTGTCTGCATTTATAGTGCCATTGGCCATTCTAGATCGGAAGAGCTCCTTAGATATCTCGATATCTATCGGGCCCTATTTTCCTCACCATCAACTACTACTGATGTAAGGTGAATATAGTAGAAGCATCCATAGTTTCATGCCGACGTCAAGCTCGTTACTCATGGATGCGAGCATGATGCATCGAGCCAATCAGGCATCATCTTCGCCACTTTCTAAAAGTAGCAATCTCTTCCTCAGAGGCATTGTTCGCAACCATGCAGGGATAAGCGATTAATGACATAAGATAGCTTTTTCAACCATGAGAACTATTCTCAAATTCCTTAACCAATCCGCTTAATTTGGCCCGTTAATTTAGCATCTAATATGCTTCGCAAAGATGATAGTAATTTTAGACATTGTAAAATTTCAGAAATGAATTTGTAATTAACAACATTTTTAACATACATTCTTTTATTAATTACCAAAATAAATTAGGTCTTGTTTTAAATTGGTATCTCCCACTATTTTCTTCAAACTATATTACCTCATATATATAGTTCTAAGCAAAATCTAATTAAAGATTTGCTAGTGAGAATAAGGATCCCATTTCAAATGTATATAGCCTTTGTGGTGACACAACAAACTATATATAAATAAATAGGTAGACAACTTTTGTCAATTACATCAACTATGCAACTCCTTTTCTTTTTGCCTCTTAGATTATTTTGATCAAGTGGTGGCACATCCGAATCAAAATTATCCAAGTTAAGTCCGACCTAGCACTCCATATATTCAAAAAAAGAAAAATATCATCCTTGTGGTGACACAACAAAACAATATTGTTCAATTTTCTTTATAAGCATCAAATGTGATAAATTAACATCTTAAATACTTAATACTTGCTTTTGTGGTGACACAACAAACTCATATTAAATATTTAATACTCTATTAATTTTATCATGCTAGAAGGCTTAACGCTCGATATTCCAAATATCTTTGAACGCTAGACTTAATATAAAAATCGAGGGGTTTGTTATTAATTTGTCTCATCTTGTTTAGCTGCATATATATATATATATAAAATACGCTATTATATTAATGAACATGCAAGCATGTTTGCATAATATATAATATATATATATAAGCATGCACATATAGAATACTATATTCTACCCGGATTGATTATGGACTTTTATTCTAGTTTCGTTCACTAGAGCCACCAAGTGAACCAAAAGGTCAAACCCTAGGGGTGCAAGAAATAATATTTAAATATAACTATTACATTTAAACCCTGCTCCATTACAAACGGGTCTTCAAGCGCCTCCTCGCTTCCTCGATCTCCAATTTTTCAAAATTAATTCTAACTATTCCTATTACAAAACTATTTAAAATAAATAGAAACCTCGATCGCTAGCAATCAAGGGAAGTACATAGGAGGAGATAGAATTTACACTAAGAAAAATTAGAGAAGACGAGGTACGCAGTAACCCCATTTAATAAAAACCCATACATTCATGCATCCAACTAAAATAAAATCCAATCACATCGGGTCAATAGTCCATAATCAATCCATTTATTATCATACACATCACCATACGCATCAATAAATAACATTCATCTTATGAATAATAAACATTTAATATATATATTGATATCATTTAATGGGCAAATTTAGTTAGTATAAAATCTATTTTTGAATCAAAATAAACTCCTTTATTTTAATCCAAATTTAAATCAAAATAAAACTATTTTATTTTAATTTATCCAATTTTGAATAAAATAAACTATTTTATTTTAATCAAAAATTTTATCAAAAAAAACTCCTTTATTTTAATTAATTATGGAATCCAATTCATATATAAAAAAAAATCTTTAATTAAAATAAACTCTTTTTATTTTAATTAATTATGGAATCCAATTCCATGTAAAAAAAAATCTTTTATTAAAAAAACACTGATATTCTTTCCTATTCACAAATAAACTCCTTTATTTTGAATAATATGAAATCTTATTTCATATTTAAATAAACTCCTTTATTTAAGGAAACACGGATTTTCTTTCCTATTCACAAATAAAACCTTTTATTTTGAATAATATGAAATCTTATTTCATCTAAATAAACTCCTTTATTTAAGGAAAATGGATTTTTTTCCTATTCACAAATAAACTCTTTTATTTTGAATAATATGAAATCTTATTTCATATCTAAATAAACTCCTTTATTTAAGGAAAAATAGAATCCAATTTCAACTCCAATTAGTTATCATGGAATCCAATTCCAACTCTAATTAGTTAGCATGAAATTTAATTTTAAAATTAAAATAAATCTTTTATTTTAATATTAAAATAAACTTTTTATTTTAAAATTAAAATAAATATTTTATTTTAATTAAAATTTTATTTATATATAAAATATATATATATATATATATATATATATATATATATAATATATATAAATATATATATATATATATATATATATATATATATATATATATATATATATATATATATATATATATATATATATATATATATATATATATATATATATATATATATATATATATATATATATATATTAAATATGCTTTTTTATTAAAAAAAAAAAATATTCAAAATTAATATTATATTTATATTTATTATATATATATAATTATTATAATCATTAAAATAATTACCAATCATGCCATCATATATTTTTTATGAAAATATTCTTAAATTATCAGCTCAACCTTGAAATCAATTCATGCTTTAATCCTTCAAATAAAAAAAATTTTTTCATAAAAATAAAATTTTTTTTTTTTTTTTTTTTTTTTTAATAAATTTTATATAATAAAATTATGCCCAATTAAAATTGTTCTAAACACATATCAATATACATATCAAATTAAAACAATTAATAATTCGCATAAAGGTTTGGCTCTGATGCCACTGTTAGGTTTGTAATATTCATGAACGCAATCAAATTGCAAAAATTAATGCTAAGCGAGTAAAAATCAGAGTTTAAAAAATTTACAAACCATATACCCGGATCACCCTTTATGCATAATTATTAATTAAACGAAAAGATAAAGAATAAAATCATACCCTCAAGATCGAGCTTCCTCGTGTACAAGTTCACCTCCAAATCTTTTCGCTCAACTGAATCCACCGGTTTGGTTCCTTCCTTCGATCAACGTTAGCCACCCATATGTTTGGCCTCTCAGAGGTGATCCACCAAGGAAAAATAAATTCAAGAAGAAGGGTATTGGCAAAACCCTAGTTTTTCTATCTCTATAGAAAAGGCGTACTCTCCCAACAATTCGAATTACGTCGATGTTCAAAAGTCAACAACCCCCACCACCCATAATAAGACTCCTCTTATTTATAGATGTGGGCAACCCACCTTAACAATTAAGGAATTGGGTTTTATTTAATTAATTAAATTCTTTTAATTAATTAAGCTCCCTAATCTTATTAGGGATAATTAATTAAACTCCTTTAACTAATTTTCCTTCCTAATCCAATTAGGAATAAATGAGAGTATTTATATTAAATTAATTCCTAAACTTTTAGAAATTAAAATAATAATAATTGTAATAATATTAATAAGACTCCTCTTATTAATTTATATTTAATATTTCTAAAATATTAAATAATAATATTAAGCTATTTAATTTATTCTATCACCATAGATTAAATTAAATATACATTAATATATTATTACGATTATGCCATTAACTTCTTAAATAATTATTCTTCCTTTTATGGTGTGACCCTTTAGGTTCTCCATATTAAACCGGTCACAGAATAAATCAATTAGAATAATTCTAATCTTATTTAAATAAATAAATTAAACAATTAATTTATTTAAATAAATAATTTATTATTCTACAATAGGATGTTCTCCCCAATGATCAAATCACTTTCCAGATAATATAGATTTCAAACATTAATCATAAAAGAACCTTTTGAGTAAATAGTTACCGCAGATAATTCAATCCTTCCACCATACAATGTCCCAATTAAATATAAGACATGGAATTATCACAAGTCTTATTTTATTTAATTATATGTATTTCGATCCTTAAATGCACAACTCCAAATAATGCAAATTAGAAACTCCTTTCTAATTTCATTCTTCGCCGCCAAGGACTACCGGGTTGTCATTTATCGAATCACATAGACATTTCTTCTTTATTAGAAGTGGTAGATTCTTTATCGATCATACATTATCTCCATGTACAACTTATTATACCCAAGCATACCCTTTGATATACCCTAAGGGTCTTAAGGAATAAGTCAAAGTATAACTCATCATACACAAGATACTATGATGATCTCAAGTCCAAGGATTACTCAGACTACTATCACTACACAGAATTCCTACATGACAGCAAATAAAACTCCATTAGGTATTCCTAAGCGAGCCAATGCTCAAATGAACTTATTCTCTCTAATAAGCACCTACATACTTGCTTTTAGTGTTCCACACAAATGATCATGAGATCAATCATCCTCATCCAACGAGCAAGCAACGATGTACCAATCTATCCGGATTCACTAATCCCCAATTTAGTAATCCAACGATTGGGAACTATTTTAGTTTTAAGCTTTCTAAGAATTTAGATCTCATTAGAATGATCATCATCATTATTCTAAAAGCATTGCTTAAAACTATGGGTTTATCACATATTATAAAACAAAGATCATGTAGATAATTAAAAGCCTTTAATAAATTAATACTTTTATTAATAAATGAATAAGATTGTTACAAAGTATATGCTTTATCATCAAACATGATAAGAAGTGAGAGATTGAAAGTAGTATGATACAAACCAATCATGTATTTGATGATAAAGCATATACTTTGTAATCAATCTTATTTATTTATTAATAAAAAATTGTTTATTAAAGGCATTTATTATCTATATGGCAAACCGCTTTTAATAATATGTGATAAACCCATAATTTTAAGTAATGCTTTTAGAATCACGATGAGATCATGCTAATGAGATCTAAATTTTAGATAGCTTAAAACTAAAATATTCCCAATCAATGGATTACTAAAAGGGATTAGTGAATCCAGGATAGATTGGTACGTGACGTTTTGCTTCATCGGATGAGGATGATTGATCTCATGATCATTTGTGTGGAGACACTAAAGCAAGTATATAGTGCTTATTAGAGAATAAATTTAATGAACGTGACTCGCTAAGGAATACCTAATGGAGTATTACTTCATTCGTTAATAGGATTTCTCAGTAGTGATAGTAGTACAAATGATCTTTAGACTTGAGATCATCATAGTATCTTTATATATAATGAATTACACTTTGACTTATTCCTTAAGACTCTTAGAGTATATCAAAGGGTATGCTTGGGTGTAATAAGTTATATATGAAGATAATGAATGATCAATAAAGAATCTACCACTTTCTAGTAAAAGAAGAGAATGTCTTATGTGATTCAATAAATGACAACCTGTGAATCTCTTGGCCAAGGTGAAATGAAATTAAAAAGTAGTTTCTAATTTGCATTCATTAGAGTTGTGCATTTAGGAATCAAAATACATATAATTAAATAAAATAAGACTCGATAAAGAATTCCATGCCTTATATTTAATCGGGACATCAGATGGTGGAAGGATTGAATCAGATTTTCAGAATTATTAACTCAAAGGTTCTTTTATGATTAATGTTGAAATCTATATTATCCGGAAAGTCGTTGATCGCTAGGGAGGCTTATCCCTATTGTAAAATAAATATTATTTATTTAAATAAATTAATCGCTTAATTTATTTATTTAAATAAGATTAGAATTGTTTCTAATTGATTTATTCACAACCTGGCTTAATATGGAGAACCTAAAGGATCACACCGTAATGGTAAGAAGAATAATTATTTAAGAAGTTAATGACATAATCATAATAATATAGTTAAATATATTTAATTTAATCTACGGTGATGTAATAAATTAAATAGCTTAATATTTATTATTTAATATTTTAGAAATATTAAATATAAATTAATAAGAGGAGTCTTATTAATATTATTACAATTATTATTATTTTAATTTCTAAAAGAGTTTAGGAATTAATTTAATATAAGTACTCTCATTTATTCCTAATAGGATTAGGAGAGAAAATTAGTTAAAGGAGTTTAATTAATTATCCCTAATAAGATTATGGAACCCATTTAATTAAAAGAGTTTAATTAAGCAAATAATACCTTATTTTAATAAAATATGGTTACCTGATATCTTTATAAGAGGAGTCTTATATCAGATATCAAATTTACGTAATTCCAAGATTTTGGAGAGTACGCCCTTTTTCCACAGAGATAGGAAAAACTAGGGTTTGAGCAAATACACCATTCTTCTTGAAAATTATTCTTCCTTGGTGGATCACCTCTAGAGACCATACACTTGGGTGTCTATCATTGATCAAAGGAAGGAATTTACCCAGAGATTGAAGGAGATCGCGGAGAAGTGAGAGGTGAACTCATACCTATGGAAGCTCGTATCTACAAGGGTATGATTCCATAACTTCTTGTTCTTCGTTTTAATTAATAATATGCATAAAGGATGATTCGGGTAATTGGTTTGTGAAAAATTTTAAAATCTAATTTTACTTTACTTTCGTTAATTTTTGCAATTTGATTGCTACTTTGATTTTCACAAAACCTTACAGATGAAGACCAATGGGTACAAGACAAATATCACCAATTATCTCTAATAGAAGAAAAGCGAATCACGACTATCTTCCATGGTCAGTTATATCAACAAAGGATCGCCAGATCCTACAATAGAAAAGTCCGGCTACGGTAATTTATACAACATGACTTGGTTTTGAAGAAGATCATTGATAACCAAGATCAATCTAAGGGAAAATTCGCTCCAAGCTGGGAAGGCCCGTTTTTTGTCAAGAAGGTATTGACAGGAGGCGCTATCAGATTATAGGAAATAGACGGCGATGAATTTCTACAACTCATCAACTCGGACACCGTGAAATAGTACTATGTCTGAGGTTACCATTAAGCAAACATCCTGGTTTTGGATCATCAAATCACTAGTCATTCAGGTTTTCTAACCCTTTCTTACATACAAAATCTTCTGCATACTCTTATGCCCCTCATGGAAACATACTCTTCAAGCCAGCAGCCTGGTTTCACCTCATATCAAACCTTTCATATAATTTCGGTTATCCCACCAGGGATTGAACCTTTCACACCTGTAGTTTGTCTTGAACTTAGGATCAAACTTTTTCACACTTGCAGTTTGTCCTGAACTTAGGATCAAACTTTTTTATACCTGCAATTTGTCCCAAACATGGGATTAAACTTTCTTTCCCCCTACAATTTAGCCTGTACATGGGATTTAAACTTTTCTTCGACTACAAATCGTCCTGAGGGGCGAACTACGTCGACCTGATCTCCCTGATACCCAGGAGTACGTAGGCAACCATATTCTATATGGCCCGGTCACAATAAAAAAAACTAAAACATTTCTGTCCTTTCTCTACAAAAACAAAAACAACAAAAACATTCCTACACCCTTTTACATTCAGCGTTGAACCTCTTACACCAGGTTCGAACTACGCAGACCTGATCTCCACTTCAATAGGAGTACGTAGGCAACCATTTATGGTATGGTCTAACCCCCTACCAAAACATAAATACTTGTCATATGGTACTGGGATCAAACTTTAATCCACCATATTTCATCAGCTTCAGACCAAAGGGATGGAACTACCTGACCTCTCCTCACAAATAGAAGATCCGGCGACCATCTAAGTTGTGGTTGTGCCTCAAAGTGAAACATCAATACATAAGAGATGGAATTAACTAGGCTCCTCTTAAATAGGAGTGTTGGCGACCATCTGTGGTGTGGTCAATCTCAGAGATGAAAAGCCACACTCCTCTACTCATTTCCATACAGAAACCAGTCCCAAGACACCAAAGATGGTAGGGATACACACATATTAATGATCCATTCTAAAAGATCCTGCGACGTCTCAATGTCCACACATCAAGGATGAGTTCAGAATACATCAACATCACAAGCCCTGAAGAAACAAATAAATATCAAGTAAGTATCAAGGCGCAACTAAAAGGGAAGTGAATCAAAATATATTTCCCTGCCATATATAATGCTATTTGATATATACAATATGTGTTGTACATGACAAAATGGCTAAGCTAGTGTGTGAAGGAAAATACAAGTCTATCTACAGATCTGTATGTATTCGTACTATCAGATCTGACATAGCATCTCTCTCCGAAGAAGGAGGTAATGCTGCAAGCTCTTGCCCAATGATATCTACACGAGTTAGCAGATCCAAGACTAACTGCATGGGGACATGATGCTCATCATTGTATGCACTCATATCGGTAAGGATGCCAGTCGTATGGGATCTCACTGAAGTACTATCTATGACGACCACATCCCGGGCAAATAAGGCAGTATCCCGCTCTATAATCATTGCATCTCTGGCTGATCTGGCCTCGTTTCTCTCTAATAGAGCGACGTCTCTCCCATCAAAAGCTGTCAACATCAAAGCCCTAGCCTGATCTCTCTTAAAGGTCATCAGATGAAGACTCTACTCCAGATATTGTGCTGAATGTCGAATCACAGTAGCACTCGTAGTGGGAGAATCCATCACAACTACTGGAAACCCAGTAGTCAAATCCTCCTCGATGGGAATATAAGTCTTCTCCATAAGCTCCCCATCATCGGAATTAATCCCCTACACCGTGGATACTACCACAGTCAATGTTGTCTCTATCGCTATCCATACGGAATACTCTACAAAATAACCCGGGTGGCTAATGGAAAACTCAGCTAGCTCACGCTGATCCCAACAGGCATACAACCTGGATCTATCCTCTGCTGATAAGTGGCGAGAAGCTAAGCGCTGACTCAATGCCCCCTCAAAAGGATGGAAGTCCTGGAACTGGTCAAACTGACACATCACGGTTCGTGGGTGGTAAGTAGTCATGCCCCTCAAACCAGTGAGAGGGAGATAAACCATGCCTGGAGCATGAGTGATGAAGCTGTAGGGTGAGCTAAGCCCTGAACACAGAAATATATTAAACAGATCTCCGATCCCTACCAGGAAAATGGACCAAGACGCAGGATCGGTACACTCCGCAGGCTGAAAGGAACATGACATAGCTATCTCATGGGTGAAACAATACCCATGCCGTCTGAAAGTGCCAATCGATCTCAAGTGTGACATAAACCACACGCATAACACGACCGAAAGTCGCTTATGAATACCCCCTGCGCAGGTAAGTAAGTACGCAATATGCGTACGACCTCAGTGTCTCTACAATGATCATTGGTATAATGGTGTGACCCTTCCTAAGAGCTCTCACTGCCATGATGACGCCAATATCTAGCTCATCCATGTACTATGGTATGTATACATACAACAATACGCACAATAGCAAGACATTTACTCTGGATGAGTGCCAATGATCCTCCGGCATGGTGAAATCCTCGGAGTGCCGTGTATAACTATCCTCAAAGCCAAATCTGTCCATCAGAAAATGCTGGGATACAACGTGACCAGATGTGATCTCATCCTGCACAACTCTATGCCTCAGCCCGATGAGAGTCATAAATTGTTGGCTCACATATCCAATGGCCATCCGCAAGACAAGGTCTCTGCCTAAGTGGCAAATATTCAATCGTATGCACTCTTCTAGAGTAGAAGTCAACTTATGGATGCCAAACCGGAAGACCTGTTTCTCAGGTATCTAATGCTCCAGCATACCCTCTATGAAGCCTGCGGGAACCTAAAACATCAGAAGGTCATCGATTCTAGGTAATGGATACTTATTTTTAATTGTGACCTTATTCAATTCTCGGTAGTCAATGCAGCCGCATTGATCCGTCTTTCTTTATAAGAAACAACACCGGTGCTCCCCATGGCGAAACACTCGGCTGAATATACTTCTTATCGAGCAACTCTTGTAATTGCATCATCAACTCTTTCATCTCTACCGGGGCCATTTTATATGGTGCCTTCGATATCGGGGCCGTTCCTGGTAGTAAATCAATCACGAACTTGATTTGTCGATCCGACGAAAGACCCAACAAGTCGTCTAGAAATACATCTGCAAAATCTCTTATGATCGGTATCTCTTCCAGCTTCGCACTCTTCTTCGTGTATCGACAATGTAGGCTAAGTATCCTATACATCCTTGTCTCAACAACTTCTTGGCTTGCATCACTGTCAGACAACTTACTTGTTGAGGTGACTTGCTACCAAAGAACACAACCTTTGACTGAGTCATAAGGTTAACACACTTCCTTTGGCAATCAATTACTGCTCCGTAATTGAATAAACAATCCATTCCCAGTATAACATCAAATTCACCAAGTCTAATTGGTATCAAATCTACCATCATCTCATGACCTTCTATAACCATTTTACAATTCCTATATATGAATTTAACAAGAATCACTTCCCTATTCGTAATCTCTATACTTAAGGGAAATTCTAATTCTTCCCGAGGCAAATCCAAGTTCTGAGCAAATTCATCGGATATAAATGAGCAAGTAGCACCCGAATCAAATAGTACATAAGCATTAATACCATTAATCGGAATGATACCTGACACCACATCCTTAGACTGTAAAGCATCATCCCACGATCATATTGAAAGTCCTCGTAGTAGGTCGACTTGATTGAGCTAGTCCAGTGATAGTCAATGCACAACCATCGTTGTTGTTTCCTTTTCCGCCACTTGCACTTCCCGCTGGCTTCTTAGGGCAATCACGAGCCATGTGATCCTTCGAATCGCAGGTAAAACATGCTCCTTTCTTCAGACTAAAATAGTTCGGTGCAATGTGTCCCTCTTGACCACAGTTGAAACACACCCGCTTTCCCTTCAAATATACCCCAGTATGGTTCTTCCAGCAAGTTGCACAAGCCTCAAACTTTTTCTTTCATTGATTTCCGTTGTCCTCCGCAATGAATTCTCGCTCCATTTCCTCTTCCGATTATTACTTCCAACGTTACTTCCACCCGCCTTATTCTCATCATCGGTCTTCCTCTTCTTTTGTTCTTGGTCAGACTTGGTCAAAGCATCGCTTCCACCTTCCGCGATAATTGCCTTCTCCAAAGACAAAGACAAATGTTCACATTTGGAACATTGAAACCTTGCTGTAAATCCAGGGCTTCAATCCTTGTTCGAATCTTCTTGCTTTACATTCGTCAGTATTGACTTGATAAGAGGCAAACCTTGCCAACTCGTTAAACTTTGCATCATATTCCGGCACCGTCATAGTTCCTTGCTTCAACTAAAGAAATTGCACTTCTAGCTAATTTTGAGAACTCGCTGGAAAGTACATTTCAAAGAACATCTCTTTAAATCTATCCCACGCTATCACTCCTTGTCCTCCACGAACCTTGTTTGCTTTCCACCAGTAGCTAGCTTCAGACTTCAGCATAAATGTTGCGAACGCAGTCTTTTGATCATCGTTAACTCTAGTAACGTCGAACACCTTCTCCATTTCCATGATCCAGGTTTGGTCTTCCACTGGATTCATAGACGCTTGAAATTCTGGAGGTCCAACCGCTTTGAATTCCTTGAATGTCGTGACTTGAGCTTGCGGTTGATTTGCAAGTGTACTCGTCAACAGAGCTACCAGCTGCTGAACCAGATTAGCGTTGGTCTCATTGTTATTATTAGTAGACCCCTCCGGAGGTTCTTGTTGACATGGTTGTCTTCTTCTAGGAGGTATTTTCTGTTAAAATATACACTTATTAGCTCATTACTGAACTTCTTGCGTATTTAAAGTTTAACTTAAACATTCCAAGATTAAAGCTTTAACACACAACATTTCAAATAAACTCTAATATTTTATTCATTCATAAAGTTTTAGAACATACTCAAAATAGCATAACCGCTATAAACATTCACTTTCCTAAAATAAACACGTTTCAGAGTTACATACTCATACTATCCCTTTATTTATCTCAAAATAAGGGATTCACGATTTATTTATTCACATAATTAACCTCATATTTTTCTCTATCTTATTCTATCTAGGCATATTAAGACGTCGTAAGGCTTCCTGACGTTCTTCCTCCATGATACGATATGCCGTTCTGCGATCCATCACGAACCACGAAGAATTCTCAAACTGAGGTGGATAATAGTAGACTCGGTCCTGGGCCCTATCAATCGCTGAATTAAAGGCATGATCCATCTCTTTAATTTTGGCTTTCTTCACTTGGACATTAGCCTCAGCACGATCTGCACGTTGAGTCACCTTCATCCACGAATCCTTCGCTTTTGCATGCTTAGCTGATTCCTCCTTGAAATCATATTTCAATTTCTCCATGTCAGTCTTCATCTTCTTCGCACCGCCAATGGTCTTCTTCATGTCGACCCTTTGTATGAACCAGATCCCACTCTATGTTTCCAAGTTTCGAATCAAGTTCCTGAATCTCTGCATCCTTTTGTTCCATTGAAGCGTGATGCATCTCAACCATTTCCTTCAGCTCCTCGACCTCATCCTGTAACTCTATGTTACGGTCATACAAAGCATCATACATCTCGGCCGATATGGAGTTTGATGGAAACTCCTCAGGATCCTCCTCCTCCTCATCCTCTTCTACCTCCTCAGAACTATCCTCCTCTGGATCGGTCACATGCATATCCTCTTGGATCAACTGCTCCCGTACTACGTGAATATCCCGAGGCTCATCATCTATAGGTATTTGAGGTATCACCTCTCTAGCTGGAATGGATCCTCCTTCATTAGACATCCTGACAACAAAATATTTTAAGTTTTACTTAACATTTTTAGATACTCGCGAGCACACAAGTTATTAACACATAACACATAATGTCTTTTATTATTTAACTTCAATGGATACCTTAATCCATTCCTTAAAACTCGATAAGAGTTGAACACCTCTATGTTTTCTATTTCCTTAAAGGTTACTTCCCCACCTAAGGTTCATAACCTAAAGCTTTGATACCAACTTGTGACACCCCCAAATCCAGGTACTTCATTCCCACAGGATTTGGTGTTCACTTATCAAAACTATTACATCTAACTACCCATCAATAAAGGATAAAGACATAATTTAAATAACTTAAACAATAATCTCTCCCATTAAAGGGTTACATCATCATCTCAAATTAAATCCCAGGTATTAAAATAAAATTCTCATAAGTCTTCATCATTTGGACATCTTGCCCTTGCCTTTGCTAGTCGACGGCTCATCAATTTTCTCCACTTTAGCTGCAGTAATTGCAAGAGTGAGCAAACAAATGCTCACTAATATAGAACGTAGCATGATAATAACATGAGAATGAACAACGAAAGCTGAACAATAAGGAACTTGTTCTACAATTCAAAATAGAAAACAAGTTTGAACTTTATTTATCTGAGGGTCTTAAGACCATGAACTATGTCCCCGGTACTTAGGTATTATTATCCAACCTTAACAGTCATTTAGACTATACGGACCCTTCATAACGTACTTAGGGGGATCAACCCTTTGTACCATGTGTTGTGCATAAACATCTAAATGTTACACGTACACAAAATCCCCTATGTTAGGGTTGTTCGTCTCATTTGAATTTAGAATTTTCTCGCACTAAAGAAAGTTTAGTTTGAACTAACTTATCGTTGTTTCTAGAATTTTAGAACATCGTTCGATTTACATCGAAGAAGGTTTAATACAAGAATGTATAACCGATCAAGGCTATCAAAGTTAAAGATCGGATATCGTTAATAATTATAACCTAATAATATGATATACATGCAAAGTGCTATATTCAAAGGAGTTTAGAACAATCTTCTATGAATCAATGTACTAGAACAATATATGCTTGAAATGATAATAAGGAAAGTAAAACTCATTCGATATAACGAATTAGGTTACATAAGCTTGTACAAACATACGTAAGATAGGTTAAGCTTGCTCAACTTTATAAAGAGTGTTAGAAACTTGCACAATAATAATTTAAGAATGGGAACTTGCATTCAATATGAAAAGAATGAAGTTAGAAAGATTGCTCAATGTAAAGAGTTAAGGTTTAAGAACTTGCTCAATAATAACAAGGTAGAGTTAGAAAACTTGCTCAATCGGAAGGAGATAAGGTTTAGAAACTTGCACAATTATAAAAAGTAGGGTTAGAGAACTTGCCTTGATTGTAAGCTACACAAATGTAAAATAATCTCCAATTATCCTACACATATCATTGAAATCGCAACAATAATTAATTGCATGAATATTAGCTTTTAGGGTTTAAACCATCATTTAGGTCATAACCCTAACCTAGCACCTAACCACGTTAGTTAACACCTTAATGATCTGAAATCACACTATAAACCTTATCATTTATATTCAACTTTTGAAAACATCACATTTGGTTCATTACATAACTTATTCAAGTAATCACTTAAATTCTTTTACACTTTATATACAAACGTATGACAATCTGTTATTGTGGTTTATATTATGCCTTAACATCATTAACATGCATGCTAAACTAATATAAGTCCACTACACATGATCTGCCAATAAGAAGATCTCACTGTCTCGATTCAGGTGTGCAGCAAACTTAAAGTTTGGGACCCACAAGAAGCAATTTGCTTACTTTTTTTTGCCTTGGCACCGGCGTAGTTGCTTTGGTGTTCAGACAGACGTAGAGACGGCAGTGAACAATAGCCGTTTTAGCCCAACAAACATAAATTTCACCCATCAAACGGTGAAATTAGCACATCCAACTGATATAAAACTAACACATGCATGTTTCCTCACATATTCATTAACTTAGAACAATTAAACATCAAATTAAACTATTTTAATTCCTTAAATTTCATGTTTTCTCATGAAAACTCCATTTTTGACACCTTTAATCTAATTTGATCACCATTTAATTCATTTTTTCAATCAATTGACATAATTTAAATGCGTTGTTTTCGCTTTCTTAACATATTATCATAATCCATCAACAAGTTACAGATTACATCATATATTGAACAAGAAATTTGGTACTTTCTATGGCCATATTATAAGAACACAAACACTGTGATTTTCCTTTTCTTCCTCAACCCAATTTCTCATGAATTTGATAATTTAAACAACACTCAAATATGATAATTAATAGATTCTACAACATAACCTACATCCTACAATTAACGTTTGAACAACAACTCCACAAAAATCAATTTACAGAGAACCTAAATAAAAACTACAACTTGGAAATTTAAGAATGAATTATACCTTAATCCTTGATTATTAAAGTAATTGTTATAGAATGGCTTCAATTCTTCTCCCTTCCACAGCAAAGCCCTCAATCCCTTAGCAACTCTTTGTGTTTTTCCCCTTTCCTCACAAACTCTCTGCTCTTCACTAACTATAGCCTTATGAGGAAAAATAAGATGCGTATAATAAACTGATATGAAACGTTCTCTATCAGTTAGAAAATAACAAAAGTCGTCAGTTGAAAAAGCCAAAGGCCACAAGGCCTTGTTTGGCTACCACAATAATCCCAAACTAGTTTATTATTATATTATTTATATTACATAGTTTTCATGTGTCACACCTTACTTCAATTAATTAAATAACTTTGATTTTAGCTTATAATAGTAATAAAATTCTTATTATCATTATACCTTATAATTAATAAATAATTTTATATATCTAATTTAATTAGACACATCATTTTATTTAATTTATTTATTTCCATTAAATTAAATACTTTAATTAGCTTAATTATTTTCTTAAATATTAAGCAATTGATTTAATTTAATTATTTCCTTAAATTAAATCTTTCAAATAAAATTATCACTACTCAATTTAATTAATATTAATTAATTTAGCTACTATATTAATTCATGACAATTCATCAAATATTTATTTTCCTCAATAAATGAATTATTTTAAATATTTATTTAATTTCATAAATATTTAAGTTAAATTATAAATTTCTCGATTGTTACAATCACCATCTGGAGTTGCTAAGTCTTTGAGCTTTTGGTAGTCTTCGTCTGACACTTAGCAATCCCTGAACCCTTCTTGAATGTTTTGCAGACATGATTTTTCTTCTGTTCTTTTTCAGCTTTTGGTTCATGGTGATATGTAGAGTGGCTCTCTTGATCTTCTTTGTATTTTGCCACTTTTCTGAATGATATCTTCTTGGCCTTCTCGGCTCTCAGCTTGGCTGCCATCTTTAGTGGCATTTTCATCTTTATTGAGTGAAGCTCTAATCTGTTTAAGTCCTTCTTCAAAGCTGCTTCACTTCCACCTATGTAGTCTTACTGTCACTGAGATTTGTTCTGTTAATCTCTGGTGGAACTCGTAGAGTCAACAGTAGCATTCCAACAACTCAACGATTCTGCAACTTGGCAATCATCAGCAACTCTTGATCTTTGAAGCTCTGTTGATTTATACTACTTCCCAATCTTCCCGTTGGAAAGTAGCCTTTAAAATCTTTTTGAATTACCTCGCAGATCTCGAGTTATTTGGTGTAGATTGTAGATGTGACATGACATAACTTTCTAACACTACAGTCTACTATTTCACCTACCCCATCAGAGATGTTACTTTTATATCTTGGGCAGGTAGTCAACTTTATTACCTCCTTCTGATTTCTCGATCAGAGGTTGTCCTTTTGCATCGATGCTCTTAATAAGCTCTTGTTCGAATACCAACCTTCAGATTAAACCATTGCCAATGCTTCAATCTTCGGATGACCAAACTCTACGATCCTAATGCTTACTTTCTTGGACCTGATCGTAGTGTCTTTTTGACTTGCTCATTTGATATGTAGAGACAACACTACGATCTTTGAAGAATGTTCATCAGATCTTCAATGTAGGACACTTCTTCCTTCTCTTGTGCAGTGCCATAACACTTCTATTTTCCTCGACTGTTCTCAGATACTGATGGCTTGACTCTTTACTCTGGCCCTTTCTGAGTAATAAGATACTTCAGATTTGTGGCGTGTCCAGCTCTCTTTCTCCTTGTGATCTCTTGTTCACTTATCATCAATGGACTGACCCAATGCTTAATCACTTTAGCCTTGTTCTTCATAGGCTAACCAGTATCTCTGTGTACACTCCATCAGTTCTTTCTTTGTTTGGCAAACACTACGATCCAGGTGTTTCCAGGATCGATGTCTTCTATTTACTTGACAACAACTGCACTAGCTAACTTTCCTTAGTCAGTTATTGAAGTCTTCTTATGATTAACTTGTGGAAGACTTCATCTCGATCGGATTTCACAACTCAATCAGATCTTTGATTGAGTTGATGCTTAGATCTTCTGTTAGCTTGCATGCCATTCGTTGAGTGCTCTGGTTTTCTTCAGGTGGGATGTATCTTTGCAGTACCAACCAGAGGCTTCATCCCTTTGGTTATCTGGGAGTGCTCATTTGTTGAGAATCGTATTAGCTCTACGATTCTACCTTGGCGTTGTGAGCACATCTGTTGAGTTCTCAGTTCTACACTCTACGATTTAGCTTCGCGTCTGTGCAGACACCATGACTTTGAGATCAGATCTATTCACTCTACGATTTTTGTCGTTGTGCTTGTTGTCTTCATCTGATCTTGCTCGACTACGATCTCTACCTTTGATACGATCAGTAGACTCTACGACTCTGAGTGTAGTCTACGATTCTTGACTTGGCTTCGTTATCAATAGACTCTACGACTCAGAGTGTAGTCTACGATTCTTGACTTGGCTTCGATAGATGCTCGGTCGGCTCGTAGGCATGTTGTCTCTACGATTCTGAACATAACTTCCTCAGTAGACTACGGCTCAGAGGAAGTGCTACTCGACAAACTATGATCCTTCCTCGTCTCTCCTGGCAGTCTACAAACTCCGAGATCTACTATCTTGCAGACTACGATTCTGCCTTGATAGCTCTCGTGTTTTCCTTGACTCTCCTAGTAGATCACGATTTCAGTGCGGTGCTTTCGACGATCGAGACAAGCCTATCTATTACATCATAAGATCAACCTAACATGCTTGATCTTTCTATATTTATAGTCCTTGCACATCATTTCTTTTTAAGGACTTTACAAAGCTATTTAGCTTATATAGGATCATCCTAACATATTTGATCAATTCATTCTAAGTCCTTGTACATATGTTTCTATATTCTATCAGAGGACTTTACAGCTTTTCTTAATGCAAGCATACTTGCATATTCATTCATATATATATATCATAATCAAATCATATGTAAATAGGAATATCATTCACATGCTTATTCCTAACACAAACTGCAGGTGTGAAAAGTTTTATCCCTAGTGGGATAAAATTGCAAGTGTGAAGGTTTAATCCTTGGCGGGATAACCGGAATTGAGTAAAAGGTTTGAAATGAAATGGAGCAAAGGATCTGTTGATCCGAAACCACGCTACTAGTTTGAAAAGTGTGTTTGTCTCTAATTGGGCAAATGGGTATGAAGAAGGGTTATATGTAGTGAAGGGTTAGAAAACCTAAAGTGACTAGGGATTTGGTGATCCAAAATCAGGATGTTTGCTTGATGGTAACTTTAGACATAGTACCATTTCACGGTGTCCAAGTTGATGAGTTGTGGAAATTCATCACCATCCATTTCCTGTAATCGGAGAGCACCTCCTGTCAATACGTCCTTGACAACAAACGGGTCTTCCTAATTTGGGGTGAATTTCCCTTGGATTGATCTTAGTTGTCAATGATCTTCTTCAAAACCAAGTCATGTTGTTTAAACCATCAGAAATGGCCGAACTTTCTGTTGAGGATCTGGCGATCCTTTGTTAGTATAACTGACCATGGAAGATAATAGTGGTTCGCCTTTCGTCTATTAGAGACAATTGGTGATACCTATTTGTAACTATTGGTCTTCATCCAGTTGAGCGTCTATCAACACTCTGAGGGATTCCATTTCCACCTCTATGGGGAGCACTGCTTCCATCCCATAGGTTAATGAGTAGGGGGTTGCCCCAGTAGAAGTGCACATTGAGGTTTAATAGGCTAATAGAGTCAGAGGCAACAGGTCAGACCATCTTTTGTGATTGACGGACATCTTTTGCATAATCTTCTTGATGTTCTTATTAGCCGCTTCAATAGCACAATTCATCTTTGGACGGTAGATGACGGAGTTGAGATGTTTGATGCAGAATTTATTGCATAACTCCTCCATCATTTTGTTGTTGAGGTTCTTAGCATTGTCTAAAACAATTACCTCTGGTTGTCCATATTGATAAATGACATTGTTCCTTATGAAACTACTGATGACTTCTTTGGTAACCCTGGGGAAGGAGGCTGCTTCTACCCACTTGGTGAAGTAGTCGATCATGGTGAAAATAAACCGATACCCATTACTGACTTTGGGTTCGATAGGCCCGATCACGTCCATTCCCCACATTGAGAAGGGCTAGGGTGAACTCATATTGTGGAGTTCCCTTGGAGGGGCGTGGATAGCATTCCCATGAATTTGGCATTGGTAACATCTCTTGACGTGATCATCACAGTCAGCCTTGAGAGAAAGCCAGTAATGCCCTGTCTTGAGGATATTTTTAACAAGTAAAGGGCCGCTCATGTGTGGGCCACATACTCTAACATGGATTTCATCTATGAGCCTCTGAGCTTGGTCCTTGTCCAGACATCTGAGGAGACCTAGTCCTGCATCTCTTTTGTAGAGTGCGTCTCCGCTCAGGTATAATTTCATAGCCATTCGATGGATCAGCTTTTTCTCAGTAGAACTCGCTTCAGCGGGTGTAGATCCATCTCGTAGATACTCCTTCATGTGCTGATACCAAGGGTGTTGGACGGGAGATAGCTCATTCGATACTTCTCCAATGTAATTCCCATAGGCTGGAGCCTTTTGTAGGGAAAATGTGATGCTTGACATTAGGGGTTCTCAAAAATTTCGATTTTTTCGATTTTGAAACCGATTTTTCTCCAGTTGAAACCGGTACCAGCGGTACCAGTTTTTTTTATTTTGATTTTTTTGGTATTGGTTTTTCGGGCTTTTTATACTTTTTGGTACCAGTAGCAGTAATGAAAATTTTGAATTTGGTAAATACCGAAAAACTGAAAAAACCAAAAAGTTGAAAATTTTGAATTGGGAAGATGCTGGTGTCATGTTAGCACATTTCATCAATAAAGTAATGGGAAAAGGTTGCAAGTAGATGAATTTGATTCCTGGACCTCTTGTTTTGTTAGAAGAATTACTCCCTCAGTTGATTTTCTAATCAATTTGTAGAATTCGAAAATTTAGAACTCATGAATTTATTTATTTAATTTTGATTAATACAGTAATTAATATTATAAACTAATGTTATTAAGAAAATAAAATAAATTTAAATCATATTTTAAATTTTACCATTTCACTAATTAGTTATAATCAAGCTCAAATTTTATTCATTTTATGGGACTGAAGTAGTATTTGGAATAGTATATAATAATGATATTGGTTTCTTGTGTAGTGAAATCACGTCATCAGAATGCCGGTACTTGTTCTTAATTTTTCAAAAACAAAGGTATTATTGTTATATTTAGAGAGAAATTATATAGAGTTAGGAATATTTAGTATTCACTTAAAAGTCGAAAGAAATAATAATAATAATAATAAGAAATAATAATAATAATAATAATAATAATAATAATAATAATAATAATAATAATAATAATAATAATAATAATAATAATAATCAGGTGTACTCAACGAGGTTCTTGGAACTTTCCAGCAATATTAATCAGATTTAATTGTGTCTAATTTTGTACATCTAAATTTATAATAATGATACAATAATAATGATATATTTCCAGCAATATTAATAATGATTCATTTCTTAGTTTTTTAAAAAATTAATATAAAAATTATTTAATTATTGCGGTATAATCGAATATCGAACAAGAAAAAACCTAAGATCGACTTTTCAGATCAACCTAGGCATTCAAATCGGTTATTCTTGCATCAGACACTGGGGTTCTTGATTTTCTGGGTTTTTTGGTTCGGTACCAATTCGTTTTTTTACCGATGAGCACCCCCTACTTGGCATGTTTTCCTTATCTGGTATGTTGATCAAGGTGGCCAAAGTTGCTAGCGCATCCACAAAGTCATTCCTATTCTGAGGAATGTGGAGAAAGGTTATTTCTTCAAACTCCAAAGCCATCTGGATAACTTGCCGATGGTAAGGCAGCAAATGTAGCTCTTTGGTGTGATATATTCTAGTGGTTTGTCTGATTACCAATTCAGAATCTCTAAAGACAGTTAACCGCTTGATGCCCATTGATTGGGCAAGTTTTAGCCCCATGATATAGCCTTCATACTCAGCTGTGTTATTGGTGCTGACAAACTGCAATTTGACGGCGACGGGATACTGCTCCCCCGTAATGGATACTAGAACTGCTCCAGACCCAGAACCTTCCATATTTACAGTTCCATCAAAATACATCTTCCATGTTTGGTGTGTATCGTTCTGATGGTGTTGCTGAACTATCATTACCCCTTCACCGGGGAAGTATGTTTCCATGGGTTTGAAATCCCCTGAAGGTGCGGTGGCCAGTTTATCCGTAATTCCTTGACCTTTGATAGACTTTTGCGTCACGTAGACAATGTCAAATTATTGTAGGATCAACTGCCATCTGGACAGCCAAAAATTTAGCATGGGTTTACAGAACATGTACTTGAGAGGATCCACACGGGATATGAGATGGGTTGTGTGACCATGGAGGTAATGTTGTAACTTTATGGAAGCCCATGGTAAAGTACAACAAGTCTTCTCAATCAGAGTGTACTTGTGTTCACTGCTGCTGAATCTTTTGTTGAGGTAGCAGATAGCTTCGCTCTTGGCCTCTATCGTCTTTCTGTCCCAGCATGCAGCCCATGACATTGTCCTTAATGGACAGGTACATGAACAGGGGAACCCCATCCCTGGGAGGTACCAAAATAGGAACTTTGACTAACTGCACTCTGATTGTAAGGAAGGCTTTCTGACACTCATCATTCCATTTCATGGAGGAATTCTTCCTTAACAACTTGAAGATAGGCTCACAGGTTGCTATGAGTTGGGAAATGAATCGGCTAATGAAGTTGATCCTTCCCAAAAATCCTCGTATTTCCTTCTTTGTCTGAGGAATGAGCATTTTCATGATGGCCTGGATTTTTGTAGGATCCAGCTCAATCTCTTTGTGGCTGACTAGGAACCCTAGCAACTTGCCTGATTTAACGCCAAAGGTGTACTTTAGGTGGATTCAACTTCAAGTTGTATTTACGCAACCTCATACCTGGGATTTACATTTCATTTATTTTCTAATCACATATCAATTACATTCCCTACAATGTCCTACTAAGATACTGCGTAGCTTTACGACGCTCTTCCTCCATAATTCGAGTCATTGTTCGGCGATCTAAAATATACAATGGCAGCATCTCGAGCTGTATCGGATAACCCATGACTCAATCTTGAGCTCGATTGATCACAGTGTTGAATACGTTATTCATTTCTTCCATCTTCATCCTCTTTGCTTGTGCGTCTCTCTCTGCCATTCTGGCTCGTTGATAAGCTTCCTCGTATGCGTCTTCGGCTCTTTCCCTCTTCGTAGCTTTTTCTTTCAACTTGTTCTTCAACTCTGAAATCTCTGCTATCATTCACTCGTTCTCTTCTTCAATGTGAACCAACTTCTCTTCAACGTTATTCAGACGTTTCTCTCGATCTTGGATCTCGTCATCCTTCTGTGCCATCAAGATCTGCTGTTCAGCTACTATCTCTTGCAACTCCTCGACGGTATCTTGAAATTCCACATTGCGGTCATGCACCTCGTCATATATACGGGCAGCTATCGAGTTAAGTGGAAGCTCTTCCTCCTCGTCCTCCTCATCCCCTGATTGTGGCAGCTCAACGGGGTCCTCCTCATCCGTCTCTATCTAATCCTCCTCATCAGGTACTCTTTCCTGCTCAACTACTGTGACCAACGGAACTATTTCCCGTGGCAGTAGTCGTTCCCAAATAACCTGAATATCTCGAGGCTCCTCCTCTCTAGCCTGACTGGATCCTCCTATATTAGCCATCCTGTCAACCAAATTTTAAGTTTTAATTACTAATCATTACTACTCGACACTCACAAGCACATAAGTATTTTATTACTTCTTCCTTAATAACTCGATAAGAGTTTATCATCATAATCTTTTCAAAGGTTACTTCCTAAGGCTTTTTCCCACCTAAGGTTCAAAAACCTAAGGCTTTGATACCAACCTGTGACACCCCCAAATCTAGGTACTTCATTCCCACAAGATTTAGTGCTCACGATTCATACATTATACTATCTACCCAAATAAAATAATATTTAAAACATAAATCCTTCCTTTAAATAGGGTTACATCATTTAATCCATAAACATATCAGGTTGTCTAACCTTTAAACATCATATAAGTGCGGAAATTATTTATTACATCACATCATTATATAAAAGTCTATCATTATCACAATTAAATAAAAATTACAAGTCCTCATCACTTGTACATTTTCCCTTTCCTTTGCTAGTTGAAGGCTCATCTACCTTCTCAACTTTAGCTGCAATGAGTATATAAATATGCAAGAGTGAGCAAAACAATTGCTCACTGGATATAACAATGGCTCAACAGAAGAATAATAATAATAACTGCCAATAATAGGCTCATCAAAACTGAATAGTACTCTAACGATGATAATCAGAAACTGGAATCCAAAATATGGAATATATCTAACTGAGGGTCATAAGACCATGAACTCTGTCCATAGTTGCGAGTAATCTTTCAACTCCAACTTTAACAGTCATAAAACTATAAGAACTCCTCATACTTAGGGGGATCAACCCTTTGTACAATGTATTGTGCACAAACATTTCAAAACTAAGCGTAAATTATCCCCTAATAATAATAGGGTTGTTCATCTTAGTATTTAGAGTACAAGTCTGCACCAAAGAAAGTTTGGTTTGGATAAGCTTTCAAGGGTAATTTGGAGTTTAACGAACATCAACTAGAGAACTAGTTGAATCAATAGTGTAAACCAACACAATAGTTGATCAATAATAACACAATATGGAACCATGAATATGTGTAAGTGAACTAACTATATCTTGAACTCATGCTTAGAAACAACTACAAAGCATAAGTATTGAATGACAATAAACCTTGCTTGAATAAAATTAAGCTAGAATTATGAATTATTGATTATACTTTGAGTAATAGCAAGCTGAAAATAAAGCTTGCTCATTATGAGAATAACTTGTGTTAAGTAAATGAGATAAGATAGTTCAACATTAGAAATTAGAATTCAAGAAAACTGTATTCATAATATCAGAATGACAATTAAGAAACTTGTCTAACAATAAACAAGTTAGAATGCATCAATATATATTAGAATTCAAACTTGCTCGAATAAATTTAAAGTCATAACTAGCTTGTTCAAATAATGACTAGGAATACCAAAGTTCGCTTAATGAAAGTTTAAAGTAAGAAACTTGCTGAATGTAAAAAGAGAAGTTTAGAAACTTGCTCAATCAAAAGAATAAAGTTACACAATATAATAATTGAATTAACTCAACGAAAGTGTAGAGTTAGAAAACATGCCTCGAGCGTAAGCTATAATATTAAACTCACGTTCACCTACACATAGGTTTAAAACCACAATACCTATTAGATATGCTAACATGCCACAACACGTACATTTCTAACTAAACTTATCATTTTAGCACAAGTCTTATGCTACCATATATATTTCAGAATTCCCAAGTGTTAACATCACAATACTTATCTAACATTCATTGTATAAACTAAGTTATCACATAATGCGTTCGTAACTTACTAATCACTTTTACAACTTTGAATTCATAATCCACATAACATAACTCTGTTTAACCTTGTTGTTATATGATTCTCACATTAACATATCATTAAGCTAAGTTAAATTGAACGCTCAAAGTCTGCATAATAATTAGACTGACTTTCACTGTCATGATGATAGTAATTTGGCGCTCGATCGCGATTTTATCTTCGGAGTTCAATCGCTTAAGAGATAATGCTACGCCAATACATTGATTCCGCTTTTTGCGAGCGTAGCTACGACACTTTTCTTAAGCCAACTAACACGAATTTCACCCACCAAACAGTGATAATAACATGTAAAAATGGTATAGAACTATCACAAACATATTTGTGAACATATTCCACCAATTAAAATAATTTAACAACAATTTAAGCTAGGTTAATTTCTCAAATTCCATGTTTTTCATATAAAACTCAAATTTTGATATTCATCCCAAAAATCATCACTGTGAATTCAATACTTGGCCAAATCACTCCATTTAAATTACGCTATGCTCGTTTCTTAATAAACTAACATATACAAGACTCAAATTACAGTTTAACATACGAATTAACCATCAAAATTGGTACTTACATAAGCCACATGGAGAATATATAAACTGTCAAAATTTTCTACTGTTAGAACGAAAATTAGCATGCAATCTCTTGTGTAAACATAAACTCTAGCATCACCAAAATGTATAATCACAATTAACAGTTATACATATCAACAATTCCGCAATTTAAATTCACATACTTAGAAGGTTTATGCCGTGATACACATAAACATATATATATATATATATATATATATATATATATATATATATACACATACACACACACACAATACTAAGGTTATGTGAAAATACCTTTAATTTCCTTGAAATCCTTGCTATCACCACTGACAATCACTATGAAATCCTCAGGTTTCCTCTCAACTCTCTCTCAATTCTCTCTAAACTCAGACTTAGCCAATAACCAACTGACCAACCAGTAAGCGTGATAATACTAAAAACTGATAGACATAATATTACGCACTTATTATAATATTAGTTACAAAACTAACACATATATTATAAATATATTATATTTATTATTTTATTTATATTATTTATTTTATTTAAATTCAAAAATTAGAAATTCAAAAGTCATAAGGCTTTGTTTGGCAAACCCTTTAAATTTTAAAGAATTAATATATTAAGCCTTGTTTGGCAAAAACTAAATTAAACCTTTTTAATTTATTTTAATAAACACTTTAGTTTATAATTTATAATCACATATTATTTATTTGGATTTCCATATCAAACATTAAATGTGACGCCCCCAAAATAGGTATACACCACCTATTCTGAGTCACCAAATACATGGTACAGAATACAAATACAATCTTAAATATACAACATGAGATGTGAGTTTTAATACAAATATTATCTTCTAGACAGTATTCAAACTCAAAATAAGTCCTCAATACATTTATTATCACACTATTTCATAGAATAGTGAGGACTACTAATGCTATCATCGGACCGATCACTCCGCTTCCCGACTAGTCCCCTCGCCACGTTCTCATTTCACAAGAGAACAATGAAAGCAAAAGGATGAGCTCAACTAGCCCGGTAAGAAATATTATGACTAAGATAATGCGTAATAAATTATCGTTAGCCTTCAACAAGTGTTAAACCGATACAATATAACAAACATCAAGTTTAAGCTGCAGTGAGAACAAGCAATCCATTAGAAGAGTCAAGAGAATAAAATCTACTATCTTCTATGATTTAAAAGGTTTTTCATCACTTTTATCACGAGACTCAAATTTCAATAAATAATCCACATCATCCCCCGCACTACTACCAAGGATATTCATTAGTATCACAACCACAAATTATCCATGCACTACGGGCCAAGGATATTCGTGTTTTCATCAATGGTCATGATCATGCCAACAACTGTCCATCAATGCACTACAGGCCAATGAGGACTTTTACCACATCATTTATAACATTACGATCATGATTATACCGAATAATCCCTGGTCATAATCATACCAAGTCCATCTATGCACTACAGGCCACATATGACTTTCAACATAATATAAACATGAGGATGATGACAATGACATAATAATTCAATAAAACAAGTTCAAGAATAAATTTTAAAGATTTATAAATTAATTTATCCAAGAACCAATAACGTCTAAATTGTCAACATGATACTGCTTTATGGAGTAAAAATTCAAGAATGCTCAGAAGAATATTTTCATGAAAAGATACTGGATGAAGCGCAAATATCTAGGATATTCTACTAATTTCATGGAATATAGAAGCCAAAACTTTAACCAACTGAGTATAATAGAATATATGAAACTGCAAATGGATTTTTGCCCGCCATGCGGTAATCCACGTAGACAGATCATTTCCACAAGTTAATAAGGAATGAATACAAAGGATCATTCACCATGCATGCGGTAATCCACATAGACAGGTTGTTCTAACAGAGTAACAAAGAATGGAACCAGATCATGCGTAATCCGCACAGACAGCATATTCTAACAGAATAATAAAGAATGGAACCAAGTCATGCGTAATCCGCATAGACAGGATGTTCCAACAGAATAATAAAGAATGGAACCAGGTCATGCGTAATCCGCATAGACAGGATGTTCTAATAGAATAATAAAGAATGGAACTAGGTCATGCATAATCCGCACAGACAGGATGTTCCAACAAAATAATAACGAATGGAATAACAACAGAATTCATCAGGCATGCGATAGACCGCACAGACATGTTATTCCAATAAAATAATAAAGAATGGAATAGCAAAAGAATTTCACCATGTATGTGGTACTTCACATAGGCAGGTTATTCCAACATAATAATAAAGAATGGAATAACAACTCTTACGAGTATTGAAAGAAAATAACTCTCTTCATGAATACAAAAGAATAATACCCCTTACCTTAAAAAGAAGAGTATTCCGACGGGTAGGGCGGGGATATAGTTGAAGAAAACTTGCACTATTTTCTACGCTCAAAGATATCTTAAACTCTAAAGAAATACACTCAAGATTATAGAAGAAGAATTCTCTGAATTTCTGGTGTGTTTTTCAATTCTAACTAAGCATCCTATTTATAGGAGAATGGAAATGATACTATGCAATAAAAGATAATATATTCTATTTATAATTATATAATAAAATAAAATTTATAATATATATATATATTGGTACTCCCAGGATGGATTGCAAACGGCGTGTTGTGCTCCTCCATCATGATTTTATACTTTAAATCAGGGTCGTTAGGAACACAAAGTCTAGAGTTGACTCGAAGTATTTCTTCATCATCGATTCTTGCTTCCAAAGATAACACCTTCTCAGACCGTGTTTTCCTCATACGCATCGCCTCCGTGTCTCAGTAGCTCGAAAGCAACTTTAACTTTATCAATTAAAGTCGGTTCTACTCGTATATTCGCCATCATCACATGGGTCCCTGTAGTCTTTAACTCTACCTCCATCCTTTGCAAGTCACACAAAATGGGCCTTTGCATTGACAATATCGCACTTTCATTCGCATATGATCTTCTACTCAATGCGTCAGCTACCACGTTCGCTTTTCCAGGATGGTATTGGATGGTATGATCATAATCTTTCAACAGTTCAAGCTAACGTCGTTGTCGCATGTTGAGTTCCTTTTGAGTGAAGAAATATTTAAGGCTTTTATGATCCATAAAGATCTCCATTTTCTCCCTATACAAGTAATGCCTCCTAATTTTAAGTGCGAAGACAACAGCTGCCAACTCTAGATCATGAGTAGGATAATTCCTCTCATATTCTTTGAGTTGTCGATAGGCATAGGCTATGACTTTCCCATGTTGCATGAGAACACATCCTAACCCTTTGCCCGAAGCATCATTGTAGATGACAAATCCCTCTGAGCCAAATGGTATTGTCAGAACAGGTGCTGAAATGAGTCTCCTCTTGAGTTCTTGAAAAATCTTCTCACATTCCTCGCTCCAATCGAATTTTGTATCTTTTCGAGTCAGCTGAGTTAGTGGAGTAGCGATTCGAGAAAATCCTTCCACGAATCTCCGATAATAACCAGCTAAACCGAGAAAGCTACGTACTTCGGTCACTGATTTAGGTTGCTTCAAGCTTGGAATTGCTTCAATCTTTGTCGGGTCAATAGATATTCCATGATTTGATACTACGTGCCCAAGGAATGCTACTTCCTTAAGCCAGAACTCGCATTTCTTTAACTTGGCATAAAGCTTATTTTTACGAAGCTTTTGGAGTATCAGCCTCAAGTGTTGCTCATGATCTTCACGACTTTTGGAATATATGAGGATGTCATCAATAAAGACGACCAAAAAGTGATCTGAATATTCCTTGAATACTCGGTTCATCATATCCATGAAGGCAGCAGGAGCATTAGTCAATCCAAAAGACATGACTAGGAATTCATAATGCCCATACCGAGTTTTGAAAGCCGTCTTTGGAATGTCATCGGTTCTAATCTTCAATTGATGATATTCGGAATGAAGATCAATCTTTGAAAAGAATTTGGCGCCTTGAATCGGTCAAACAGTCATCAATGCGAGGCAATGGATATCTATTTTGATAGTGACATGGTTCAACTCCCGATAATCAATACAAAGTCGCATACTCCCATCTTTCTTCTTCACGAATAGAACAGAGCACCCCAAGGAGACGATTTAGGACGAACGAAATCGATGTCAACAATTCTGCGCAGTTGGGTCTTTAACTCCACGAAGTTCAATAGAGCCATTCGATATGGGGCTTTGGAAATGGGTTTTGTACCGGGTTCAAGATCGATACAAAATTCAATTTCACACTTTGGGGGTAGGCCAGGAAGTTCTTTAGGGAATACGTCAGGAAATTTATTAACAATAGAAATATCATTCAAAACTGACGTATTTTTGTTTAGATCCGTGACATGAGCTAAAAAAACTTGACATCCGTTTTTCAATAAACGAATAGATTTATGGCTTGAGATGACAATGATTGATTTTAATGGTTTGGTTGCTTGAATTTGCATAATAGGTTGGTTAGGAATATGAAAGTTAACAACCTTACAAAAATAATCAATTTTTGCATGATGAGCAGTTAACCAATCAATCTCTAGAATCACATCAAATGCAAGTATTTTCAAAGAAATAAGATCGATAGGTAACGTGCGGGTGCTGATTTGAACTAAACAAGACTTATAAACAGTGGATGTAATGAAGGTTTCTCCCAACGGAGTTTCAACAAATAAGTCAAAGTCTAATTTCTCCAGAGTCAAATTTAAACGTTGAGCGCAAGTAGGAGAAATAAAAGAATGGGTAGAACCGGTATCAAATAAGGTATAGAATTCGCTAGAGTTTATGATAAACTTACTCGTGATGACCTCGTTCGGGTTTCTTGCTTTCTGGGAGGTCACAAAAAACTCTCTCCCTTGAACTACCGACTTTGACTTTTTTGGGACGGCCTTTGGTGCCTCCATCCCAGCTGAACTTGCCTTCCCTGAATGACAAAATAGAGCTAGGTGACCTTCTCTTCCATATTTGTAACACGTTTTAGACTGTTGTGCACAGTTTAGAGTGATATGTCCCTCCCCTCCATATTTGAAGCATATAATAGGTGGTCGTTCTCCTTCCTTAACAACGGGTGCTGATGCTGACGTCTTTCCATCATTGTTGAATCTCCTCTTCTTGAAATGTCCATTCTTATTATTTTTGCCATGATTACCACCGAAGTGATTACCATTTCTGGCATGTTGATTCCCTCCACGCTTATTGTCACCGCTTCGATGACTGCTATCACTGGTATTATCATTTTATCGCCTGCTCGCTTTTGGTTGGGTTGACTCATTATCATGCTCCAATAACTGAGCCCTATTAACAACATCTGAATACAAACACAGTTTATGAGAGATAAGATATTGACGTATCTCGAGTTTCAAACCTCTTAGAAACATTCGCATCATTCTCTCCTCATTATCAACCAAATGGGATGCAAACTGGGACAACTCGGCAAACTTGGCTTTGTACTGCGACACGGTCATGTTGTTTTGCTCCAGCTTGATGAACTCTACCTCGTTCATGTGACGAATACTTTCGGGAAAGTACTTGTCGTTGAATAATTCTTGGAACTTTTCTCAAGTCATCTTCAGTGCGGCAGGTTGAGTACGCTTTACAGATTCCCACCAGTAATCTGCTTCTGCTCGCAACATGAAGGTGGCAAAGGGAACCTTTTGCTCCTCGAAATATCCCAAGACATCAAATATCTTGCAGATCTACTTTATCCACGTCTCTGCCTTAAGTGGTTTTGGCTCTCCAAAAAACTCCGGTGGTCTCAGTTCCTTGAACTGCTTAGCGGTGACCATCCGAGAGTTGTCAGTGTTTCCACCTGCATTTTGGACAGGAACCGCTCTTGCCTGATGTCGCATGAATTACATAAAGCCTCTGAACATTCCATCATTCATCATTTGGCCAGTGTTGTTGTTTCATGAGGATTGTCGCCTTCCTGATGCACATTATCCTGATTATTGATCTTTGGAGACTCAACAGTCTCCTATGCTCTATTGCTATTCTCAACATTCTCGGATGTCATTTTCAAATACTGCCACAAAACAAGGTTTAATTAACATATCACATATTATCTCTATACTCTTACCGACTAATTAAATACCAAATAAACTTAGGTAGGTCATACTAGCGAAGGAATTCCCCATCTCTCCCCTCCTAGTTCTTGTCTCACATCTCAGCCAGGGATCATATCCCTAAGCTTTGATACCAACTGTGACACCCCCAAAATAGGTATACATCACCTATTCTAAGTCGCCAAATACATGGTACAGAATACAAATATAATCTTAAATATACAACATGAGCTGTGAGTTTTAATACAAAGATTGTCTTCTAGACAGTATTCAAACTCAAAATAAGTCCTCAATACATTTATTATCACACTATTTCATAGAATAGTGAGGACTACTAATGCTATCATCATCCGACCGTCACTCCGCTCCCCGACTAGTCCCCTCGCTACGTTCTCATTTCTCAAGAGAACAATGAAAGCAAAAGGGTGAGCTCAACTAGCCCTAAGAAGAAATATTATGACTAAGATAATGTAGAATAAATTATCGTTAGCCTTCAATGATGTTAAACCGATACAATATAACAAACATCAAGTTTAATCTGCAATGAACAAGCAATCCATTAGAAGAGTCAAGTAGAGAATAAAATCTACTATCTTCTATGATTTAAAAGGTTTTTCATCACTTTTATCGTTGAGACTCAGCTCAATAAATAATCCACATCATCCCTGTACTACGGCCAAGGATATTCATTAGTATCACAACCACAAATTATCCATGCACTACGGGCTAAGGCTATTCATGTTTTCATCAATGGTCATGATCATGCCAATAACTGTCCATCAATGCACTACGGGCCAATGAGGACTTTTACCATATCATTTATAACATTACGGTCATGATTATTCCAAATAATCCTTGGTCATAATCATACCAAGTCCATCTATGCACTACAGGCCACTGCTGATTTTCAACATAATATAAACATGAGGATGATGACAATGACATAACAAGTTCAAGAATAAATTTTAAAGATTTATAAATTAATTTATCTAGGAACCAATAACGTCCAAATTGTCAACATGATACTGCTTTGTGGAGTAAAAATTCAAGAATGCTCAGAAGAATATTTCCATGAAAAGATACTGGATGAAGCACAAATATCCAGGATATTCTACTAATTTCATGGAGTATAGAAGCTAAAACTTTAACCAACTGAGTATAATAGAATATATGAAACTGCAAATAGATTTTCGCCAGCCATGCGGTAATCCACGTAGACAGATCATTTCCACAAGTTAATAAGGAATGAATACAAAGGATCATTCACCATGCATGCGGTAATCCACATAGACAGGTTATTCCAACAGAAAGCAACAAAGAATGGAACTGTGTCATGCGTAATCCGCATGCATGGATATTCCAACGAGAATAATAAAGAATGGAACCAGTCATGCATAATCCGCATGCAGGATGTTCCAACAAAATAATAAAGAATGGAACCGTCCGCCAGAATCCGCACTTGCAGACGTGATGTTCCAAATGAATAATAAAGAATGGAATAACAACATAATTCACGTGCATGCGATAGATCGCATGCATAAAAGTTATTCCAATGTAATAATAAAGAATAGAATAATGTAAGAATTTCACCATGTATGCGGTACTTCAGATGTATGATTATTCCAACATAATAATAAAGAATGAAATAACAACTCTTACAGTATTGAAAGAAAATAACTCTCTTCATGAATACAAAAGAATAATACCTTTACCTTAAAAAGAAGAAGAGTATTCCGACGGGTAGGTATGGGATATACTTGAAGAAAACTTGCACTATTTTCTACGCTCAAAGCATTCTTAAACTCTAAAGAAATACGCCAAGATTATGAAGAAGAATTCTCCGAATTTACGGTGTGTTTTTCAATTTTAACTAAGCATCCTATTTATAGGAGAATGGAAAGGATACTATGCAATAAAATATAATATATTCTATTTATAATTATATAATAAAATAAAATTTATAATATATATATATATATATATTTAAAATCTAATAAAATAAATAACTTTATAAAAGTATTCTTTTATATAAAAAGATTTTACTATGCAAATACTATGGAGACACTATGCAAACACTATGCATAATAAAATATAATATATTCTATTTATAATCAAATAAAATAAAACTTTATAAAAAGTATTCTATTTTATATAAAAAGTTTTCTGTTTTATTACATTTATAATAATAATAAAAACAGAATTTATATATATATATATATATATAAACTTCCCCGCCTTCCTAGATTCCCCCCCCCCCCCATTTTTTTTTCATGGGCCCCACATGTGGGCCCCGTATGTGGGCCCATCTTTTAAGAAATTTCTACTGATTATTTTGAAAAATGGGTAAATGGGGGTCCATAAAATAAGCAAAACAATTCATAAAAATCACCTTAATAATTTTAACAACATTTATCATCAGTTATTATAATTCACAATATTAATCGACTGTGTCGTTCCTGTGAAAGATGGGGCTTTCAATAAGGGTTTCTCCTTATCATGCCGCAATTAGGTGACCAAACCTCTCCTCGATGTAACTTCTAGACATCGTTAATATTGTAAATAATAATATTAATAACTTTATCGTCTCAATTATTGATTTAATAATATATAAAATATCGACAATAATGAATCAAATAACGTGAGAAATACTAATCGACTGTGTCGTTCCTGTGAAAGATGGGGCTTTCCAATAAGGGTTTCTCCCTATTGGCGCGCAATTAGGTGACCAAACCTCTACTTGACAGAACTTCTAGACATCGTTAATATTGTAAATAATAATATTAATAACTTTGTCGTCTCAATTATTGATTTAATAATATATAAAATATTGACAATAATTGAATCAAATAACGTGAGATCTTATAAAGCAATTCACCTCAGAGTAATAATTGAACAAAATCGAGTGACTTCTCACGTAAGCATCAATAATCAATACCGTGTTCTACTATGCAACCACGCCAGACATCGCATTTTTTTAACACCGGGGTTTCAAATAGATTAACAGTAAAACTTTCGCCATTATTTTCATAAATATTTTTGTCATTTTCTCAATCCGACAATAATTTCATTATGGGGTCCACCAATGATTGTGCCGTTATTTAATATTCCCGTTAAAATAAATATTCCCCACCAATCGAATATTATATAACAACTTGCGTACTTCGCAAAATTTATAAATATTACCCACAACTATAACATTATATCAAATTATTCCATAATATTCAAAAATGATATTTATACAAAAAATCATTTTATTCATAAAATTGGGGTCTTACATTAACCAATTCAATTAATCACATATTATATTTTAATTAAATATAGCATTTTAGCAAATATCACAAAATTATAATTTTCATTATAACTTTTTATATATTAATTTAATTTAGAAAATTCTCTAATAAATTTAGATTCAACAATAGACAAATCAAATAAATATTTATATTATTCAATAAATATTTAATATTACAATTTGAAATTTTGGATCGTTATAATTATTCCGTAATATATATTTTTCATTAAATAATAATTTTATAATTAAATTAAAGAGTTTATTTAATCTTGAAATTGGATTTCATGCAATATAAAATTGCCCATTAAATGATATGCATATATATATATATATATATATATATATATATATATATATATATATATATATATATATATATGAATGATTTTATTTATCGATACATATGATGATATGTATGATAATAAATGGGATTGATTATGGACTATTGACCAATGTGATTGGATTTATTTTGGTTGGATGTTTGAAAGAATGAGTTTTATTAAATGGGGTTTACGTACCTCGTCTTTTCTGGTTTTTTTCTTGATGTAAATTCTATCTTTCTCCTATGTACTTCCCCTTGACTGTTGATCAAGGTTTCTATTTAAATTAAATAGTTTATTATAATAGGATTAGTTAGAATTTTTTGAAGAACCGGAGATCAAGGAGAAAGGAGCGCTCGAAGACCCGTTTGTAATGGAGTCCGGGTTTAAATGTAATAGTTATATTTAAATGTTTATTCTTGCACCCTATGGTTTGACCTTTTGGTTCACTTGGTGGCTCTAGTGAACCAAACTAGAATAAAAGTCCATAATCAATCCGGGTAGAATATAGTATTCTATATGTGCATGCTAGTATTATATATATTATATATTATGCAAACATGCTTCGCATGTTTAATAATATGACGCGTATTTTATATATATATTTGCATGCGCGCTAAACAAGATGAGACTAATAATAACAAACCCCTCAATGAAATTATATTAAGTTGTAACGTTCAAAGATATTTGGAATATTGAACATCGCCTTCTAGCATGATAAAAATAATAGAGCATTTAATATTTAATATGAGTTTGTTGTGCACACACAAGGCGAGTATTAAATATTTGAGATGTTGTTTTTATTATATTTGATGTTTATAAAGAATTGAACATTACCGCTTTGTTGTGCACACACAAGAGCTGTAGTTTTCTCTTCACTTATATAGAAATGCTGGGTATGACTTAAGTTAAATCATTTTAGTTCGGATGTGCACACACTTGACCATTATGATTTAAGAGGCAAAATATAAATAGTTACATGATGATGTAATTGACAAGAGTTGTCTACCTATTTATTTATATATAGTTTGTGGTGCACACACAAGGCTATATATATTTGAAATGAGATCCTTATTCTCACTAGCAAATCTTTAATTAGATATTGCCGAACTATATTCATGAGGGTAATATAGTTTGAAGAAAATAGTGGGATATACCAATATAAAATAAGACTTATTTATTTTGGTAATTAATTAAATGAATGTTTGATAAATTATTGTCTTTTTACATGTAGAATTTTGAAAATATCACATTCACTAATTTCACTACGTAGTATACTTGATGCTAATAAACCGATCCGCATCAATTGCACCTGATTTGGTTAAGAAATCGAGAATTATTCTCTTCTTTGAAAAGATTTCTTATGTCCTAAATTCACCCGCACTGTAAAAGTTGCTGAGAGATGACCTCCGAGGAAGAGATTGCTACTTTTAAACAAAGTGGTAAGATGATGCATCCGTGGCTCAATACATCATGCTCAAGATCTATGAGTAACGAGCTTGCCACAAGATGAAACCATGGATGCTCCTACTATGCTACTGCACCTTCAAGAGTTGTATGGTGAGCTGAGTAGGACTGCTAGATATGAAATATCTAAGGAGCTCTTCCGATCTCGGATGACCGAGGGTAATACCGTTGAGACTCATGTCTTAAAGATGATCAATCTGATTGAGCATCTTGGACAGCTTGGGTTCATCGTGGATGGGGAGTTGAGTCAAGATTTAGTCTTGCAGTCACTCCCGGACACCTTCTCACAATTTGTTGTGAATTTTTACATGAATAAGTTAGATGTCAGCTTGCCTGAATTACTTAACATGTTGAAAACTGTTGAAGGTCACATCCCATCCAAGAAGGACCATGTCTTAATGATGGATGATTCTTCCAACAAAAGGAAGAGGCCCAAGGTATCTTCTCAAAAGAAGAAATCCAAGAAGGTTAAGGGTAAGGCGAAAGTGAAGATCAAAAGAAACCTGATCAAGCTAGCAAAGGAATTTGCTTCCATTGCAACAAGCCGGGTCACTTAAAGAGGAACTGTAAGACCCTAACTTATTATATATGAAATTTATTTTCCTCTAATTATTATTTTGAAATAGTAAGGGTTGATTTGATTAATGTGGTTAGTTATGGGTAAAATGCTCAAATATCTCAAATAAGCAAGTGGTTATAAAATATTCATTATTGTCGGGGAATATTCGTTTAGTCGTGGAATATTCTTACTGTTGGGGAATATTCGTACGATGGCGCAGTCTTGTGTGGGCCCCATTGAAAGTAATATGCACACAAGCCAATCATGTTTGATGATAAAGCATATACTTTGTAATAATCTTATTCATTTATTAATAAAAAGTATTAATTTATTAAAGGCTTTTAATTATCTATATGATGCTGATTTATAATATGTGATAAACCCATAGTTTTAAGCAATGCTTTTAGAATAATGATGATGATCATTCTAATGAGATCTAAATTCTTAGAAAGCTTAAAACTAAAAGAGTTCCCAATCATTGGATTACTAAATTGGGGATTAGTGAATCCGAATAGATTGATACATACGTTGCTTGCTCATTGGATGAGGATGATTGATCTCATGATCATTTGTGTGGAGACACTAAAAGCAAGTATGTAGGTGCTTATTAGAGAATAAGTTCATTGAACGTGGCTCGCTAAGGAATACCTAATGGAGTTTTACTGCCTGTCAATAGGAATTCTGTAGTGATAGTAAGACAAGTGATCCTTGGACTTGAGATCATCATAGTATCTTGTGTATGATGAGTTATACTTTGACTTATTCCTTAAGACCCTTAGGGTATATCAAAAGGTATGCTTGGGTATAATAAGTTGTACATGGAGATAATGTATGGTCAATAAAGAATCTACCACTTTAATAAAAAAGAGAAATGTCTATGTGATTCGATAAATGACAACCCAAAGAGTCCTTGTTAAGGCGTAATGAAATTAGAAAGGAGTTTCTAATTTGCATTATTTGGTGTTGTGCATTTAAGGATCGAAATACATATAATTAAATAAAATAAGACTTGACAAAGTAATTCCATGTCTTATATTTAATTGGGACATTGTATGGTGGAAGGATTGAATTTGCAGTAACTATTTACTCAAAGGTTCTTTAATGATTAATGTTGAAATCTATATTATCCGGAAAGTCGTTGATCGCTAGGGGGAGGCTTATCCCTATTGTAGAATAAATATTATTTATTTAAATAAATTAATTGTTTAATTTATTTATTTAAATAAGATTAGAATTGTTCTAATTGATTTATTCACAACCTAGGTTTAATATGGAGAACCTAAAGGGTCACACCATAAAAGAAAGAATAATTATTTAAGAAGTTAATGACATAATCGTAATAATATGTTAAGTATATTTAATTTAATCTATGGTGATAGAATAAATTAAATAGCTTAATATTTATTATTTAATATTTTAGAAATATTAAATATAAATTAATAAGAGGAGTCTTATTAATATTATTACAATTATTATTATTTTAATTTCTAAAAGAGTTTAGAAATTAATTTAATATAAGTACTCTCATTTATTCCTAATAGGATTAGGAGGGAAAATTAATTAAAGGAGTTTAATCAATTATCCCTAATAAGATTAGGGAGCCCATTTAATTAAAAGAGTTTAATTAAAAATACCTTATTTTTAATAGGGTTACTTGATATCTTTATAAGAGGAGTCTTATGTCAGATATCAAGACTACGTAATAATTCCAATAGTTGGGAGAGTACGCTCTTTTTCTATAGAGATAGAAAACTAGGGTTTGAGCCAAAATACCCATCTTCTTAAATCCTTCTTCTTCCTTGGTGGATCACCTCTAGAGGCCAAACACATGGGTGGCTAACGTTGATCAAAGGAAGGAACCAAACCCGGTGGATTCAAGTTGAACGCGAAAAGGATTGGAGGTGAACTTGTACCTGAGGAAGCTCGAATCTTCAAGGGTATGATTCTTGTTCTTCATCTTTTTCGTTTAATTAATAATTGTGCATAAAGGGTGATCCGGGTATATGGTTTGTAAAATTTTAAACTCTGATTTTTACACGTTTCCGCACTTTTTATGCAATTTGATTGCGTTCTAGAATATTACAAACCTAACAGTGGCATAGAGCCAAACCTTTATGTAAATTATTAATTGTTTTAATTTAATATCTATATTGATATGTGTTTAGAACAATTTAATTGGGCATAATTTTATTGTATAAAATTTAATAAAAAAAAAAGTGCCAAAATCTTTTTATTCCGAAACCACGTGAATTACTTCTAACCGCACGGAAATAAAGGAACATGGTTGTATGATATTCATTATCACGTGACCAAGCTTGTATTTTTTTTTGAATCATGCTTTCTCACAGTATAAACATGGATGCTATATATATATATATATATATATATATATATATATATATATATATATATATATTATATTATTCATCTAATGGAGATTTCACGGAAATTTCGCATCTAATGAAATCTTTGGTATAAGAATATATTATATATATGATAATAACGTTATTTATTATATATATATATATATATATAATAACGGTTTTATTATATATATATAATAACGGTTTTGTTTTATTATTATATATATATATATATAATATTCTTAATAATTTTATTATTAAAATAAAATTTTATTTTAATATTAAAATAAAAGTTTATTTTAATATTAAAATATAAAGTTTATTTTAATTTTAAAATTAAATTTCATGCTAACTAATTAGAGTTGGAATTGGATTCCATGATAACTAATTGGAGTTGAAATTGGATTCTATTTTTCCTTAAATAAAGGAGTTTATTTAGATATGAAATTAGATTTCATATTATTCAAAAATAAAAGGTTTATTTGTGAATAGGAAAAAGAATCAGTCTTTCCTTAAATAAAGGAGTTTATTTAGATATGAAATAAGATTTCATATTATTCAAAATAAAGGAGTTTATTTGTGAATAAGAAAGATAATCCAAGTGTTTCCTTTAATAATTTTTTTATTACATGGAATTGGATTCCATAATTAATTAAAATAAAGGAGTTTATTTTGATTAAAAGTTTTGATTAAAATAAAATAGTTTATTTTATTCAAAATTGGATAAATTAAAATAAAATAGTTTTATTTTGATTTAAATTTGGATTAAAATAAAGGAGTTTATTTTGATTCAAAATTAGATTTTATACTAACTAAATTTGCCCATTAAAAATCAATATATATATATATATATATATATTAAATGTTTATTATTCATGAGATGAATGTTATTTATTGATGCATATGGTGATGTGTATGATAATGAAATGGGATTGATTTCGGACTATTGACCAATATGATTGGATTTTATTTTAGTTGGATGCATGAATGTATGGGTTTTATTAAATGGGATCTGATTGTCTTCTCTAATTTTTTACGAATGTAAATTCTATCCCCTCCTATGTACTTCCCTCGATCACGATCAAGGTTTCTATTTATTTTAAATAGTTTTGTAATAGGAATAGTTAGAATTAATTTTGAAAAATTGGAGATCAAGGAGCAAGGAAGCGTGAAGACTTGGATTTGTAATGGAGCAGGGTTTAAATGTAATTGTTATATTTAAATATTAATTCTTGCACCCCTAGGGCTTGACCTTTTGGTTCACTTGGTGGCTCTAGTAAACCAAACTAGAATAAAAGTCCATAATCAATCCGGGTAGAATATATATTCTATATTATATATACTTTATATATATATATATATATATATATATATATATATATTATATTATGCAAACATGCTTCGCATGTTTATTAATATGACGCGTATTTTATATATATGTGTGCATGCGCGCAAAAAAAATTAAGACAAATTTAATAACAAACCCCTCAATTTTTATATTAAGTCCTAAGCGTTCAAAGATATTTGGAATATCGAACGTCGCCTTCTAGCATGATAAAATTAATAGAGTATTAAATATTTAATATGAGTTTGTTGTGTCACCACAAGGCGAGTATTAAGTATTTAAGATGTTAATTTATCACATTTGATGCTTATAAAGAAAATTGAACAATATTGTTTTGTTGTGTCACCACAAGGATGATATTTTTCTTTTTTGAATATATGGAGTGCTAAGTCGGACTTAACTTGGATAATTTTGATTCGGATGTGCCACCACTTGATCAAAATAATCTAAGAGGCAAAAGAAAAGGAGTTGCATAGTTGATGTAATTGACAAAAGTTGTCTACCTATTTATTTATATATAGTTTGTTGTGTCACCACAAGGCTATATACATTTGAAATGGGATCCTTATTCTCACTAGCAAATTTTTAATTAGATTTTTGCCGAACTATATAAGTGAGGTAATATAGTTCAAGAAAATAGTGGGAGATACCAATTTAAAACAAGACCTAATTATTTTGGTAATTAATAAAAGAATGTATGTTAAAATGTTGTTAATTACAAATTCATTTACGTAATTTTACAATGTCTAAAATTACTATCATGCGAAATATATTTGATGTTAATTAACCGGTAGAATTACTCGGATTGGTTAAGGAATTTGAGAATAGTTCTCATGGTCGAAAAGCTATCTTATGTCCTTAATGTCGCCTATCCTCGCAATGGTTGCGCATAATGCCTCTGAGGAAGAGATTGCTACTTTTAGAAAGTGGCAAGATGATGCACTGATTGGCTCGATGCATCATGCTCGCATCCATGAAAGTAACGAGCTTCAACACAAGATGAAACTATGGATGCTCCTACTATATTCCCGCACATCAAGTAGTTGATGGTGAGGAAAGTAGGACCGATAGATATCGAGATATCTAAGGAGCTCTTCCGATCTAAAATGAAAGCGACACTACAAAGATGAGATAAAAGTCCTTAACATTATCAATTTGATTGATCAATTAGGACAACGAAGTTTTGTCATGGATGGAGAGTTGAGCCAAGATTTGATCTTGCACTCACTCCGGACTCTTTCACAATTGTTGTGAAATTTTCATATGAATAAGCTAGATATCGCCTCATTGATTTGCTTAACATATTGAAAAATGTTGAGAGTCACTTTCCAACCAAGAAAGATCAAGTCTTCTTGGTAGGGGCCAAAGGATCTTACAAAAGAAGAACGATTCAAAGAAGGTAAATAGAAAGGCGTAAACAAAGGATAATAAGAGCAAAAGCGATCACGGATAGCAAAGGAGTTTGCTTCCAATCGCAATAAGCTGGACACTTTGGAAAGAAATCATGAGAAGCATCTTGCAGAGGCTAACCAAAGAAGCTTAGTGAAGTTTTGCCATAATACGATTTTTGTTCATGATTGAAATAAATTTTTCTTTAAGTAAAAGTTCTACTTGGGTATTGGATACCGACTTTGGTTATCATAAATATAGATTTATGAAGGACCAAGCGTAAGTAGAAAGCTAAACAAATATAAGTAATCCTATATATGCGGAAATGTAGCAAAGGTTGCCATATTAGCCATAGAAACTTATAGTTTATCAATGCCTACTGAAGCAAATCTATTAAGTCAATAAGTTGTTATTGTATTCCAGTTCTTGTTAAAATATTATTTCCATTTTATTGTTGGACAATGAAATCTTTGGTATTATAATTAAGAACAATTGTTGTTCTATTTATAATAATAATGTTTTGTATAGAAGCGGAATATTACTTAATGGATTTTGTATACTTGATTTACGTGAAAATAATTTTGTAAATTGAACAAACTAGTATAAGAAAAGGAGATGATCATTCAAAGAGTTGAATGTGTGTATTTGTTGAAATACAAGTGTGAATTATTTGAAAGGTTAAAAGAATTGTAGTGAAACAAATTGGCAAAGTATTAAGATTCATTGATTAGATCAAGGAATAAATATTTGTGCAATAAGTTTTTAGATCATCTCAAATGGTTTTCTCATTAATGGACGTGTGGCGCCCCCAAAATAGGTCCATTCCATCCAACCCATTCGAGTCGCCAAATACATGGTAGTGCGAAATAACTACAACTTTATTATTACAACATATAAACTGTGAGTTTAAATACGATATTGCCATCTAGACAATATCCACACGCAAATAAATCCCCATCATAATTATTGATACATTATTTTACAAAAATGGTGAGGACTACTAAACAACTCTTTCTAGAACCTTCATTCCATACCCGAGCTAGTACTCGCTACATTTTCGCCTCCCGAGAAGAAAAATGGAACAAAAAGGAAAAGGGTGAGCTCAACTAGCCTAGTAAAGAATATTATGACTAAGATAATATACAACAAATTATCGTTAGTCTTCAATGGGAAAAAAACTAATAGAATACAATAGACAACAAGTTTTTAAACCAATATTCGCAGAATGGAAATAATAATTCATTAGAAGAGTTAAGTAGATAATGCAACTACTATCTTCTATGTATGAATTTAAAAGTTTCGTAAATCATCTTTTATCCTGTAACATCAATCAACATACACATCCGAATCAAATATTCATCTTTGCACTACAAAGCCAAAGATATTCATCGATTGGTCATGTTCATCTAAACACTGTTCATCTTTGCACTACGGCCAAAGATATTCTTCGAAATCATTCATCTTTGCACCACAGCCAAAGATATTCCATAATATCATCATTTAAGATCAAGATGATGAAAATATTTTTAAAGAAACGAATCCAAATTGAAACAAAATGACTAGGATTAAGGATTAAGGATCAGTACTTTATTTTATCCACATCAAAAAAATACCTCAAAAATAATCATAGGGTGTAAAATTCAAGAATGATCAAAACATGGATACAATCAAAGCTAGTATCCGAATAGATATTTTAGACGAAAAGAAAAATTTTCATTTTTAGGTGAATAGTGTCATATTCGTGAATAGTCAGTATCACGTGAATAAGTGTCGTATATGTGAATAGTAACTCAACACCAAAAGATAGAAATTCCACAAAAACATCTTCACGCTTACATGAATAGTACTCATGAATAAGTAACTCGTGAATAGTAACTCATGAATAGTAACTCGTGAATAGTAACTCATGAATAGTAACCCCGGAGCATGAAAAAGTTCCAAATTTGATAAAAAGTTCCAACCAATATTTCAAAGATAATGATATTGAAGAAATAATATCATTTGAGAAGAAAATAACATCCCTTACCTCGAAAGATTAGTACTTCTAATTTGAATACTGGGTATATAGTGGTGAAGGAACTTGCACCGCCTAACAATACTCAAAGTATACTCAAAATACTCACAAGAATACGCCGATAATATAGAGAGAAAACTTCAGTTTCTGGTGTGATTTTCAATTCTAACCTAAGCACCCTATTTATAGGAAAATGCTTAGAACACCAAAGCAGAAAATTTAATATAATATTAATATATATATTAAGATTTCTACGCCCACCTTCCTAGATCTGATCTCAGCTCATTATGCACATGTTGTAGCCCACAAAACAAACAAAAACCGTTTTTATTATTTAAAATATTTTAAACTTCCAAAAATCAATTATTTCGGAGATTCGGAACTTCAATAATTCATAATAAATAGCTCTTTTATCAGAAAATTCGAATCTCGCGTGTTTTTATAGGAAATTCAATTCTCTACAACTTTGCAGAAGAAAGTTTTTCCAAATTCCAAACAAAAATTGACCGAAATCCACAAACGGGAGATTTTACAGGCTATAATCAAATTTCAGTCAATAAATGGGGTCCACTGACATGTTTAACATGTTTTAAACATTTATTGCAACAAAAATACTCTTCCTCCTCGTATACTCATATATCCCACATTCGTTGTAAAAATATCACCATTATTATATTATTAAAATATAATAATATATTTAAAAGAATTATTTTATCAGAAAAAGATAAAATTTCAATTTTCAACAATTGTCACATTTAAAATTTTTCTCCATCTATATCCACATAAAATCAATATTTTCCTCATCATATGAATCAATAATTAATTATTCACAAATAATATTATAGAATCACAATATCGACAACCAAAGCGCTCCTAGAAAGAGGGGCTTTCAATAAGAATTTCTTCTTCTTGGTAGCCGCAATTAGGTGACCAAACTCTCTCTTAGACAGTAACTTTCTAGACATTGCCAATAATGTTATCTAATAATATTATTAGGATAATATGAATTATTGCTTCGATAATGGAAAATCTTGTGTGATGACAATTTATTGAAACAACAAGTAATATAAAATATCAATGCAAAGCAATTATTGAATCAATAAAATAAAATATCGAAGCGATAATTATCGTAACAATTATTGAGTAGTGCCTTCACGTAAGAATCAATAATTGGTGCAATACTGCAGTGTCTCTTGTTCAACAACGCGTATTAGTGTGTTTTAACCACGGGTATTCCAACAAGATTAATCTGTGAATAACTACGCCGTTATTTATAAACAACTTATATTTGTCGTTTTCTTCATCCAATCGCTTTCGTTATGGGGCCCACAAAAGATCATCGCGTCGTTGCATTAATAATATTCCCGAAAAGATTAATATTCCACGACCAAACGAATATTCCCAAACAATAATGAATATTTTATAACCACTTGCTTATTCGAAATATTTATGATTTTACCCATAACTATCCACATTAATCAAATCAACCCTTACTATTTCAAAATAATAAATAGAGGAAAATAAATTTCATTTATTAATAATTTGGGGTCTTACAACCTCCCTCCTTATGAAATTTCGTCCTCGAAATTGACGTGACGATACTGGTGTTTTGAAAAGATGAGAATACCTCGCTTTCATTTCGTTTCGGCCCGTGTCATTTCCTCAATAGCATGGTTTCTCCACAAAACTTTAACTTGTGGTATGACCTCAGACATAGGACATATTCTTTCCTCTACAAGATCTTGGCGGTACCTCCTCACACGTTAAGTCTTGCTATCTTGTTGTGGTTCTAACTCAATAGCGTGGTTGGGTCGTCCACATATTTACGTAACATCGACACGTGAAAAATGTTATGAACACACGTCATACTTAAGTAAAACGCAGTCTATAGGCCACAGTTCCTATTCGATCGAGAATTTCAAATGGATTAATAAATCGAAGGTTTGAGCTTTCCTCACCTCACCTGTAACGACCCCAAAATAGGTCCATTCCATCCAACCCATTCTGAGTCGCCAAATACATGGTACAGAAAAACAACTACAACTTTATTACAACAATTGTCGTGCAAAATACAACAACACATATGCTGTGAGTTTGGATACAAATATATACCAAATCAGAAGTACGTCACAATGACACCTTACATAAAGGTATAGTCAAAAACTGTTTTAGAAATTAGAATCTTTGGGAAGTGCTCAAGGAAACCTTCGTACATGGGAGGCCATGCTTTTAGGTTATGGTAGATATCATATGGCCACAGAATTATCCTTGTTTGACCCAATAGACCTAAAAGAAAATGAGAAGATTACTATCATATTCTTCCCAATGGTGAGTCTTCTCTTGACATATCATTATTTCCAATCGCCTCTAATTGGGTATTATACTCCAAACAAACACCAAGATTATATAGGTAGTGCTTGTAAATATACTCGCAAGTGGATGAGCACAACCATGTCTTATAATAACACGAGTTTGTATGTCATTAGACATCTTGTATGATAGTGACAAAACACCCTTCCAAAGTTGGGTTAAATTCACCTCTTTAGGGAGAACCTCAACAACTATAGACCACCAGATTCTATTCCCTTGTTATCCCCGCTCAACCCAAACTACACTTTTATTACACGAAGGAATTGTGAAACAAAAGGGTGAGCACAACTAGCTCAAGAAAGAATATTATGACTAAAGATAAATAAATTATCAATAGTCTTCATCAGTAATGAATCAAAGATTTAGAACATATGGTAGATGATAAAACTTTTCAACCATAGTTGTAATGAACGAGCAATCCATTAAAAGAGTCAAATAGACTATAAAATCTATTATCTTCTCCATGTTAAAAGTCCACCAACAATGTTTTATCCTCGTAACATCAATCAATAATTCTCGCCCACAATCACGTGTATAACTCATAATCGTAATTGTAGTTCTAAATTCTTTCCTCATCCAAGACAAAGATAATTTTCATCACTTGTCTTTACCGAAACATCAAAGATCATGGTTATACCAAATCACGTTCATGTTCATAATCATACTAATAAATTCATCTTTTGCACCACGGCCAAAGATATTCATCAATAGTTCATCTTAACACTTAAAGCAAAGATATTCATCAACAAGTCATCTTTGCATTACGAGCCAAAGATATTAATCAATAATTCATCTTTGTACTACAGGCTAAAGATATTCAACAACAGTCATCTTTGCATTACGAGCAAAAGATATTCATCAATAATTCATCTTTTGCACTACAAAGCTAAGATATTCATCAACAAGTCATCTTTGCACTACGAGCCAAAGATATTCATACATCAAAGAAATACATAATCATTTCGAAGTTATATAACAATAATTATAACCATGTTGATCAATTCACCTTTGCACTTAAGCTAAAAATATTCAATTGTAAATTCAATGGTCATGATCATACCACCAACAATTCAACTTTTGCACCATCGCCAAAGAGAACCTATGGTCACGATCATACCAATAATCTACCCATCTTTACACTCAAGTCAAAGAGAAATATCATCATTAGGGTTATAAGAATGTTATATAAAAACAATATAATCAAAACATGGTTTTAAATTCAAGAGTAAGATTCATAAATCAACGATAATTTGGTCGAGAGAGAAACCAATTTGTCATGAATAGTACTTCGTGTTCATGACATAGTACCCAGATGCACGTGCATAAGTAACCTCGACACGTAAAGATAAAGTTTCATAATAAAATTCATATCCATATTTATAACACCTTAATCCAAATGTTATAAATCACTTAGAAATCTCATAATCTAATATTATTAATATTACAATAATATTTTAATCATTTCTTAAACTTATAAATAATTTAATCCAATTATTTACACTTTAATAATTAATGCATTTAATCATCTAAAAATGCCAAACTCATAAGATTTCATCATCATTAACCAAACCCTCATAAAAATCTGCATATACCTCATATATGATTCTCAAGCCAATAAATCATATTTTCCAATTTTCTTACTTCACATAACATATTTAATTCATTTACTCATAACTAGAACATTTTCATGAAAAATACCAAATCAGTTCCAAAAATATTTCTTTTCTGGGATTTAGCATAACATAGTCCCATATTGAACATATATTTTTCTTGAAATTTTAAAAATTCATTTACTATTTTTCATATGGCCAAAACCACCGAATATTTAAACATTTATCATAAATTATACTTTTATCCAAAAATTCTGAAATTAATACGGTATACTGATATTATATAGATGTACTCCCTATAAAAATTTCATCAATTTTGGAGTTAACCACAAGGATTTATAAACAGTTACTTTTAAAATAGTCTTTTCTCATAAAATCCATAACTCCTAATCTATACATCCAAAAATCACCATTTTTGGACACAATCAACAAAACTCATCAAATTATCATTTCAAATTTTTTCAAAATTTTTGAAGGTCCGGAAAAATACAAAACTGAAAAACATAATCACCCTTAAAAATCCCTTACTATCCCTTACCTCAAAAGAGCAGTACTGGAATGTCGGATATAACGCTGAACGAACTTGCACCGTATAGCAATACTCAAAGTATACTCAAAATACTCACAAGAATACGCTCGATAATATAGAGAGAGAAAACTTCAGTTTCTGGTGTGATTTTCAATTCTAACCTAAGCACCCTATTTATAGGAAATTGTTTAGAACACCAAAGCAGAAAATTGAATATAATAATATTATTATTATCAAATTTCAAGCCCACCTCTAGACATTTGAAATCAGCTGATTTTGCACATGTTTAATGAGGCCACAAAAAATTAAAAAACGTTTTTATTAATAAAATAAATAAAACTTCAAAAATCAATTATTTGAACTTCGTAACTTCAATAATTCATAATAAATAGCCTTTTATCAGAAAATTTGAATCTCATGAGTTTTTATAGGAAATTCAATTCTCTACACCTTTTCGGAAGAAAGTTTTCCAAATTCCAAACAGAAATTGACCGAAATCCAAAACGGATGATTTTACTGTGTATATAATCAAATTTCGGTCAAGAAATGGGGTCCACCGACGACATAAAACATGTTTTAAATATTTTTGGTAACAAAAATACTTCTCCTCCACATATACTCATATATCCCACATTCATCGTAAAAATATCATCATTAATATATTATTAAAATAATATATTTAAATGAATTATTTTATCAAAAAAAAAATAAAATATTAATTTTCAACAATTGTCACTTTAAAAATTTTCTCCATCTATATCCACATAAAATAAATATTTTTCTCATCATAAAAATCAATAATTAATTATTCACAAATAATATTACATAATCACAATATTGACAACCAGGCAGTTCTTAGGAAAGAGTGGGCTTTCCAATAAGAATTTCTCCTTACTGGCGCGCAATTAGGTGACCAAACCTCTCCTTAGATAGAACTTTCTAGACATTGCCAATAATGTTATCCAATAATATTATTCAGATAATATGAATTATTGCTTCGATAATGGAAAATATCGTCTTAGTGACAATTATTGAAACAACAATAATATAAAATATCAACGTAGCAATTATTGAATCAATAAAATAAAATATTGAATAAAGAATTCCGTTGTAACAATTATTGAGTAATGCCTTTCACGAAAAAAAATTATCATGCTTCATGAATAGTACTTTCGTGAATAGTAACTCGTGAATACTAACTCATGAATAGTAAACTCGTGAATAGTAACTCATGAATAGTAACTCGTGAATAAGTAACTCGTGAATAGTAACTCATGAATAGTAACTCATGAATAGTAATTAAAAAAATTGAATACTTTTATTTCATAAAATTCGAGGGTCTTACATCACCGATTCTCTCGCTTTTGAAATAACAACTTTGCACCTCCTTCTTCAAATTCATCATTCCGGTGTGTAGCTTCGAATGCTCTTGTAGAAACTTTAACTTTATCGATTAAAGTCGATTATACTCATATATCATCACGTGGGTAACTAGAGTTTTCATCTCCATCTCTATTATTTGTAAATTATTGAAATGAGTCTTTGATAATATCGTACTCGACTTGTATACGATCTTCTACTCAACACGCCACCTACCACGTTCGCTTTTATGTCTTTGAAATGAGTCTCCTCTCGAGTTCTTGAAGCTCTTCCCACATTCCTTGCTCCATTCGAATTTTGTATCTCTACGAAGTCAAATTTGCGTTAATGGAATAGCGATTCGAGAATATCCTTCAACGAATCTCGATAATAACCAACTAAGCTTCTGAAAGCTACGTATTTCGATTACCGATTTAGGTTGTTCTCAACTGTGACTCATATCCCAACCTTGGATAAAGACGTTACAATGACACCTATCGGTTTAATATCGCACGAATATGGTGTCCCCTACGAGAGTCGGCGGTGCATTCCACAAAGGAAGTCACCAGATAAAGGCTCGGTACCAAATTTATAGTTGAATTTTTAACTCGAAGTTCAATAGAGCCATTCGATATGAGATTTTAGAAATGAGTTTTGTACCAGGGTTCAAATTCGATACAAAATTTAATATCGAAGCTTTGGGAGTAAGCCAAGAAATTCTTCAGAAATACGTCAGAAAAAATCAATAACAACAGAATATTATTCAAATCTGACGTATCTTTATTCAAATCCATAACATGGACTAAGAAAACTTGACATCCGTAATAAACGAATGACTTCATGGCTTGATATGAAAACGTTTGACTACAATGGTTTGATTGCTTGAATTGAATAACAAAGTTGCTTAGGAATATGAAAACTAACAACCTTACAAAAGCAATCAATTTGGCATGATGAGTAGTTAACCTTAAAATCACATCAAAAGCAAATATCTCTATAGAAATAAGGTTAACGGGTAATGTGATAGTGCCAACCTGAATCAAGCAAGATTTCTAAACAACGGATGTAATGAAAGTTTCTCCTAACGGAGTCTCCATATATAGGTCAAAGTCTAATTTCTCCGTAGTCAAGTTCAAACGTTGAGCGCAAGCAAGAGAGATAAAAGAATGGGTAGAACCGGTATCTAGTAAGGTATAAACTTCGTAAGAATTTATAATTAACTAACCCGTGCTAACTTCGTTCGGGTTCCTCGCATTTTGACCGGTCACAACAAACGCTCTTCCAGGAATCGTTGTCTTTGACTTTTCTGGGACATCCTTTTGAGTCACCATTCCTGCTGGACTGGGTTTCGATATCGTACAATCTCGAGCGATATGTCCTTCTTTTCCACAATTATAGCATACCTTAAACTGCAAGGCGCCAATGATATGTCCCTCTTTCCGCATTTGTAACATACTGACCCGGTGGTCTTTCTCCTCCCTTGGAACTAGTTGCATCGGGCGCCGCGTCTTCAAATGGTCGTTGTTGAATCTCCTTTTTAAAATCTCCTCCCGACTCGCTTCTTCTATTTTTATGGCCATGATTACCACCACGAGTGGTTACCGCCTTTATCCGTATTCTTCTTTCTCCATTTGGTTATCGTTATTACGATGATCGCTATCTTCTAGATGATCCACGGTTATGGTCCCTCGGTTGAACGTATCGTTATCTCGCTCTAATAATCGAGAGCCTCGCCGACAACATCCGAATAGAGAGAAAATTTATGAGAAATGAGATCTTCGACGTATCTTTGGGTTTCAAACCTCTCGAAACATCCGCGTCATAACGTTCCTCATTCTCCACCAAATGAGGTGCAAACTCGATAACTCCGAAACCGCCTCATCTGCATCGACAATCCATGTTATTCTACTCGGTCTAATAAACTCCACTTCCTTCATATACGACGAATACTTTCGTGGAAGTACTTGTCATTGAACTGCTTTCAAACGTCTCCCATGACATCTTTGAGTGTAAAATGGATGGTACGCTTCATGATTCCCACCAAGAATCGCCTCGCCACGGAACATAAAAGTAGCGAATGGAACTTTTTGTTCCTTCGTGCATCCCAAGACATCGAATATCTTAGTAATTTGTTTGACCCACGCCTCTCGCCTTAATCGGATCCGGCTTTCCCCTGCACTCGGTGGTCCCAACTCTTTGAATCGCTTGGTTGTGACCACCGTGAATTGCTATATCATTTCCTCAGTATTTTGAACACGAGTCTCCCTAAATGCGATTTTTTGCATGAACTGCAAAAAACTTCTAAACATCCCCTCGTTCATCATCTGCTCAGTGGTGTTGTTCACAGGAGGTACATTGCCAGCTTGTTGCACGTTCTCCTCGTTGGTAAGTACAAGCATCTCCACGGTCTCATTTACTCCACTGTTAATATTCTCAGTCGACATTCTCAAATACTGTCATAAAACAAGGGTTAATTAAGGAAATCAATATATCACATAATATCCCTATATACTGACCAACTAACAAATAAGCTTAGGTAGGACACAGTAGTGAAGGATTTACTCGTCTCTCCCCTCCTAGTTCTATTGCACGATCTCCGCCAGAGATCATATCCCTAAGCTCTGATACCAACTGTGACGCCCCCAAAATAGGTCCATTCCATCCAACCCATTCTGAGTCGCCAAATACATGGTACGTAAATAACTATAACTTTATTATTACAACATATAAATCGTGAGTTTAAATATAGAGATATTGCCATCTAGACAATATCCACACGCAAATAAATCCCCATCATAATTATTGATACATTATTTTACAAAAATGGTGAGGACTACTAAACAACTCTCTCTAGAACCTTCATTCCATACCCGACTAAGTAGTACTCGCTACATTTTCGCCTCACGAGAAGAAAAATGGAACAAAAAGGAAAAGGTGAGCTCAACTAGCCTAGTAGAAGAATATTATGACTAAGATAATATACAACAAATTATCGTTAGTCTTCAACAGGGAAAAAAAACTAATAGAATACAATAGACAACAAGTTTTTAAACCAATATTCGCAGCGGAAAAAATAATTCATTAGAAGAGTTAAGTAGAGAATGCAACTACTATCTTCTATGTATGAATTTAAAAGTTAAATCGTCTATCTTTTCCCCTGTAACATCAATCAACATACATCGGAATCAAATATTCATCTTTGCACTATGTGCCAAAGATATTCATCGATTGGTCATGTTCATCTAAACACTGCTCATCTTTGCACTACGGGCCAAAGATATTCTTCAGAAATCATTCATCTTTGCACTACAGCCAAAGATATTCCATAATATCATCATTTAAGATCAAGATGATGAAAATATTTTTAAAGAAACGAATCGGTGAAACAAAATGACAAGGATTAAGGATTAAGGATTCAGTACTTTTTTTTATCCATGTAGTTCAAAAATACCTCAAAAATAATCATAGGGGTGTAAAATTCAAGAATGATCAAAACATGGATACAATCAAAGCTAGTATCCGAATAGATATTTTAGATTTAAAAGAAAAATTTTCATTTTTTACGTGAATATTGAATAGTGTCGATATCGTGAATAGTAACTCCGACACCAAAAGATAGAAATTCCACAAAAAACATCTTCACGCTTCATGAATAGTACTCGTGAATAGTAACTCGTGGAATAGTAACTCATGAATAGTAACTCATGAATAGTAACCCGACATAAAAAAGTTCCAAATTTGATAAAAAGTTCCAACCAATATTTTAGCATAATGATATTGAAGAAATAATATCATTTGAGAAGAAAATAACATCCCTTACCTCGAAAGATTAGTACTTCTAGCTGGAATACCGGGTATAGTGCTGAAGGGAACTTGCACCGTCTAACAATACTCAAAGTATACTCAAAATACTCACAAGAATATGCTCGATAATATAGAGAGAGAAAACTTCAGTTTCTGGTGTGATTTTCAATTCTAACCTAAGCACCCTATTTATAGGAAAATGCTTAGAACACCAAAGTAGAAAATTTAATATAATATTAATATATATATTAAGATTTCTCGCCCACCTTCCTAGATCTCATCTCAGCTCATTATGCACATGTTGTAGCCCACAAAACAAACAAAAAATGTTTTTATTATTTAAAATATTTTAAACTTCCAAAATTAATTATTTTGAACTTGAACTTCAATAATTCAAAATAAATAGCCCTTCTATCGGAAAATTCAAATCTCGCATTTTTTTAGAGGAAATGCAATTTCTACAACTTTGCAGAAGAAAGTTTTTCCAAATTCCAAACAAAATTGACCAAATCCACAAACGAGGATTTTACAGTTATAATCAAATTTCGGTCAATAAATGGGGTCCTTGACATGTTTAACATGTTTTAAACATTTATTGCAACAAAAATACTCTTCCTCCTCAGATACTCATATATCCCACATTCGTTATAAAAAATATCACCATTATTATATTATTAAAATATAATAATATATTTAAAAGAATTATTTTATCGTAAAAAGATAAAATTTCAATTTTCAACAATTGTCACATTTAAAAATTTTCTCCATCTATATCCACATAAAATCAATATTTTCCTCATCATATGAATCAATAATTAATTATTCACAAATAATATTACAGAATCACAATATTGACAACCAAGTGCAGCCTCAGGAAAGAGGGGCTTTCAATAAAGAATTTCTTCATCTTGGCGCGCAATTAGGTGACCAAACCTCTCCTTAGATGTAACTTTCTAGACATTGCCAATAATGTTATCTAATAATATTATTCAGATAATATGAATTATTGCTTCGATAATGGAAAATCTTGTGTGATGACAATTTATTGAAACAACGGTAATATAAAATATCAATGCAAAGAATTATTGAATCAATAAAATAAAATCTGAATAAGTAATTATCGTAACAATTATTGAGTAGTGCCCTCTTACGTAAGAATCAATAATTGGTGCAATGCAGTAAAGTCATCTTGTTCAACAACGCATATTAGTGTGTTTTAACCACCGGGTATTCCAACAAAGATAATTCAGTAATAACTACGCCGTTATTTATAAACAACTTATATTTGTCGTTTTCTTCATCCAATCGCTTTCCGTTATGGGGCCCACAAAAGAGAGGCATATCGCAGCATTTAATATTCCCCGACACGCACGTAATATTCCACGACCAAACGAATATTCCCTAATAATAATGAATATTTTATAACCACTTGCTTATTCGAAATATTTGCGTATTTTACCCATAACTATCCACATTAATCAAATCAACCCTTACTATTTCAAAATAATAAATAGAGGAAAATAAATTTCATTTATTAATAATTTGGGGTCTTACAGGACGCCTCCAGATACGCAATAATTGATTGATATATCTGAAAGGAAAAATCGTACCTTGTTAGACATGGTACGGTCCATAATTATTTTACCGACATTCCATTATCCTTCTAGGGTCATGTCCTAGAAATGGCTGTATATCTACGGAAAAGGTAAACTCAAAATCCGGCCCCAAGACTCCATAAAAGTTATGGACAGGGAGGATTCCTAATCTTAAGTATGTTAAGTTAAGGGGTTGTTCAACTTATGTGAAAATGTTTCAAAGGATAAGCTTGGGACAAGATTTGACAAGTACAATTTGTGGGACATCCTAAAGTAAGTTTAGGGTATATGTTCTATAATCCTACTTAGCAAAAGGTGTTTGTTCATGAAACACGCGCCTTCTAAGATAAAGGTGTTTATTATTGAAGGGGCTAGTGGGAGAATAATAGATCTTGAAGAGTTCAAGAACCACAAAACACTATAAGTCAAATAAGAGGAACCTATAGATAGATCTATTTTACTACAACCGAATCGTAAATCTAGAATAGTACCGAAGATACCTAGGAGGTATGGATTCATCATAGATGATGATGATGAGGTACACATCATAGAAGATGATGATCCAGTTACATACGATGAGGTAAGAGTTCTAGTGTGTACAAAAGGGACGATTGGGAGGCGTAGTGACATTCCTAATATTATATGTTGATATACTATGGATAAGGAATGACATACTAATGCTACAATCAGTAATGATAAAGTTGTCTAAACATTCCTCCATGAATGGTTTGGGAAGAGTATCTTAATTGGGGATGCAAATCTATATAGATAGATTTAAAAGGATACTCAACTAAACCTAAGGAACGTATATTCATTTGATGCTAAAGTCATTTAGCATGGCAAACTCAAGAGATGTCTCATGTTGATGAGACATGGAGTGTATCTCTCTTAATAGTCCCCATAGACTCGTAAAAGAGAGATCGCATGAGTGACTATCATGTATGCAATGAAATGTACGAGACCTGATGTTGATCAGTTATATTATGGAGAAATTCACTATGAGTCAGTGAAAAACAGCTTAAAGTGCTTAACCGACACTAAGGATGTGATCATATTCATGGTGGGTCTAAATTAAAACTAGAGGGCTTAACAGACTCAAGTTTTTCAGATGCACCAAGATGATGAAAAATCCACTTTAAGGTAAAGCGTTATCTTGAACAGTGGTGCAGTGAATTAGAAAGGTTCCAAACAGCAAAGAGTTGCTGGTTTAGTGACAAAGACAAAGTATATAGCTATAAATGAAGATGCAAGTTGATTGTTTGGATTAAAAGTTCATTACATAACTAGGAATAGTTCCTAAGTCTCATCTTGGATCTAAACATGTGTTGTGGCACTTTCATTTGATTATTAGAATCATTGAAAGATGGGAAATCACTATAGAGATGGTGGACTCTCAAGAACAACATTACATATCCATTAACTAAAGCTTATCCAACAGCAGGATAATCGTCACTTAGAGAAGAAGAGTATAAGATACAATGGCGATTGGCTTTAGTGCAAGTGGGAGATTGAAAGTAATATGCACACAAGCCAAATCATGTTTGATGATAAAGCATATACTTTGTAACAATCTTATTCATTTATTAATAAAAGTATTAATTTATTAAAGGCTTTTAATTATCTACATGATGCTGTTTTATAATATGTGATAAACCCATAGTTTTAAGCAATGCTTTTAGAATAATGATGATGATCATTCTAATGAGATCTAAATTCTTAGAAAGCTTAAAACTAAAATAGTTCCCAATTATTGGATTACTAAATTGGGGATTAGTGAATCCGGATAGATTGGTACATACGTTGCTTGCTCATTGGATGAGGATGATTGATCTCATGATCATTTGTGTGGAGACACTAAAGCAAGTATGTAGGTGCTTATTAGAGAATAAGTTCACTGAACGTGGCTCGCTAAGGAATACCTAATGGAGTTTTACTTGCTTGTCAATAGGAATTCCTGTAGTGATAGTAGTACAAGTGATCCTTGGACTTGAGATCATCATAGTATCTTGTGTATGATGAGTTATACTTTGACTTATTCCTTAAGACCCTTAGGGTATATCAAAGGGTATGCTTGGGTATAATAAGTTGTACATGGAGATAATGTATGATCAATAAAGAATCTACCACTTCTAATAAAAGAAGAGAAATGTCCTATGTGATTCGATAAATGACAACCCAGTAGTCCTTGGCCAAGGCAGAATGAAATTAGAAAGGAGTTTCTAATTTGCATTATTTGGTGTTGTGCATTTAAGGATCGAAATACATATAATTAAATAAAATAAGACTTGACAGTAATTCCATGTCTTATATTTAATTGGGACATTGTATGGTGGAAGGATTGAATTGTATTTCCGGTAACTATTTACTCAAAGGTTCTTTAATGATTAATGTTGAAATCTATATTATCCGGAAAGTCGTTGATCATCACTGGGAGGCTTATCCTATCAGTAGAATAAATATTATTTATTTAAATAAATTAATTGTTTAATTTATTTATTTAAATAAGATTAGAATTGTTCTAATTGATTTATTCACAACCTGGGTTTAATATGGAGAACCTAAAGGGTCACACCATAAAAGAAAGAATAATTATTTAAGAAGTTAATGGCATAATCGTAATAATATGTTAAGTATATTTAATTTAATCTATGGTGATAGAATAAATTAAATAGCTTAATATTTATTATTTAATATCTTAGAAATATTAAATATAAATTAATAAGAGGAGTCTTATTAATATTATTACAATTATTATTATTTTAATTTCTAAAAGAGTTTAGGAATTAATTTAATATAAGTACTCTCATTTATTCCTAATAGGATTAGGAGGAAAATTAATTAAAGGAGTTTAAACAATTATCCCTAATAAGATTAGGAGCCCATTTAATTAAAAGAGTTTAATTAAAAATACCTTATTTTTAATAGGGTTACTTGATATCTTTATAAGAGGAGTCTTATGTCAGATATCAAGACTACGTAATAATTCCAATAGTTGGGAGAGTACGCTCTTTTTCTATAGAGATAGAAAACTAGGGTTTGAGCCAAAATACCCATATTCTTAAATCCTTCTTCTTCCTTGGTGGATCACCTCTAGAGGCCAAACACATGGGTGGCTAACGTTGATCAAAGGAAGGAACCAAACCCGGTGGATTCAAGTTGAATGCGAAAAGGATTGGAGGTGAACTTGTACCTGAGGAAGCTCGAATCTTCAAGGGTATGATTCTTGTTCTTCATCTTTTTCGTTTAATTAATAATTGTGCATAGAGGGTGATCTGGGTATATGGTTAGTAAAATTTTAAACTCTGATTTTTACACGTTTCCGCACTTTTTATGCAATTTGATTGCGTTCTAGAATATTACAAACCTAACACCCATAACAGAAAGCGATTGGATGAAGAAAATGACAAGTATAAGTTTTTATAAATAACGACGTAGTTGTTACTGTTAACACTGTTAGAATACCCGGTGGTTAAAACACAATATTACGCGGTAATGCACTAATTATTGATTTTTAGGTAAGAAGGCACTACTCAATAATTGTTACGATAATTAATTATTCAATATTTTATTTTATTGATTCAATAATTTTTACGTTGATATTTTATATTATTGTTGTTTCAATAATTATCACTACTAAGTATTTTCCATTATCGGATCAATAATTCATATTATTTGAATAATATTATTAGATAACATTGAAAGTATTATGCATACAAGTTAATCATGTATGATGATAAAGCATATACTTTATAATCAATCTTATTTGTTTATTAATAAAAGAATTATTTATTAAAGGCATTTATTATCTACATGGTGTTGTTTTAATAATATGTGATAAACCCATAGTTTTAATAATGCTTTTAGAATCATGATGAGATCATGCTAATGAGATCTAAATTCTTAGATAGCTTAAAACTAAAATGTTCCCAATCAATGGATTACTAAAAAGGGATTAGTGAATCCAGGATAGATTGGTACGTGACGTTGCTTTGCTTTCATTGGATGAGGATAATTGATCTCATGATCATTTGTGTGGAGACACTAAAGCAAGTATGTAGGTGCTTATTAGAGAATAAGTTCACTGAACGTGACTCGCTAAGGAATACCTAATGGAGTTTTACTTGCATGTCAATAGAAATTCCTGTAGTGATAGTAGTACAAATAATCCTTAGACTTGAGATCATCATAGTACCTTATATATAATGAATTACACTTTGACTTATTCCTTAAGACTCTTAGAGTATATCAAAGGGTATGCTTGGGTGTAATAAGTTCTATATGAAGATAGTGAATGATCAATAAAGAATCTACCACTTCTAGTAAAAAGAAGAAATGTCCTATGTGATTCGATAAATGACAACCCGTAAATTCTTGGTTAAGGTGGAATGAAATTAGAAAGTAGTTTCTAATTTGCATTCATTAGAGTCATGCATTTAGGAATCGAAATACATATAATTAAATAAAATAAGACTTGATAGTAATTCCATGTCTTATATTTAATTGGGACATTGTATGGTGGAAGGATTGAATTATACGGTAACTATTAACTCAAAGGATCTTTTATGATTAATGTTGAAATCTATATTATCCGGAAAGTCGTTGATCGCTGGGGAGGCTTATCCTATTGTAGAATAAATATTATTTATTTAAATAAATTAATCGTTTAATTTATTTATTTAAATAAGATTAGAATTGTTCTAATTGATTTATTCACAATAGGTTTAATAAGGAGAACCTAAAGGGTCACACCATAAAAGGAAGAATAATTATTTAAGAAGTTAATGGCATAATCGTAATAATATGTTGAGTATATTTAATTTAATCTATGGTGATAGAATAAATTAAATAGCTTAATATTTTAGAAATATTAAATATAAATTAATAAGAGGAGTCTTATTAATATTATTATAATTATTATTATTTTAATTTCTAAAGAGTATAGGAATTAATTTAATATAAGTACTCTCATTTATTCCTAATTGGATTAGGAGGGAAAATTAGTTAAAGGAGTTTAATTAATTATCCCTAATAAGATTAGGGAGCCCATTTAATTAAAAGAGTTTAATTAAATAAATGATACCTTATTTTTAATTAAATTGGGTTACCTGATATCTTTATAAGAGGAGTCTTATATCAGATATCAAAATATACGTAATTCCAAGAGTTGGAGAGTACACCCCCTTTTTCTATAGAGATAGGAAAAACTAGGGTTTGAGCCAATACACCCTTCTTCTTGAAAATTCTTCTTCCTTGGTGGATCACCTCTAGAGGCCATACAATTGGGTGGCTTACATTGATCAAAGGAAGGAATCAACTCGGAGATTCAAGGAGATCGTGGAGAAGTAGGAGGTGAACTCGTACCTGAGGAAGCTCGTTTCTACAAGGGTATAATTTCATAACTTCTTATTCTTCGTTTAATTAATAATATGCATAAAGGATGATCCGGGTAATTGGTTTGTGAATTTTTTAAAATCTGATTTTATTATGCTTCCGCTATTTTTTTTTGCAATTTGATTACTATTTTGATTTTCACAAAACCTAACAAACATTATTGGCAATGTCTTGAAATTTCTGTTTAAGGAGAGGTTTGGTCACCTAATCACGCACCAGTAAGGAGAAATCCTTATTGGAAAGCCCCATCTTTCCTAGGAACGGCCTGGTTGTCAGTATTGTGATTCTGTAATATTATTTGTGAATAATTAATTATTGATTTATATGATAAGGAAAATATTCATTTTATGTGGATATAGATGGAGAAATTTTTAATGTGACAATTGTTGAAAATTGATATTTTATCTTTTCTAATAAAATAATTCATTTAAATATGTTATTATATTATAATAATATAATAATGGTGATATTTTACAATGAATGTGTGATATATGAATAAATGAGGAGGAAGAGAATTTTTGTTACAAAAAAAATGTTTAAAACATGTTAAACATGTTCGTGGGCCCCATTTCTTGACTGAAATTTAATTATAGCTTATAAAATCGTCCGTATGTGGATTTCGGTCAATTTCTGTTTGGAATTTGGAAAAACTTAAAACTTACAAAGTTGTAGAGAATTGAATTTCCTATGGAATGGACATAAGATTTGAATTTTTCTGATAAAAGGGCTAATTATTATAAATTATTGAAGTTCCGAAATAATTGATTTTTGGAGTTTTAAAATAATTATCTTAAGAAAAATGTTTTTTGCAATTGGGTGGGCCCCACATGTGTTGTAAACATGCTGAAATCAGATTTCAAGAGGTAGGCATGAAATTTTTTAATAAATATTATTATTTTATTAAATTTTCTACTTTGGTGTTCTAAGCATTTTCCTATAAATAAGGTGCTTAGGTTAGAATTGAAAATCACACCAGAAACTGAAATTTTCTCTCTCTATATTATCGAGCGTATTCTTGTGAGTATTTTGATACTTTGAGTGTTGTTATACGGTGCAAGTTCCTTTCAGCGTTATATCTGATATTCCATCCAGAAGTACTATTCTTTTGAGGTAACAGATGTTCTTTTTTATAAATGATATTATTTTTTCTAATATCATTATGCCAAAATATTGATATGAATTTTATTGTGGAATTTCTATCTTTTTATATCGGGGTTACTATTCACGTATACGAAACTATTCACGTATACGACATTATTCACGAATACAACACTATTCACCGAAAAATAAAATTTTCTCTTCTTTGTCCCAGATGTCTATTTTTGTTACTATCCTTGATTGTATCCATGTTTTGATATTAATTCTTAAATTTTACTCCACCATAGTATATTATGAGGTGTTTTTGAACATAGATAAACCGAAGTACGAATCCTTAATATTTGTTCTTTTGTCTCACTGGATTCATTTTCTTTAAAATATTTTTCATCTTCCTCAGTCCTAAATGATGATATAATTGAATATCTTTGGCCTGTAGTACAAAGATTAATGATTTTCTGATGAATATCTTTGGCCCGTAGTGCAAAGATGAACATGTGTTGAGATGAAGATAACCAACTGATGAATATCATTGGCTTGTAGTGCAAAGATGAATAGTTGATTCAAGATGTATATTGATTGATGTTAAAGGGATACAATATTGATGATGGACTTTGAAATCATAGAAGATAGTAGATTTCATTCTCTACTTAACTCTTCTAATGAATTATTATTTCCGCTGCGAATATTGATTTAAAACTTGTTGTCTAATATATTTTATCAGATTTTTCCCTGTTGAGGACTAACGATAATTTGTTCTATATTATCTTAGTCATAATATTCTTTACTGGGCTAGTTGAGCTCACCCTTTTCATTTTTGTTCCATTTTTTTTCTCAGGAAGCGAGAATATAGCGGGGAGTAGTCGGGGTGTGGAGTGATGTTCCAAGGCAGTTGTTATAGTAGTCCTCACTATTTTGTAAAATAGTGTATCAATAATTATAACGAGGACTTATTTGAGTATGGATATTGTCTAGAAGACAATATTTGTATTTAAACTCACAGTTTATGTGTTGTTGTATTTTGCACGACAATTATATTAATAAAGTTGTAGTTATTTTTGTACCATGTGTTTGGCGACTCAGAATGGGCGATGTATACCTATTTTTGGGTCGTCACAGTTGGTATCAAAGCTTAGGGATATGATCTCTGGCACAGATCAGGGAATAGAACTAGGAGGGGAGAGATGAGTAAATCCTTCGCTAGTATGTCCTATGTAAGCTTATTTGTTGGTTGGTTAGAGTATAGGGTTATTATGTTGTATGTCAATTTCTTTAATTAACCCTTGTTTTATGGCATTATTTGAGAATGGCAACTGAGAATGTTAACAGTGGAATAAATGAGACCGTGGAGACACCTTTACTCACCAATCAGAAGAACGTGCAATAGGACGATAATGTTCCTCCTGTAAACAACACCACTGATCAGAAAATGAACAACGAGATGTTTAGAAGCTTTTTCCAGTTCATGCAAAATCAGACGAAGGAAACTCGTGTACAAAATACAGGTGGAAATGATAGCAACACATGGTTTGTCACATCCAAACAGTTCAAAGAGTTGGGACCACCGCAATTCAGGGAAAAGCGGATCTCGATTAAAGCGAGAGGCGTGGGTCAAGCAAATTACCAAGATATTCGATGTCTTAGGATGCACGGAGGAACATAAGGTTCCATTCGCCACTTTTATATTCCGTAATGAGGCAGATTATTGGTGGGAATCTGTGAAGCGTACCCAGCCAGCCGCAATCAACATGTCTTGGTAAATGTTTCAAAAACTATTAAATGACAAGTACTTTCCTGAATGTATTCGTCATATGAAGGAGGTAGAGTTTATTAGACTAGAGCGAGAACAAATACAACTGGTGTCCCAAAGACGAGGCGAAGTTCGCGGAGTTATCCAGGTTTGCACCTCATTTGGTAGAGAATGAGGAACGTATGACGCGGATGTTTTTAAGAGGTTTGAAACTCGACATACGTCAATATCTCATTTCTCATAAATTTTCTCTATATTCAGATGTTGTCAACAGGCTCAATTATTAGAGTGAGATATCGAAAATGCGTTCGAGGACCATAACTGTGGTCATACCTAAGTGATAAAGAATGATCATCGAGCAATGATAACCAGCAGGGAAAGAAAAATACGGACAAAAGAGGTAACAACTCTGGTGGTAATCGTGGCCATGATAATAAAAGAAGTGAGTCGGGGGGGGGGGAGATTTTAAAAAGAGAAGGTACAACAATGACAATGTGAAGACATCAGCACCAACATCAACTATTTCTAAGGGAGGAGAACGACCACCGGTCATATGTTATAAATGCGGGAAAGAGGGACATATCAGCCCAAACTGCCCAAAACAGTTCACGGTATGTTATAATTGTGGAAAGGAAGGACATATCGCTCGAGATTGTACTGTAGCGAAACCAAGTCCAACGGGGATGGTGACTCAAAAGGCTGTCCCAAAAAAGTCAAAGTCAGCGGTTTCTGGAAGAGCGTTTGTCGTGACTGGCCAAAATGCGAGGAACCCGAACGAGGTGATCACGGGTAAGCTAATCATAAATTCTTGCGAAGTTTATACCTAACTAGATACTGGTTCTACCCATTCATTTTTCTCTCCTGCTTGTGCTCAACGTTTAAAATTAACTCCGGAGAAATTAGACTTTGACCTATTTGTAGAGACTCGTTAGGAAAAACTTTCATTACATCGACTGTTTATATATCTTGTTTGATCCAAGTTGGAACCATCACATTACCTATTGATCTTATCTCTTTAAAGATACTTGCATTTGACGTGATTTTAGGGATTGATTGGTTAACTACTCATCATGCCAAAATTGATTATTTTCATAAGGTTGTTAGTTTTCATATTCCTAACCAACATGTTATGCGAATTCAAGCAACTAAACCACTAAAATCAATCACTGTCATATCAAGCCATAAAGCCATTTGTTTATTAAAAAACGGATGTCAAGCTTTCTTAGCCCATGTTATGGATTTGAATAAAGACATGTCAGATTTGAATAATATTCCTGTTGTTAGTAAATTTCGACGTATTTCTGATGAACTTCCGGCCTACCTTTAAGCGTGAAGTTGAATTCTTTATTGACCTTGAACCCGTACAAAGCCCATTTCTAAACCCCATATTGAATGGCTCCTATTGAACTTCAGAGTTAAAGGTCCAACTACGAGAGTTGTTGGACATCGGTTTTATTAAATCCTAGTACATCACCTTGGGGTGCTCCTATTTTATTCGTAAAGAAGAAAGACGGGAGTATGCGACTTTTTATTGACTACCGGGAACTGAACCATGTCACCATCAAGAATAGGTATCCGTTACCTCGCATTGATGATCTATTTGACCAGTTGCAAGGCGCACAATTCTTCTCAAAGATTGATCTTCGTTCTGGATATCATCAATTGAAGATTAGAACTGAGGATATTCCGAAGATTGCCTTCAGAACTCGGTACGTGCATTACGAATTCCTAGTAATGTCTTTTGGATTGACTAATGCTCCTGCAGCTTTTATGGATATGATGAACCGAGTATTCAAGGAATATTTGGATCAGTTTGTTGTTGTCTTTATTGATGACATCCTCATATATTCCAAAAGTCATGAAGATCATGAGCACCATTTGAAGCTGGTATTCCAAAGGCTTTGTAAAAACAAGCTATATGCCAAGTTGAAGAAATGTGAGTTCTGGCTTGAGGAAGTAGCATTCCTTGGGAATATGGTGTCAAAACATAGAGTATCTGTTGACCCGGGGAAGATTGAAGCAATACAAAGTTGGGAGCAACTGAAGTCGGTGACCGAAGTACGTAACTTTCTGGGCTTAGCTGGTTATTGTTGGAGATTCGTGGAAGGATTTTCTTGAATCGCTACTCCGTTAACTCAGCTGACTCGAAAGGATACCAAATTTGTATGGAGCGAGGAATGCGAGAAAAGTTTTCAAGAGCTCAAGAGGAGACTCATTTCGGCACCTATTCTGACAATACCAATCTCGGTTGGGATGGATTTGTTATCTCTGTGATGCTTGAGCAAAGGGTTAGGATGTGTTCTCATACAACATGGGAAAGTCATAGCCTATGCCTCGCGACAACTTAAAGAATATGAGAGGAATTGTCCTACTCATGATCTAGAAATGGCAGCAGTCGTTTTCGCGCTAAAGATCTGGAGGCACTATCTATATGGGGAGAAAGTGGAGATATATTCAGACCATAAAAGCCTCAAATATTTCTTCACCCAAAAGGAACTCAACATGGGGCAATGATGTTGGCTCAAGCTGTTGAAAGATTATGACCACACCATTCAATACAATCTTGGAAAAGCGAACGTGGTAGCTGACGCATCCAGTAGAAGATCATATGCAGGAACGAGTGCGATGTTGTTAACATAAATGCCTATTTTGTGTGATTTACAAAAGATGAAGAAAGAATTCAAGACTCTGGGGACCCATGCGATGATGTCAAGTATACACATAGAACCAACTTTAATCGATAAAGTTAAAGTTGCTCAAGCCACAGACCCGGAGCTGATGCGTATGAAGAAAAAAGTACAAGAAGGTGTTATCCCATAAGCAATAATCGATAAAGAAGGAGTACATCAAGTCAATTCCAGACTTTGTGTTTTTAACGACTCTGATTTGAAGTATAAGATCATGATGGAGGCACACATTACGCCGTTTTCAATCCATCCTGGAAGTACCAAAATATATCGTGATCTTAGACATACATTTTGGTGGAATAATATGAAGAGAGAGATCGCGAAGTTTATCTCGAGGTGTTTAACTTGTCAACGTGTAAAGGCGGAGCATCAAGTGCCAAAGGGTCCATTGCAACAACTTAAGATTCTGAAATGGAAGTGGGAACATATTACTATGGATTTCGTTACGGGTCTTCCCACGGTTTCTCAAGGCATAGATGTATTTGGGTTATTGTTTATAGATTAACTAAGTCTGCTCATTTCTTGCCGATACGAGAGACTTATTCCCTTGAACGTCTTGCTCGTATGTACGTGAATGAGATTGTGAGGTTGTATGGCATGCCAGTATCTATAGTTTTGGATCGTGATCCAAGATTCACTTCACGATTTTGGGTAGCTTACAAAAAGCTATGGGCACGGATTTACGATTCAGTTAGGCATACCATCCTCAAACGGACGAACAATCAGAGAGGACTATTCAAACTCTTGAAGATCTATTAAGACTCTATGTCCTAGACTTCAAAGGGAGTTAGGATAAGTATTTACCATTGGTGGAATTCTCTTACAACAACAGTTATCAGGCAAGTATAGGTGTGGCTCCATTCAAAGCATTGTATGGACGAAAGTGTTGCTCTCCAGTATGTTGGGATGAGGTGGGTGAAGCAACATTGTTGGGACCAGAGTTGGTACATATGTGAAAGTAGTATGCACACAAGCCAATCATGTTTGATGATAAAGCATATACTTTGTAACAATATTATTCATTTATTAATAAAAAGTATTAATTTATTAAAGGCTTTTAATTATCTACATGATCTTTGTTTTTATAATATATGATAAACCCATAGTTTTAAGCAATGCTTTTAGAATAATGATGATGATCATTCTAATGAGATCTAAATTCTTAGAAAGCTTAAAACTAAAATAGTTCCCAATCATTGGATTACTAAATTGGGGATTAGTGAATCCGGATAGATTAGTACATACGTTGCTTGCTCATTGGATGAGGATGATTGATCTCATGATCATTTGTGTGGAGACACTAAAAGCAAGTATGTAGGTGCTTATTAGAGAATAAGTTCACTGAACGTGGCTCGCTAAGGAATACCTAATGGAGTTTTATTTGCTGTCAATAGGAATTCTCAGTAGTGATAGTAGTACAAGTAATCCTTGGACTTGAGATCATCATAGTATCTTGTGTATGATGAGTTATACTTTGACTTATTCCTTAAGACCCTTAGGGTATATCAAAGGGTATGCTTGGGTATAATAAGTTGTACATGGAGATAATGTATGATCAATAAAGAATCTACCACTTCTAATAAAAGAAGAGAAATGTCCTATGTGATTCGATAAATGACAACCCAAAGAGTCCTTGGGTGAGGTAGAATGAAATTAGAAAGGAGTTTCTAATTTGCATTATTTGGAGTTGTGCATTTAAGGATCGAAATACATATAATTAAATAAAATAAGACTTGACAAAGAATTCCATGTCTTATATTTAATTGGGACATTGTATGGTGGAAGGATTGAATTATACGGTAACTATTTACTCAAAGGTTCTTTAATGATTAATGTTGAAATCTATATTATCTGGAAAATCGTTGATCGCTAGGGAGGCTTATCCCTATTGTAGAATAAATATTATTTATTTAAATAAATTAATTATTTAATTTATTTATTTAAATAAGATTAGAATTGTTCTAATTGATTTATTCACAACCGGTTTAATATGGAGAACCTAAAGGGTCACACCATAAAAGGAAGAATAATTATTTAAGAAGTTAATGGCATAATCGTAATAATATGTTAAGTATATTTAATTTAATCTATGGTGATAGAATAAATTAAATAGCTTAATATTTATTATTTAATATTTTAGAAATATTAAATATAAATTAATAAGAGGAGTCTTATTAATATTATTACAATTATTATTATTTTAATTTCTAAAAGAGTTTAGGAATTAATTTAATATAAGTACTCTCATTTATTCCTAATTGGATTAGGAAGGAAAATTAATTAAAGGAGTTTAATTAATTATCCCTAATAAGATTAGGGAGCTTAATTAATTAAAAGAATTTAATTAATTAAATAAAACCCAATTCCTTAATTGTTAGGTGGGTTGCCCACATCTATTAATAAGAGGAGTCTTATTATGGGTGTGGGGGGTTGTTGACTTTTTATAACGTAATAATTCCAATTTGTTGAGAGTACGCCTTTCTATAGAGATAGAAAACTAGGGTTGAGCCAATATCCTTCTTCTTGAATCTTTATTTTCTCCTTGGTGGATCACCTCAGAGGCCAAACATATGGGTGGCTAATGTTGATCAAAGGAAGGAACAAAACCGGTAGATTCAAGTTGAACGCGAAAGGATTTGGAGGTGAACTTGTACGAGGAAGCTCGATCTTCAAGGGTATGATTTTATTCTTTATCTTTTCGTTTAATTAATAATTATGCATAAAGGGTGATCCGGGTTTATGGTTTGTAAATTTTTTTTTAAACTCTGATTTTACACGCTTCCGCTTAATTTTTGCAATTTGATTGCGTTCATGAATATTACAAACATAACAGTGGCATCAGAGCCAAACCTTTATGCGAATTATTAATTGTTTTAATTTGATATGTATATTGATATGTGTTTAGAACAATTTAATTGGGCATATTTTTTATTGTATAAAATTTAATAAAGAAATCAAAAAAAAAATAAAAATAATAACCAAATGTCACATGCTGCACGTTTTTTTTTTTTTTGAAAAGCAGGATATTATATATATATTATACAACATGATTTCCGTGAATTCTTAACAGGATTACGAATTTGGAAGCTTGAATTCTTATATATATATATAATATAAACTTACTACTAAAAATAATAAAAGTTTATATATAAACTTACAAATTTGGAAGCTTGAATTCTTATATATATATATATATATATATATATATATATATATTATTCTAAATATTTTATAATTAAAATAAAAGTTTATTTTAATTTTAAAATAAAAGGTTTTTTTAATATTAAAATATAAGGTTTATTTTAATTTTAAAATTAAATTTCATGCTAACTAATTAGAGTTGGAATTGGATTCCATGATAACTAATTAGAGTTGAAATTGGATTTTATTTTTCCTTAAATAAAGGAGTTTATTTAGATATGAAATAGGATTTCATATTATTCAAAATAAAAGAGTTTATTTGTGAATAGGAAAGAAAATCCATGTTTCCTTAAATAAAGGAGTTTATTTAAATATGAAATAAGATTTCATATTATTCAAAATAAAGGTGTTTATTTGTGAATAGGAAAGAAAATCCATGTTTCTTTAAATAAAGGAGTTTATTTAAATATGAAATAAGATTTCATATTATTCAAAATAAAGGAGTTTATTTGTGAATAGGAAAGAATATCCGTGTTTTCCTTTAATAAAGATTTTTTTACATGGAATTGGATTCCATAATTAATTAAAATAAAAGAGTTTATTTTAATTAAAGATTTTTTTACTTGAATTGGATTCCATAATTAATTAAAATAAAGGAGTTTATTTTGATTAATATTTTGATTAAAATAAAATAGTTTATTTTATTTAAAATTGGATAAATTAAAATAAAATGGTTTTATTTTGATTTAAATTTGGATTAAAATAAAGGAGTTTATTTTGATTCAAAAATAGATTTTATACTAACTAAATTCGCCCATTAAATGATATCAATATATATATTAAATGTTTATTATTCATGAGATGAATGTTATTTATTGATGCATATGATGATGTGTATGATAATAAATGGGATTGATTATGGACTATTGACCAATGCGATTAGATTTTATTTTAGTTGGATGCATGAATGTATGGGTTTTATTAAATGGGGTCTCACAGACTCGCCTTTCTAATTTTTCTTAATGTAAATTCTATCTCCTCCTATGTACTTCCCTCGATCACGATCAAGGTTTCTATTTATTTTAAATAGTTTTGTAATAGGAATAGTTAGAATTAATTTTGAAAAATTGGAGATCAAGGAGCAAGGAGCTTGAAGACCCGTTTGTAATGGAGCCCGGTTTAAATGTAATAGTTATATTTAAATATTATTTCTTGCACCCCTAGGGTTTGACCTTTTGGTTCACTTGGTGGCTCTAGTGAACCAAACTAGAATAAAAGTCCATAATCAATCCAAGGTAGAATATAGTATTCTATATGTGCATGCGTATACTATATATATTATATATTATGCAAACATGCTTCGATGTTCATTAATACGACGCGTATTTTTATATATATATGTGTAAATGCGCCGCTAAACAAGATGAGACAAATTAATAACAAACCCCTCAATTTTTTTATATTAAGTCCTAAGCGTTCAAAGATATTTGGAATATCGAGCGTCAGCTTTTCTAGCATGATAAAATTAATAGAGTATTAAATATTTAATATGAGTTTGTTGTGTCACCACAAGGCAAGTATTAAGTATTTAAGATGTTAATTTATCACATTTGATGCTTATAAAGAAAATTGAACAATATTGTTTTGTTGTGTCACCACAAGGATGATATTTTTCTTTTTGAATATATGGAGTGCTAGGTGGGACTTAACTTGGATAATTTTGATTCGGATGTGCCACCACTTGATCAAAATAATCTAAGAGGCAAAATACAAGGAGTTGCATAGTTGATGTAATTGACAAAAGTTGTCTACCAATTTATTTATATATAGTTTGTTGTGTCACCACAAGGCTATATACATTTGAAATGGGATCCTTATTCTCACTAGCAAATCTTTAATTAGATTTTCTTCGAACTATATAAGTGAGGGTAATATAGTTTGAAGAAAATAGTGGGAGATACCAATTTAAAACAAGACCTAAATTATTTTGGTAATTAATAAAAGAATGTATGTTAAAATGTTGTTAATTACAAATTCATTTACGAATTTTACAATGTCTAAATTACTATCGCGCAAAGCATATTAGATGCTAAGTTAATCGTAATCGAATTAAAAGCGGATTGGTTAAGGAAATTGAGAAAAGTTCTCATGGTCGAAAAGCTATCTTATGTCCTTAATACGCTTATCCTCGCAATGGTTGCATACAATGCCTCCGAGGAAGAGATTGCTACTTTTAGAAAGTGGCAAGATGATGCATGATTAGCTCAATGCATCATGCTCGCATCCATGAGTAACGAGCTTCACGCCACGATGAAACTATGGATGCTCCTACTATATTCCCGCACATCAAGTAGTTGATGGTGAGAAAAGTAGGACCGATAGATATCGAGATATCTAAGGAGCTCTTCCGATCTAGAATGGTCGATGGCACTATAAAGTATGCATAAAAAGTTCTTAACATAATCAATTTGATTGATCAATTAGGACAACTGGTTTTGTCATGGATGGAGAGTTGAGCCAAGATTTGATCTTGCACTCACTTAGGACTCCTTTCACAATTGTTGTGAATTTTTCATATGAACAAGCTAGATATCGACCTCACCGATTTTTGCTTAACATGTTGAAAAATGTTGAGAGTCACTTTCAACCAAGAAAGATCAAGTCTTCATGGTAGGGGCCAAATGATCTTCCGAAAAGAAGAACGATTCAAAGAAGGTAAATAGAAAGGCGTAAACAAAGGATAATAAAAAAAAAGCGTCACGGATAGCAAAGGAGTTTGCTTCCAATTGCAATAAGCACGACACCTTTGGAAAGAAAGCGCAAGAAGCATCTTTGCAGAGGCTAACCAAAGAAGCTTAGTGAAGTTTTGGTTACAATCGGTTTTGTTCATGATTGAAATAAATTTTCTTTAAGTCAAGGTTCTACTTGGGTATTGGATACCGATTTTGGTTATCATAAATATAGATTTATGAAAGGACCAAGCGTAATAGAAAGTTAAACAAAGATAAGTAATCCTATGTGTGGAAAATGAAGCAAAAGTTTTTGATTAGCTATAGAAACTTATTGTTTAGCAATGCCTACGGCAAATCTATTAAGTCGATAAGTTGTTATTGTATTCCGATTCTTGTTAGAAACATTATTTATATTTTGTTGTTGACAATGAAATCTTTGGTATTATATTTAAGAACAATTGTTGTTCTATATATATAATAATAATGTTTTGTATAGAACTGGAATATTACTTAATGAATTTTACATACTTGACTTACGTGAAAAATAATTTAACAAATTGAACAAACTAGTATAAGAAAAGGAGATGATCATTCAAAGAGTTGAATATATGTATTTGTTGAAATACAAGTGTGAATTATTTGAAAGGTTCAAAGAATTCAAAAGTGAAACAAATTGGCAAAGTATTAGGATTCTTTGATCGGATCAAGGAAGGAATACTTGTGCAATAAGTTTCTAGATCATCTCAAATGGTTTTCTCATAATGGACGCCTCTCGATACATAATAATTGATTGATGTATCTGAAAGGAAAAATTGTACCTATTTGAACATGGTGCGATCCATAATGATTTTACCGACATTCCAGTATCCTTCTAGGATCATGTCCTAGAAATGGATGCATATCTACGAAAAGGTAACCTCAAAATCCAGCCCCAAGACTCCATAAAAGTTATGGACAGGGAGGATTCCTAATCTTAAGTATGTTAAGATAAGGGGTTGTCCAACTTATGTGAAACGGTTTCAAAGGATAAGCTTGGGACAAAATTTGACATATACAGATTTGTGGGACATCCTAAAGTAAATTTAGGATAAATGTTCTATAATCCTACTTAGCAAAAGGTATTTATTGCAAAACACGCTTCCTTCTAAGATAAAGGTGTTTATCATTGAAAGGGCTAGTGGGAGGATAATAGATCTTGAAGAGTTCAAGAACCACAAAACACTATAAGTCAAATAAGAGGAAACTGTAGATGACCTATTGTACCTGGTTGAATCAGAATCGAAATAGTCATGAAGATACCTAGGAGGTATGGATTCATCATGGATGATGATGATGAGGTACGATCATAGAAGATGATGATCCAAAGTTACATGCGATGATGTGTGACTTCTAGTGTGTACAAAAGGGTCAGTGGGAGCATCGTGAAATTTCTAGTATTATATGTTGATATACTACGGATGAGGAATAACATACTAATGCTACAATCAGTAAAGATAAAGTTGTCTAAACATTCCTCTATGAATGATTTGGGAAGAGTATCATTATTGGGGATGCAAATCTTTATAGATAGATTTAAAAGGATGCTCAACTTAACCCAAGAATGTATATTCATTTGATGCTAAAGTTGTTTAGCATGGCAACCTCCAAGAGATGTCTCATGTCGATGAGCTATGGAGTGTATCTCTCTTAATAGTCCCCACAGACTCCTGAAAAGAGGTCACATGAGTGACTATCATGTATGCAATGAAATATACGAGACCTGATGTTGATCAGTCATATTCTATAGAAGTTCACTATGAGTCAGTGAAAAACATCTTAAAGTGCTTAACCGGCACTAAGGATGTGATCATACACATGGTGGGTCTTAATTAAAACTAGAGGGCTTAACAGACTCAAGTTTTTTCAGATGCACTCAAGACGATAAAAAATCCACTTTAAGGTAAAAGCGTTATCTTGAGCGATTGGTGCGTTGAATTGGAAAGGTTCCAAACAATGAAAGAGTTGTTGGTTTAGTGATAAAGACAAAGTATATAGCTATAAATGAAGCTGCAAGTTGATTGTTTGGATTAAAAGTTCATTACAGAACTAGGAATAGTTCCTAAGTCTCATCTTGGATCTAAACATGCGTTGTGGCACTTTTATTTGATTATTAGAATCATTGAAAGATGGGAAATCACTATAGAGATAGTGGACTCTCATGAACAACATTACATATCCATTAACTAAAGCTTATCCAACAGCAGGATAATCGTCACTTAGAGAAGAAGAGTATAAGATACCATGACGATTGGCTTTAGTGCAAGTGGGAGATTGAAAGTAGTATGCACACAAGCCAATCATGTTTGATGATAAAGCATATACTTTGTAACAATCTTATTCATTTATTAATAAAAAGTATTAATTTATTAAAGGCTTTTAATTATCTACATGATCTTTGTTTTTATAATATGTGATAAACCCATAGTTTTAAGCAATGCTTTTAGAATAATGATGATGATCATTCTAATGAGATCTAAATTCTTAGAAAGCTTAAAACTAAAATAGTTCCCAATCATTGGATTACTAAATTGGGGATTAGTGAATCCGGATAGATTGGTACATACATTGCTTGCTCATTGGATGAGGATGATTGATCTCATGATCATTTATGTGGAGACACTAAAGCAAGTATGTAGGTGCTTATTAGAGAATAAGTTCACTGAACGTGGCTCGCTAAGGAATACCTAATGGAGTTTTATTTGCTGTCAATAGGAATTCTGTAGTGATAGTAGTACAAGTAATCCTTGGACTTGAGATCATCATAGTATCTTGTGTATGATGAGTTATACTTTGACTTATTCCTTAAGACCCTTAGGGTATATCAAAGGGTATGCTTGGGTATAATAAGTTGTACATGGAGATAATGTATGATCAATAAAGAATCTACCACTTCTAATAAAGAAGAGAAATGTCCTATGTGATTCGATAAATGACAACCCAAAGTAGTCCTTGGTTAAGGCGAATGAAATTAGAAAGGAGTTTCTAATTTGCATTATTTGAGTTGTGCATTTAAGGATCGAAAATACATATAATTAAATAAAATAAGACTTGTGAAGTAATTCCATGTCTTATATTTAATTGGGACATTGTATGGTGGAAGGATTGAATTATGACGGTAACTATTTACTCAAAGGTTCTTTAATGATTAATGTTGAAATCTATATTATCCGGAAAGTCGTTGATCATTTAGGGAGGCTTATCCCTATTGTAGAATAAATATTATTTATTTAAATAAATTAATTATTTAATTTATTTATTTAAATAAGATTAGAATTGTTCTAATTGATTTATTCACAACCTAGGTTTAATATGGAGAACCCAAAGGGTCACACCATAAAAGGAAGAATAATTATTTAAGAAGTTAATGGCATAATCGTAATAATATGTTAAGTATATTTAATTTAATCTATGGTGATAGAATAAATTAAATAGCTTAATATTTATTATTTAATATTTTAGAAATATTAAATATAAATTAATAAGAGGAGTCTTATTAATATTATTACAATTATTATTATTTTAATTTCTAAAAGAGTTTAGGAATTAATTTAATATAAGTACTCTCATTTATTCCTAATTGGATTAGGAAGGAAAATTAATTAAAGGAGTTTAATTAATTATCCCTAATAAGATTAGGGAGCTTAATTAATTAAAAGAATTTAATTAATTAAATAAAACCCAATTCCTTAATTGTTAAGGTGGGTTGCCCACATCTATTAATAAGAGGAGTCTTATTATGGGTGTGGGGGTTGTTGACTTTTACAACGTAATAATTCCAATTTGTTGGAGAGTACGCCCTTTCTATAGAGATAGAAAACTAGGGGTTGAGCCAATATCCCTTCTTCTTGAATCTTTATTTTCTCCTTGGTGGATCACCTCTAGAGGCCAAACATATGGGTGGCTAATGTTGATCAAAGGAAGGAACAAAACCCCGGTAGATTCAAGTTGAACGCGAAAGGATTTGGAGGTGAACTTGTACCTGAGGAAGCTCGATCTTCAAGGGTATGATTTTATTCTTTATCTTTTCGTTTAATTAATAATTATGCATAAAGGGTGATCCGGGTTTATGGTTTGTAAATTTTTTTTAAACTCTGATTTTACACGCTTCCGCTTAATTTTTGCAATTTGATTGCGTTCATGAATATTACAAACATAACAGTATGACTACAGAAAAGATCCAAATGATTCAACAACGTATACAAATGGCACAGGATCGACAAAAGAATTATGCGGATCTTCATCGAAAGGACGTGGAATTTAGTATTAGGGATCATGTATTGTTGCGTGTTGTTCCATGGAAGGGAGTTACAAGATTTGGGAAAAGAGGAAAGCTCAATCCATGATTTATTGGTCCATTCTAGATTCTTGACCGAGTAGGAAATGTGGCCTATAAACTCGCTTTACCTCCAAGTATGTCTTGTGTTCATAATGTTTTTCATATATCTGTGCTTCGTAAATATGTGAAAGACCCGAACCACATTATTGAGTTAAAACCAGACGAAATAGCCGAAGATTTAACGTACGAGGAGGTACCTGTCAAGATCTTGGATAGGAAGGAGCATGTGCTACGCACAAAGGTCATACCATAAGCCAAAGTTTTGTGGAGGAACCATGCTATTGAGGAAATGACCTAGGAGTTGGAAACAGAAATGAAATCAAGGTATCCTCACCTTTTTGAAACACCAGGTACATACGTAAATTTCGAGGACAAAATTTCATAAGGAGGGGAGATTGTAAGACCCCAACTTATTATAAATGAAATTTAATTTCCTCTATTTATTATTTTGAAATAGTAAGGGTTTATTTGTTTAATGTGGTTAGTTATGGGTAAAATGCGCAAATATCTCAAATAAACAAGTGGTTATAAAATATTCATTGTTGTTGGGGAATATTCGTTTGGTCGTGGAATATTCATACCGTTGGGGAATATTCGTACGACGACGCAACCTTGTGCGGGCCCCATAATGGAAAGCGATTAGATTAAGAAAATGACAAGTATAAGTTTTTATAAACAACGACGTAGTTATTATCAATTAATTGTTGTTGAATACCTAGTGGTTAAAACACAAGATTATTACAGCAGATTGCACCAATTATTGATTCTTACGTAAGAAGGCACTAATCAATAATTGTTACTGAAGAATTCTGATTCAATATTTTATTTTATTAATTTAATAATTTCTACGTTGATATTTTATATTATTGTTGTTTCAATAATTGTCACTACACAGTATTTTACATTTTCAGATCAATAATTCATATTATTTGAATAATATTATTGGCAATGTCTAGAAAGTTACATCTAAGGAGAGGTTTGGTCACCTAATTGCATGCGCCAAGAAGGAGAAATCCTTATCGAAAGCCCCTCTTTCCTGTAGAGCGGCACTGGTTGTCAAGATTGTGATTACGTAATATTATTTGTGAATAATTAGTTATTGATTTATATGATAAGGAAAATAATAATTTTATGTGGATATAGATGGAGAAAATTTTTAATGTGACAATTGTTGAAAATTGATATTTTATCTTTTCTAATAAAATAATTCATTTAAATATATTATTATATTATAATAATAAAATAATGGTGATATTTTACAATGAATGTGTTATATATGAATAAATGAGGAAGAAGAGTATTTTTGTTACAAAAAAAATGTTTAAAACATGTTAAACATGTTTGTGGGCCCCATTTCTTAACTGAAATTTAATTATAGCTTGTAAAATCGTCCGTATGTGGATTTCGATTAATTTCTGTTTGGAATTTGGAAAAACTTAAAACTACAAAGTTGTAGAGAATTGAATTTTCTATAGAATGGACATAAGATTTGATTTTTTCTGATAAAAGGGCTAATTATTATGAATTATTGAAGCTCCGAAATAATTAATTTTGGAGTTTAAAATATTTATTTTAAGAAAAATGTTTTTTGCAATTGGGTGAGCCCCAAATGTGCTGTAAACATGCTGAAATCAGATTGCAAGAAGTGGGCGTGAAATTTTTTAATAAATATTATTCTTTTATTAAATTTTCTGCTTTGGTGTTCTAAGCATTTCCTATAAATATGGTCCTTAGGTTAGAATTGAAAATCACATTAAAAACTAAAATTTTCTCTCTCTATATTATCGAGCGTATTCTTGTGAGTATTTTTATACTTTGAGTGTTGTTATACGGTGCAAGTTCCTTTCAGCGTTATATCTGATATTCCAGCTAAAAGTACTATTCTTTTGAGGTAAGGGATGCTATTTTTTATAAATGATATTATTTCTTCTAATATCATTATGCCGAAATACTGATATGAATTTTATTGTGGAATTTCTACCTTTTTGTGTCGGGGTTACTATTCACGTATACGGCAATATTCACATATATAGCACTATTCACGAAAATGGCATTATTCACCGAAAAATAAAATTTTCTCTTCTTTGTCCCAGATGTCTATTTTTGTTACTATCCTTGATTGTATCCATGTTTTGATATTCATTCTTGAATTTTACTCCACCATAGTATATTATTAGGTGTTTTTGAACATGAATAAACCAAGTATGAATCCTTAATATTTGTTCTTTTATCTCACTGGATTCATTTTCTTTAAAAATAATTTCATCATCCTCAGTCCTAAATGATGATATATTTGAATATCTTTGGCCTATAGTGCAAAGATTATTGATTTTCTGATGAATATCTTTGGTCCGTAGTACAAAGATGAACAGGTGTTGAGATGAACATGACCAACTGATGAATATCTTTGGCCTATAGTGTCAAAGATCAATATTTGATTCAAGATGTATATGGATTGATGTTACAAGGATAAAATATTGATGTTGGACTTTAAAATCATAGAAGATAGTAGATTTCATTCTCTACTTAACTCTTCTAATGAATTATTATTTTCACTGCGAATATTGATTTAAAACTTGTTGTCTATTATATTCTATCAGATTTTTCCTGTTGAGGACTAACGATAATTTGTTCCATATTTGCTCACCCTTTTCATTTTTGTTCCATTTTTCTTCTCATGAAGCGAGAATATAGCAGGGAGTAGTCGGGGTGTGGAGTGATGTTCCAAGGCAGTTGTTATAGTAGTCCTCACTATTTTATAAAATAGTGTATCAATAATTGTAATTAGGACTTATTTCAGTGTGGATATTGTCTAAAAGTCAATATTTGTATTTAAACTCACAGTTTATGTGTTGTCGTATTTTTCACGACAATTATATTAATAAAGTTGTAGTTGATTCTGTACCATGTATTTGGCGACTCAGAATGGGCGATGTATACCTATTTTGGGGTCGTCACAGGAACTGCAAGGATTATCTTGTGGAACAAAAGAAGAAGAAGCTTGGAGAAGCTTCGAATCCTAATCAAGGTTTGTTTATGATTGAAATTAATTTTTCTGAAAGTCAATCTCCTACTTGGGTATTGGATACCGGCTGTGGTTCTCACATATGTAATAATATGCAGGGACTGGTCAGAAGTAGAAAGCTGAGCAAGGATGAGGTCGTCCTACGAGTGGGAAATGGAGCAAAGGTTGCTGCATTAGCTGTAGGGACTTATTGTTTAGCACTACCTACGGGCAAGTCCATTAGTTTAAATAATTTTTATTTTGTTCCGTCACTTATTAGAAACATTATTTCTATCTCTTTATTGGATATGGATGGTTTTAACATTATAATAAAGAACAACAATTATTCTATTTATAATAATAATATTTTATATGGTGTTGGTAATTTACGAAATGGACTTTACATTCTTGACTTGCATGAAAATATACTTCAAATTGAACAAACTAAGAAAAGGAAAAGATATGATGTAAATTCTACCTTCATGTGGCACTATAGACTTGGTCATATTAATGAAACAAGATTATCCAAGTTACATAAAGATGGGCTCCTAGAGCTATCTGATTATGAATCATATCCAACTTGTGAATCTTGTCTCATGGGAAAAATGACTAAATCTCCTTTTAGTGGAAAAGGAGAAAGAGTTACAGAGTTGTTAGCGTTGGTACACACAGATGTATGTGGACCTATGACAATGAATGCACGAGGAGGGTATTCTTATTTTATTACATTCACTGACGATCACTCAAGATTTGGATATGTGTATTTAATGAAATACAAATCTGAATCATTTGAAAAGTTCAAAGAGTTCAGAAGTGAAGTAGAGAAACAAACTGGCAAAAGTATTAAGATTCTTCGATCAGATCGAGGAGGTGAATACTTAAGCAGTGAGTTTCTCAATTGTCTCAAAGAAAATGGTATAATCTCACAATGGACTCCACCAGGAATGCCACAGCTGAATGGTGTATCTGAAAGGAGAAATTGAATACTGTTGGACATGGTTCATTCCATGATGAGTTTTACCGATCTTCCGGTGTCATTCAGTGGATATGCCCTAGAAGTGGCTACATATCTACTAAATAAGGTTCCCTCGAAATCCGTCCCTAAGACTCCATATGAGATGTGGACAGGGAGGAAACTTAGTCTTAAGCATATTAAGATTTGAGATGTCCAGCTTATGTGAAAAGGTTTCAGAATGATAAGCTTGGGACAAGATCTGATAAGTGTACTTTTATGGGATATCTTAAAGAAAGTTTAGGATATTATTTCTACAATCCTACTGAACAAAAGGTGTCTATTGCCAAATATGCGTCCTTCTTGGAAAAGGAGTTTATCATTGAAGGTGTCAGTGGGAGGAAAATAGATCTTGAAGAAATTCAAGAACCACAAACCACTACAGATCAAATGGATGAACTTGTCCAAGTAAAGACTCCTTCTGTACCACACCCCATTCATAAATTTGTAAGAGTACCAAAGATACCTGATAGGTATGGACTTGTCATAGAGGATGATGACATGGTACGCATTATAGATGATGATGATCCATTGAATTACGAAAAGGCTATGAGTAGTAAAGACTCAGAGAAGTGGCAAGAAGCCATGAAATCTGAGATGGACTCCATATATGAGAACCAAGTATGGACTTTGGTTTCACCACCTGAAGGCATTAAGCCTATTAGGTGTAAAGGGGTCTTTAAAAGAAAGACTAGAGCAGATGGCAAGGTAGAGACCTATAAGGCCCGACTGGTCGCAAAAGGTTTCAAACAAAGACAAGGAGTTGACTATGACGAAACCTTCTCACCAGTAACAATGCTTAAGTCTATTCGGATTTTGCTTGCGATTACAGCTTACCATGACTACGAAATTTGGCAGATGGACGTGAAAACGGTTTTCCTCAATGGAAAACTTGAGGAGGATGTGTATATGACACAGCCAGAGGGATTTGTTTCAAAGGTTGGAATAAATCAAGTCTGTAAGCTACAACAATCCATTTATGGACTGAAGCAAGCTTCTCATAGGTGGAACATCCGTTTTGATGAGACAATCAAAGAGTTTGTGTGACGCCCCCAAAATTAGGTATACATCACCCATCTTGGGTGCCACTTACATGGTACAGAATTTAAATACAACTTACTAACATAAGCGTCAGGTATAATACGACATAAAGCGTGAGTTTGAATACAAATATAAATCTACTAGATATTATACAAACTCAAAAAGGAGTCCTCATTACAATTATTATCACACTATTTCACGTAATAGTGAGGACTACTAATGCTATCTTCAGGACCATCACTCGTTTCCCGACTCGTCGTCAAAACTATATTCTCATTTCTCAAGAGATCAGTGAAAGAAAGGGTGAGCTCAACTAGCCCAGTAAAAAATATTATGACTAAGATAATGCAGAATAAATTATCAATAGTCTTCAACAATGTTAAACTGATAAAATACAATAGATAACCGGTTTAATCTGCAATGAATATGCAATCCATTAAAAGAGTCAAGTAGAAAATAAAGTCTACTATCTTTTAGGTTTTAAAAGGTTTTTCATCATTTGTTATAATTTGAGACTCAAACTTTAATAAATATTCCACATCATCGAATCACCCCCGCGACTTCTGCCAAGGATATTCTTTAGTATCACGACCACAATTATTCATGCACTACGGCCAAGAATAGTTGTGTATTCATTAATGGTCATGATCATGCCAACAACTGTCCATCAATGCACTACGGCCACTGAGGATTTTTATCACATCATTTGTTACATTACGGTCATGATTACACCGAATAGTCTCTGGTCATAATCATACCAAGTCCATCTATGCACTACAGGCCACAGATGACTTTCAACATAATATAAACATGAGGATGATGACAATGATATAAGAATTCAATAAAACAAGTTCAAGAATTATTTTATCCAGAATTATTAACGCCCAAATTATCAACATGATATCTTTGTTTTGTAGAGTAAAATTCAAGAATGATCGGAAGAATATTTTCATGAAAAGATATCTTTGGATGAAACGCAAATATCAAGGATATTCCACTAATTTCATGGAGTATAGAAGTCAAAGTTTTAACCAATTTGGGTATAATAAAGAATAGAATAACAAAAGAAATCACCATGCATGCGATAGATCAAGACAGCAGCGTGTTATTCCAACAGAATAATAAATAACGGAACCAGTCCCGCAGTAAAACGCATGCAGACGAGGATGTTCCAATAGAATAATAAAGAATGGAACCAGTCCGGCGTAAACAACACAGATGGGATGTTCCAACAAAATAATAATAAAGCGGAACCAGAATTGTAAAACACATGTATGTGATGTTCCAATGTAATAATAGAAGAATGTCACCAAGTATAGGGTAAACCACGATACAAAGTTATTCCAACAGAATAATAAGCAATGGAATAACAACAGTTCTCTTCATGAATAAGAAAGAATAACACCCCTTACTTTTGGTAGGAGATTGAATCTCTTGGCGAGTAGTAACAAAATACTCTTCTTCTTTCTCTCTTATTCTCTCTATACTTTCTCTCTATAGCTTGAATGAATTAAGTGAAAATAATGAAGCACTAGGCCTCTATTTATAGATGATTTCTAGCTTAACACCTGCCATGTGAAAAGGCAAGTGGCTTGATGACTGATGATGTGAAAAGAAAAGTGGTTTGATGCCTGTAATGTGAAACGACAAGTGGTTTGACGTCTGGTAAAGGTAATTACTATTGACGAAGGTAATTACTATTCACAAGGGTAAGTATTATTGACAAAGGTAATTACTATTGACGAAGGTAAATACTATTGACGAAGGTAATTACTATTCACAAAGGTAATTACTATTGACGAAGAGACTCTTAGATGATGACATATGGCCCCCCTCCCCCCATAAAATAATCAAACTTACCACAAACGTCTCATAACAGACTCTTTATATACATTAAGGATTGAATAAATATTACCACTAAACATTTTATTTTTAATCAACACATTTTTAATCTTTCAACAATTATTAATCATTTATAACTTGTCGTCTCAATTAATAATATAACATATTATACGATGATAATCTTTGTGACAATAATTGAATCAATAATATAAGAGATATGATGCAAAGCAATTCATTGTAGCAATAATTGAAAGCATAGTGAGTGACTTCTCACGTAAGCATCAATAATCCATCTGATTGTGCTACTATGCAACCACGCCAGACATCGTACTTTTACCACCGGGTAGTTCAACAGTTTTAACGGTAACACCTCCATAGTTATTTTTATAAAATATTTTTGTCATTTTTCAATCCGACAATAATAATTACATTTGTGGGGTCCACCAATGATTGAGTAGTTGTATGAATATTCCCTAACAAAAGAATATTCCCCACCAAACTAATATTTTATAACAACTTGCATACTTTGCAAAATTTATAAATATTACCCACAACTATAACATTATATCAAATTTATTCCATAATATTCAAAAATAATATTTATAGAAAAATTCATACGTATTTATAAAAGTTGGGGTCTTACAACCTCCCTTCTTATGAAATTTCGCCTAGAAATTAGGGTACGTACACGGTATGTCGAAAGAGGTAAGGATACCTTGATTTCATTTTTGATTCTAACTCCCAAGTCATTTCCTCAACATCGTGGTTCCTCTACAAAACTTTGACTTGAGGTATAACCCGAGCGTAGAATATGTTCCTTCTTATCCAAGATTTGAACAGAACCTCTTCATACGTCAAATCTTCCGCTATTTCGTCCGGTTCTAACTTAATAATGTGGTTCGGGTCTTTCACATATTTACGTAACATGGATATGTGAAAAGCGTTATGAACACGAGACATACTTACAGTAGAAGCGAGTCTATAGGCCACGGTTCCTACTCGATCGAGGATTAAAATGGACCGATGAATCGAGGATTGAGTTTTCCTCTCTTTCCAAATCTTGTAACTCCTTTCCATGGAGCAACTCTTAACAACACATGATCTCCTATATCGAATTCCACGTCCTTTCGATGAAGATCAAGATAACTCTTTTGTCAATTTTGTGAGGTTTTTATATGTTTGCCGGATCGTTTGAATCTTTTAGTAGTAGTCATACGTATTCAACTCCGGCCCCAACAACGTTGGTTCACCCACCTCATCCCAAAGATCTTCGAAACGACACTTTCTTCCATACAACGCTTGAATGGAGCCATGCCAATACTTGCTTGATAAGCTGTTGTTGTAGAAAAACTCCACCAATGGTAAGAACTTGTCCCAACTCCCTTGAAATCAAGGACACGAGTCTTAATAGATCTTCAAGAGTTTGAATAGTCCTCTCCACCGTTCGTCAATCCCTCGAGGATGATATGCCGAGCTAAATCGTAAGTCTGTGCCCATAGCTTTTTTGCAAACTAACCCAAAATCGTGAAGTGAATCTTGGGTCTCGATCGAAACTATGGATACCTTAGATATACATGCGATCTTACAATCTCGTTTATATACATACTGAGCAAGACGTTCAAGTGAATAAGTTTCTCGTATCGGAAGAAATGAGCGGACTTGGTCAATCTATCAACAATGACCCAAATCGCATCAATGCCTTGAGAAACCTTAGGAAGACCCAGAATTGAAATCCATGGTAATGTGCTCCCACTTCCATTCTAGAATTTCAAGTGGTTGCAATGGACCTTTTGGTACTTGATGCTCCGCTTTAACTCATCGACAAGTTAGACACCTTGAGATAAACAAAGCGCTATCTCTCTCTTCATATTGCTCCACCAAAATGTATGTACGAATATCATAATACATTTTGGTACTCCTGTGATGGATTGCAAATGGTGTGTTGTGCGCCCCATCATGATATTATACTTTAAATCAGGTCGTTAGGAACACAAAGTCCGGAGTTGACTCAAGTATTCCTTCTTCATCGATTCTTGCTTCCCAAGATAGTACCTTCTTGTACTTTCTTCCTCATCACGATCGCTCCGTGTCCGTAGCTTCATGCAAACTTTAACTTTATCGATTAAAGTCGGTTCTACTCATATACTCGCTATCATCACATGCGTCCCTAGAGTCTTTAACTCTATCTCCATCCTTTGCAAGTCACACAAAATGGGCCTTTGTGTTGACAATAACGCACTCGAACTTGGATACGATCTTCTACTCAATGCGTCGGCTACCACGTTCGCTTTTCCAGGATGGTATTGGATGGTATGATCATAATCTTTCAACAGTTCAAGCCAACGTCGTTGTCGCATGTTGAGTTCCTTTTGAGTGAAGAAATATTTGAGGCTTTTATGATCCGTAAAGATCTCCACTTTCTCCCCATACAAGTAATGCCTCTAAATTTTAAGTGCAAAAGATAACAATTTGCTAACTCTAGATCATGAGTAGGATAATTCCTCTCATATTCTTTGAGTTGTCACAAGACATAGGCTATAACTTTCCATGTTGCATGAGAACACATCCCAATCCTTTGCTGCGAAGCATCATTTGAGATGACAAATCCCTCCGAGGCAGATGGTATTGTCGTAGCAGTCTTTGAAATAAGTCTCCTCTTGAGTTCTTGAAAACTCTTCTCACATTCTTCGCTCCAACCAAACTTTGTATCTTTCCGAGTCACCGAGTCGATGGAGTAGCGATTCGAGAAAATCCTTCCACGAATCTCTCGATAATAACCAAATTTAAACCGAGAAAGCTACGATTTCAACATCATCGATTTAGGTTGTTCCCGACTTTGAATAGCTTCAATCTTTCTTTGGGTCAACAGATATTCCATGACTTGATACCACGTGCCCAAGGAATGCTACTTCTTCAAGCCAGAACTCACATTTCTTCAACTTGGCACAAAGCTTATATTCACGAAGCTTTTGGAGTGTCAGCCTCAAGTGTTGCTCATGATCTTCACGGCTTTTGGAATAAATAAGGATGTCATCAATAAAGATGACCACAAAGTGATCTAAATATTCCTTGAATACTCGGCTCATCATATCCATGAAGGCAAGAGAGCATTAGTCAATCCAAAGGACATGACTAGGAATTCATAATGCCCGTACCGAGTTCTGAAAGCCGTCTTTGGAATGTCAGCGGTTCTAATCTTCAATTGGTGATATCCGGAACGAAGATCAATCTTTGAAAAGAATTTGGCTCCTTGCAACCGGGTCAAACGAGGTCATCAATACGTGGCAATGGATACCTATTTTTGATGGTGACATGATTCAACTCCCGATAATCAATACAAAGTCGCATACTCCCATCTTTCTTCTTCACGAATAGAACAGGAGCACCCCAAGGAGAAGTACTAGGACGAATAAAGCCAATGTCTAACAACAATTCGCGATTGGGTCTTTAACTCCTCGAAGTTCAATAGAGCCATTCGACATGGGGCTTTGGAAATAGGTTTTGTCACTGGGTTCAAGGTCGATACAAAATTCAATTTCACGCCCGGGGTAGGCCGGAAGTTCTTTGGGAATACGTCAGAAATTTATTAACAATAGAAATATCGTTCAAAAGCGGCGTATTTTTGTTTAAATCGTGACATGAGCTAAGAAAGCTCGACATCCGTTTTTCAATAAACGAATAGCTTTATGGCTTGAGATTACCGTGATTGATTTTAATGGTTTGGTCGCTTGAATTCAGCATAATAGGTTGATTAGGAATATGAAAGCTAACAACCTTACGAAAATAATCAATTTTTGCATGATAAGTAGTTAACCAATCAATCCCTAGAATCACGTCAAATGCAAGTATTTTTAATGAAATAAGATCGACGGGTAATGTGAGGGTACCGATTTGAACCAAACAAGACTTATAAACAAGTGGATGTAATGAAGGTTTCTCCCAACGGAGTTTCCACAGATAAGTCAAAGTCTAATTTCTCCTGAGTCAAATTTAATCGATGAGCGCAAGTAGGAGAAATAAAGAATGGGTAGAACCCGGTATCAAATAAAGTATAGACTTCATTAGAGTTTATGATAAGCATACCCGTGATGACCTCTCATTGGATTCCTTCCTCTTTGGGAGGTCACAACAAACGCTTTCCTCAGACTACTGGGTTTTGAATTTTCAGGATGACTGGTGTGCTCCATCCTAGCTGAATTTGTCTTTCAGAAATAACAAAATCGAGCTAAGTGACCTTCTCTTCCATTAATTATAACATGCTTTGACTACGTGACACGCTTTGGATGATGTGTCCCTCTCCTCCGCATTTGAAGCATATGATAGGTGGTCTTTCTCCTTCCTTAACAATGGGTACTGGTGATGACATCTTTCCATCATTGTTGAATCTCCTTTTCTTGAAATGTCCATTCTTATTATTTTGGCCCTGATTACCACCGAAGTGGCTACCATATCCGGCCCGTTGATTCCCTCCACGCTTGTTGTCACCGCTTCGATGACTACTCTCATTTGGTATTCTAATTTTGCTTACCGCTCTCTCTTTTAATAAGGTTGACTCATTATCGCGCTCCACTAATCGAGCCCTATTTACAACATCTGAATACAAACACAGTTTATGAGAAATAAGATGTTGACGTATCTCCGCTTCAAACCTCTTAAAACATTCGCGCCATTCTCTCTTCATTATCCACCAAGTGGGGACGAAACCAAGTGATAACTCCGCATAAATTTTCCTCGTATTCACGATTACGGTCATATTGTTTTGTTCCAACTTGATAAACTCCACCTCCTTTATGTGGCTTAATACTTTCGTGAAAGTATTTGTCGTTGAAACGACTCCCGGAACTTTTCCCAAGATATCTTCAAGACAAAGAAGTTGAGTACGCTTTTACCGATTCCCACGAAGAATCGCCTCCGCACAAATAAAAGCGTGCAAAGGGAACCTTTTGCTCCTCGGAGCATCCCAAGACATCAAATATCTTGTGTCTGCTTTATCCATGCTTCCGCCGTAAGTGGTTTTGGCTCTCCTTAAACTCCGGTGGTCCGGCTCCTTGAATTATTTAGAGGTGACCTTGAGAGTTTTCCGTGTTTCCACCTACGTTTTGGATAGGAGTCGCTCTCGCCTGCTGTTGCATAAATTGCATAAAGCCTCTAAACATTTGATCATTCATCATTTGGTCAGTGTTGTTGTTTGCATGAGGATTGTCGCCTTCCTGATGAACATTATCCTTATTATTGATATGTGTTGAATCAACGATCGCCTGCGCTCTATTGCTATTCTCAACATTCTCAGATGTCATTTTCAGATACTGCCACAAAACAAAAGGTTAATTGACATTTAACAAATTATCCATATCTTCTGACCAACCAATAAAATAGCACATAAACTTAGGTAGGTCATACTAGCGAAGGTATTCCCTGTCTCTCCCCTCCTAGTACTATTCTCACATCTTAGCCAGGATCATATCCTAAGCTCGATACTCAACCGTGACGCCCACAAAATTAGGTATACATCACCCATCTTGGGTCGCCACTTACATGGTACGTAATTTAAATACAACTTACTAACATAAGCGCCGTGTATAATACGACATAAACTATGAGTTTGAATACAAATATAAATCTACTAGATATTATACAAACTCAAAAAGGAGTCCTCATTACAATTATTATCACACTATTTCACGTAATAGTGAGGGACTACTAATGCTATCTTCGGGACCATCACTCGTTTCCCCGACTCCCCTAGCTATATTCTCATTTCAAGAGATCGGTGAAAGAAAGGGTGAGCTCAACTAGCCCAAGTAAAAATATTATGACTAAGATAATGCGTAGAATAAATTATCAATAGTCTTCAACAATGTTAAACCGATAAAATACAATAGATAACCGGTTTAAGCTGCTGCGTGGAATATGCAATCCATTAAAAGAGTCAAGTAGAAAATAAAGTCTACTATCTTTAGGTTTTAAAAGGTTTTTCATCATTGTTATAGCCGAGACTCAAACTTTAATAAATATTCCACATCATCGAATCACTTACGCACTACTACCGAGGATATTCTTTAGTATCACGACCACAATTATTCATGCACTCACGGGCCAAGAATAGTTGTGTATTCATTAATGGTCATGATCATGCCAACAATCGTCCATCAATGCACTACTACCATCGAGGATTTTTATCACATCATTTGTTACATTACTGGCCATGATTACAAGAATAGTCTCTCGGTCATAATCATACCAAGTCCATCTATGCTTTCTACAAAAGCCACAGATGACTTTCAACATAATATAAACATGAGGATGATGACAATGATATAAGAATTCAATAAAACAAGTTCAAGAATTATTTTATCCAGGGAATTATTAACGTCCAAATTATCAACATGATCATTGTTTTGTAGAGTAAAATTCAAGAATAATCGGAAGAATATTTTCATGAAAAGATCTTTGGATGAAACGCAAATATCAAGGATATTCCACTAATTTCATGGAGTATAGAAGTCAAAGTTTTAACTAACCGGATATAATAAAGAATAGAATAACAAAAGAAATCACCATGCATGCGATGGTATCACATGCAAAGTTATTCTAACAGAATAATAAATAACGGAACTCAGTCCCGCCAGTAAAACGCATGCATGAGGATGTTCCAATAGAATAATAAAGAATGGAACCCGGTCCGCGTAAACAACACGCACGTGATGTTCCAACAAAATAATAATAAAGGCGGAACCGGTCCAGTGTAAAAAACACAGCATGGATGTTCCAGCAGAATAATAATAAAAAGCGGAAACCAGTAAAATTGTAAAATACATGCATGTGATGTTCCAATAGAATAATAGAAGAATGTCACCAAGTATAGGGTAAACCACGATACAAAGTTATTCCAACGAGAATAATAAGCAATGGAATAACAACAGTTCTCTTCATGAATAAGAAAGAATAATACCCCTTACTTTTGGTAGGAGATTAAATCATCGCTTGAAGTAGTGTAGTAACAAAATACTCTTCTTCTTTCTCTCTTATTCTCTCTATACTTTCTCTCTCTATAGCTTGAATGAATTCGTGAAAAATAATGAAGCACTAGGCCTCTATTTATAGAAGATTTCTAGCTTAGCACCTGCCATGTGAAAAGGCAAGTGGCTTGACGACTGATGATGTGAAAAGAAAAGTGGTTTGACGCCGGTAATGTGAAACGGCAAGTGGTTTGACGTCTGGTAAAGGTAATTACTATTGATGAAGGTAATTACTATTCACAAGGGTAATTACTATTGATGAAGGTAATTACTATTGACGAAGGTAAATACTATTGACGAAGGTAATTACTATTCACAAAGGTAATTACTATTGACGAAGAGACTCATAGATGATGACATATGGGCACCCCCATAAAAAAATCAAACTTACCACAAACGTCTCATAACAGACTCTTTATATACATTAAGGATTGAATAAATATTACCACAAATCATTTTATTTTTAATCAACACATTTTTAATCTTTCAACAATTATTAATCATTTATAACTTGTCGTCTCAATTAATAATATAACATATTATACGGATGATCTTGTGACAATAATTGAATCAATAATATAAGAGATATGATCGAATTATCGTAGCAATAATTGAAAGCATGGTGAGTGACTTCTCATGTAAACATCAATAATCAATACCGTGTGCTACTATGCAACCACGCCAGACATCGTATTTCTTTTACCACCGGGTAGTTCAACAGTTTTAATTCAGTAACACCTCCATAGTTATTTTTATAAAATATTTTTGTCGTTTTCTCAATCCGACAATAATTACATTATAGGGTCCACCAATGATTGAGTAGTTGTATTTAATATTCCCTAACAAAAAGAATATTCCCCGACCAAACGAATATTTTATAACAACTTGCATACTTTGAAAAATTTATAAATATTACCCACAACTATAACATTATATCAAATTTATTCCATAATATTCAAAAATAATATTTATAGAAAAATTCATCTGTATTTATAAAAGTTGGGGTCTTACAGTTTGATTTTATCAAAAATGAGGATGAACCATGTGTGTACAAGAAGGTTAATGGGAGCGCTGTTTCATTCCTCGTATTATATGTTGATGATATATTACTGATAGGGAGTGATATTCCTATGCTACAATCAATTAAAATCTGGTTATCTAAACACTTCTCTATGAAGGACTTGGGAGAAGCATCCTATATTTTTGGGATAAAGATCTATAGAGATAAATCTAAAAGGATGATTGGCTTGTCCCAAGGAACATACATTAACTCGATGCTAAAGAGGTTTAGCATGGAAGATTCCAAAAGAGGTCTCATACCGATGAGCCATGGAATACATCTCTCCAAGAAACAGGCCCCAAAGACACCTGAGAAGAGAGACCGTATGAGTAAGATTCCTTATGCTTCAGCAATATGATCTATCATGTATGATATGATATGTACTAGACCGGATGTCGCTCATGCACTTAGTGTAACAAGCAGATATCAGTCGAATCCAGGAGAAGAGCACCAGAAGGCAATGAAAAATATCATAAAGTACTTAAGAAGAACTAAGGATGTATTTCTTGTCTACGGTGGGTCTGGATTAAAACTAGAGGGCTTTACAGACTCAAGTTTTCAAACGGACCAAGATGACAGTAAATCCATTTTGGGGTATGTGTTTACCTTGAACGATGGCGCAGTGAGTTGGAAGAGTTCCAAACATCAAACAGTTGCTGATTTAGTGACAGAGGCAGAGTACATAGCTGCAAGTGAAGCTGGAAAGGAAGCTGTCTGGATGAAGAAGTTCATTACCGAACTTGGTGTGGTTTCTAGCATTACAGGACCATTACCTTTATTCTTTGACAACACCGGAGCTATTGCGCAGGCTAAAGAACCCAGGTCTCATTAGAAATCCAAACACGTGTTGCGGCGGTTTCATTTGATCAGAGAGATCATTGAAAGAGGAGACGTCACCCTTGAGCGTGTGGACTCTCAAGACAATATTGCAAATCCATTTACTAAAGCGTTAACACAACAACAATTCGATCATCACTTAGAGAAGATGGGTATGAGATACCACAGTGATTGGCTTTAGTGCAAGTGGGAGATTGAAAGTAGTATGCATACAAACCAATCATGTATGATGATAAATCATATACTTTGTAATCAATCTTATTTATTTATTAATAAAAAAATTGTTTATTAAAGGCATTTATTATCTACATGGCGCTGATTTAATAATATGTGATAAACCCATAATTTTAAGCAATGCTTTTAGAATCATGATGAGATCATGCTAATGAGATCTAAATTCTTAGATAGCTTAAAACTAAAATATTCCCAATCAATGGATTACTAAAAAGGGGATTAGTGAATCCGGATAGATTGGTACGTACGTTGCTTGCTCATTGGATTAGGATGATTGATCTCATGATCATTTGTGTGGAGACACTAAAGCAAGTATATTGGTGCTTATTAGAGAATAAATTTACTGAACGTGACTCACTAAGGAATACCTAATGGAGTATTATTTGCCTGTCAATAGGAATTCTTGTAGTGATAGTAGTACAAATGATCTTTAGACTTGAGATCATCATAGTATCTTATATATAATGAATTACACTTTGACTTATTCCTTAAGACTCTTAGAGTATATCAAAGGGTATGCTTGGGTGTAATAAGTTATATATGAAGATAATGAATGATCAATAAAGAATCTTCCACTTCTAGTCAAAGAAGAGAAATGTCTTATGTGATTCAATAAATGACAACCCAGGAATCCTTGGCCAAGGTGAAATAAAATTAAAAAGTAGTTTCTAATTTGCATTCATTAGGAGTTGTGCATTTAGGAATCAAAATACATATAATTAAATAAAATAAGCCTTGACAGTAATTCTATGTCTTATATTTAATTGGGACATTGTACGGTGGAAAGATTGAATTGTACGGTAACTATTAACTCAAAGGTTCTTTTATGATTAATGTTGAAATCTATATTATCTGGAAAGTCGTTGATCGCTAGGGAGGCTTATCCCTATTGTAAAATAAATATTATTTATTTAAATAAATTAATCGTTTAATTTATTTATTTAAATAAGATTAGAATTGTTCTAATTGATTTATTCACAACCAGTTTAATATGGAGAACCTAAAGGATCACACCGTAAAAGGAAGAATAATTATTTAAGAAGTTAATGACATAATCGTAATAATATGTTAAATATATTTAATTTAATCTATGGTGATAGAATAAATTAAATAGCTTAATATTTATTATTTAATATTTTAGAAATATTAAATATAAATTAATAAGAGGAGTCTTATTAATATTATTACAATTATTATTATTTTAATTTCTAAAAGAGTTTAGGAATTAATTTAATATAAGTACTCTCATTTATTCCTAATAGGATTAGGAGGGAAAATTAGTTAAAGGAGTTTAATTAATTATCCCTAATAAGATTATGGAACCCATTTAATTAAAAGAGTTTAATTAAGTAAATAATACCTTATTTTAATTAAATATGGTTACCTGATATCTTTATAAGAGGAGTCTTATATCAGATATCAAATTTACGTAATTCCAAGATTTTGGAGAGTACGCCCCTTTTTCCACAAAGATAGGAAAAACTAGGGTTTAAGCCAATACACCATTCTTCTTGAAAATTGTTCTTCCTTAGTGGATCACCTCTAGAGGCCATACACTTGGGTGTCTATCATTGATCAAAGGAAGGAATTTACCCGGAGATTCAAGGAGATCGCGGAGAAGTGGGAGGTGAACTCATACCTGTGGAAGCTCGTATCTACAAGGGTATGATTCCATAACTTCTTATTCTTCGTTTTAATTAATAATATGCATAAAAGATGATTCGGGTAATTGGTTTGTGAAAAATTTTAAAATCTAATTTTACTTTACTTTCGTTAATTTTTGCAATTTGATTGCTACTTTGATTTTCACAAAACCTTACAGATGAAGACCAATGGGTACAAGACAGATATCACCAATTATCTCTAATAGAAGAAAGGCGAATCACGACTATCTTCCATGGTCAGTTATATCAACAAAGGATCGCCAGATCCTACAATAGAAAAGTCTGGCTACGGTAATTTATACAACATGACTTGGTTTTGAAGAAGATCATTGATAACCAAGATCAATCTAAGGGAAAATTCGCTCCAAGCTGGGAAGGCCCGTTTATTGTCAAGAAGGTATTGACGAGGAGGTATTTATCAGATTCAGGAAATGAGCGGCGATGAATTTCCACAACTCATCAACTCGCATACCATCGTGAAACAAGATTTATGTCTGAGGTTACCATCAAGCAAACATCCTAGTTTTGGATCATCAAATCACCAGTCATTCAGGTTTTCTAACCCTTTCTTACATACAAAATCTTCTGCATACTCTTCTGCCCCTCATGGAAACATACTCTTCAAGCCAGCAGCCTGGTTTCACCTCATATCAAACCTTTCATATAATTTCGGTTATCCCACCAGGGATTGAACCTTTCACACCTATAGTTTGTCTTGAACTTAGGATCAAACTTTTTCACACTTGCAGTTTGTCCTGAACTTAGGATCAAACTTTTTTATACCTGCAATTTGTCCCAAACATGGGATTAAACTTTCTTTCCCCCTGCAATTTAGCCTGCACATGGGATTTAAACTTTTCTTCGACTACAAATCGTCCTGAGGGGCGAACTACGTCGACCTGATCTCCTTGATACCCAGGAGTACGTAGGCAACCATATTCTATATGGCCCGGTCACAATAAAAAAAACAAAAACATTTCTGCCCTTTCTCTACAAAAACAAAAACAACAAAAACATTCCTACACCCTTTTACATTCAGCGTTGAACCTCTTACACCAGGTTCGAACTACGCAGACCTGATCTCCACTTCAATAGGAGTACGTAGGCAGCCATTTATGGTATGGTCTAACCCCCTACCAAAACACAAATACTTGTCATACGGTACTGGGATCAAACTTCAATCCACCATATTTCATTAGCTTCAGACCAAAGGGATGGAACTACCCGACCTCTCCTCACAAATAGAAGATCCGGCGACCATCTAAGTTGTGGTTGTGCCTCAAAGAGCAACGTCAATACATAAGAGATGGAATTAACTAGGCTCCTCTTAAATAGGAGTGTTGGCGACCATCTGTGGTGCGGTCAATCTCAGAGAGGAAAAGCCATACTCCTCTACTCATTTCAATATAGAAACCAGTCCCAAGACACCAAAGATGGTAGGGATACACACATATTAATGATCCATTCTAAAAGATCCTGCGACGTCTCAAAGTCCACACATCAAGGATGAGTTCAGAATACATCAACATCACAAGCCCTGAAGAAACAAACAAATATCAAGTAAGTATCAAGGCGCAACTAAAAGGGAAGTGAATCAAAATATATTTCCCTTCCATATATAATGTTGTTTGATATATACAATATGTGTTGTACATGACAAAATGGCTAAGCTAGTGTGTGAAGGAAAATACAAGTCTATCTACAGATCTGTATGTATTCGTACTATCAGATCTAACATAGCATCTCTCTCCGAAGGAGGAGGTAACGCTGCAAGCTCTTGCCCAATGGTATCTACACGAGCTAGCAGATCCGAGACTAACTGCATGGTGACATGATGCTCATCAATGTATGCACTCATATCGGTAAGGATGCCAATCGTATGGGATCTCACTGAAGTACTATCTGTGACGACCACATCCCGGGCAGATAAGGCAGTATCCCGCTCTATGATCAATGCATCTCTGGCTGATCTGGCCTTGTTTCTCTCTAATAGAGCGACGTCTCTCCCATCAAGAGCTGTCAACATCAAAGCCCTAGCCTGATCTCTCTTAAAGGTCATCAGATGAAGACTCTACTCCGAGATATTATCTTTGAATCTTTGAATCACAAGAACTTTTCGTAGTGGGAGAATCCATCACAACTACTGGCAACCCAGTAGTCAAATCCTCGTCGATGGGAATATAAGTCTCCTCCATAAGCTCCACATCATCGGAATTAATCCCCTACACCATGGATACTACCACAGTCAATGTTGTTTCTATCGCCATCCATACGGAATACTCTACAAAATGACCGGGTGGCTAATGGAAAACTTCGCCTAGCTCAGCTCATCCCATCCCAACAGCATACAACTTGGATCTATCCTCTACTGATAAGTGGCGAGAAGCTAAGCGCTGACTCAATGCACCCTCAAAAGGATGGAAGTCCTGGAACTGGTCAAACTGACACATCACGGTTCGTGGGTGGTAAGTAGTCATGCCCCTCAAACCAGCGAGAGGGAGATAAACCATGCCCGGAGCATGAGTGATGAAGCTGTAGGGTGAGCTAAGCCCTGAACACAGAAATATATTAAACAGATCTCCGATCCCTACCAGGAAAATGGACCAAGATGCAGGATCTGTACACTCCGCAGGCTGAAAGGAACATGACATAGCTATCTCATGGGTGAAACAATACCCATGCTGTCTGAAAGTGCCAATCGATCTCAAGTGTGACATAAACCACACGTACAACATGACCGAGCTGCCTGTGAATACCCCTGCAGGGTAAGTGCTACAATATGCGGCTGACCTCAGTGTCTCTACAATGATCATTTGTATAATGGTGTGACCCTCCCTAAGAGCTATCACTGCCATGATGACGCCAATATCTAGCTCATCCATGTACTGTGGTATGTATACATACGACAATACGCACAGTAGCAAGACATTTACTCTGGATGAGTGCCAATGATCCTCCGGCATGGTGAAATCCACGGAGTGCCGTGTATAACTATCCTCAGATCCAAATCTGTCCATCAGAAAATGCTGGGATACAACGTGACCAGATGTGATCTCATCCTGCACAACTCTATGCCTCAGCCCGGTGAGAGTCATAAATTGTCGGCTCACGTATCCGATGGCCATCCACGCACAAGGTCTGTCTAATGGCAGCGCTGTCAACCGTGCGTACTCCTCTAGAGTAGAAGTCAACTTATGGATGCCAAACCGGAAGACCTATCTCTCAGGTATCTAATGCTCCAGCATACCCTCTATGAAGCCTGCGGGAACCTAAAACATCAGGAGAGTCATAGTATGCTGCAATAACTGATCTACAGTCACCCTGTCTTAAGGTGACATACTATTATACCACGATCTCATACGGGATGCCACCAATGCTGGTGGGGTATGATCAATGCGGCTAACTATCGAAGAAGACATCTATGTGGGCCGTATCATAAGACCATCCAGAGATCAATGCTGAATATCTCTGGACATACATACATATGTATAACATAATACATGCATGATAGGGAATAGATGGCAATATGATATAGGGAATGCAAAACTATACATACATTCCTAAGTATATCATCATCTAATACATCTCTGTACAGCTAGAAATACAGGGAAATGGGGGCACAGACGCCCTACATCTAACAGAGACCTATCAAAAGATATAGCGAGAATGGGGGAAAGCCACCCAATGTCTAACAGAGGCCTATCAAAAGAGATAATGAGAATATACATCAGAAGAAGACAATGGTGTCAATGTCTACATCATCAATCCTGTCCACCTAATATAACTCCTCTTGAGTCACTGGATCTCTATCCACAGGGATGTCAGACCTATACAAGGGAGGATCTGCACCGGCAAAGCCATATGGGTCACCTGAAGGGCCAGCGCCAGAGCTGGAAGGATCTAAAGTATCTGCCTCTGAAGGATTTCTGCCCAAGTGCCAGATAAAGAAATGTACCCTATCCAACTACCGGGTCAAACTATCAATCTGTGTCAAATGATTCGAATCTCAACTACAGGCTAGCCAATCCATCATCATCACAGATCCAAGAACTATATCCCCCATGAACTGAGTGGCGCGGGTCTGGGCTCTAATGGTATGAGGGAACCACTAATGCTGGAATATTTCCTAAGTGCAGGGACCCTCTGGTAATGTAAAACTGTCAACACCCAACAATGGGATATCAATGATGGGTAACTGTGAAATAGGCCAATAATGTCTGGCAGGAGGCAAGATCGGTATATGAATCTCTCTTGTGGTGCTCCTGATAGAATGCACTCCTAAGTAGAGCTCCCATCCTCCATCTGTGAAGAGAGGAATCCTATGAGTGGAAATCATGTACTCGACACCAGTCGGGTACCCATCCTCAAATCCAATGCTCAAATGCTCCCCTAAATAAGAAATCCATGTCATGACATTAGTTGTCAATAACTCCAGTTGTAGGTGGCTATAAGTGAAACCCTCCGCTACATGGACCTTCGCCAGTATGGAATGATGTCATCGTTGTCCTCGTGGGTAGGTATCTAATCCTAACACACTCATCGGACGTAAGCATGGAAGCCTCTCATAGGCCCAGAACTGCTAACACAAAGGCAAACATCTGCTATCAGTCAACACTCTTAACCTGTACATGGGAAATTACAAGAGAAATACTCACCAGCAGAAATGGGTAAAATCCTAGCTAAACCTCTGTCATGTCCTGGGAATGCATGTGCATTCCCCTAAGGAAATAGGCAAAGGTGTAGGAGCCCCAATCATACTCTCCAATACGGTCCACGTGTCGTGTGGTGCTGATCAAAGCGAATGACACCATAGAAGAGTTATCAGCTATGAAGCATCCTCTAATGATCATCAGGAACAATCGCCGAAGAATGTGATCCCTGACTTTCACATCAGCGGGTATGGGCTCACTCAACAGCCCGCTCATAGCATCTACGCTCAAAGGACCTATATAAGCAGTCCTGCCCTTGAGCGCATCTGCTGGAACTCCTAGCAAGGATCTAACGGCAGTCAGGGTAATATCCACCGTACAAGGCACTGGCGCCCCTCCAAACTCCATACCTATGATAAACCGCCAATCCATCGGCATCATCATTACCTCACAGTCCAACAAATGGAGTGACTAAGTCTAGTGAAACCAGCGCTCAGATAATGCCCTGAGGTAACCCCAGGGACAACGGCGGGGAAGGATGGAAAAGAAAGCTTGAAATCCCCAATTATGCACGATCGCTCTATAGTTAGGATGCAGAGTCTGGTACATAGAGCAAATGCTGAACCAGTTCCCTCTAGGCTGTGTAAAGCTGAGAATCTACATCACAAAGTAGATTAACATCAGAACCCTTTACTCCTCATCAATAGGAAAGAAGGAAGATCAAAATTTAGCTTTATACCTCGTTTGCATACAAGTAAATTGAGGGATGTCGACTCAAATCACCCAAAAGCTCAGGGTTCACCACCTGAATACTCAGGAGGTTCCTACGGGGAACATGTGAAGCAGGAGCGGGAGCCTCGACCGGTACATCCTCCTCCTCGTCCTCCACCTCCGGTACATCAACCCGGACATGACGTATCACCGCCTCCGCCAAACGACGAGGCTGTCTAACGGAACAGGGTTGAGGCACTTCAGAAGCCCTCCTTCGTACCCCAGAAGTGGTCCTGTGGGAACTACTCGGCTGATCCGGATCCATATATCTGGACAATAAGTCTCCAAATCACCTCAGAAAGGGTGTGGTAAATTCTTATCTGGAGCTTTTCAAAATGCAGTTTTATGACTACATGCATGCATGCATTATTTTAACATACATCTACAAAATGTAGGCATGACTACCCAATGCCTACATTTTGGAAATTTTTTGCCATAGTCCCCTTTGTAAATAGGACTATCCTCATGAACATAGGCATAACTAGGTGGCCATTTAGTAGCACACCTATCCACAGTCATAAACATCCTATATGCATCAATATATCAAAGTAAAAATTCGTAAGGGTAGCCTAATTACCAGGATTATTTTACTTTTTCACCTTTGCTCATTTGTCCTCAAATAGGATAAGAAATAGCATAAAAAGGTGTCAATTTGACTGTTTCAAAAGTCAAATTTTTTCACATCATTATGTTCAGCATGGTTTAATACTAACATTTACTATGTTGAATATTTTTTATCAAGTCGTTTCAACATGAATAATCACTACTATGTGTTTAGATGCATTTCATATCATATATCATTTTCCAACGGATAAAACTAGAAACAAAGGCATGCATACATTACCAGGACAGTGTAGAACACTTGTACTGTGACAGAATTTATAGAAAGTCATCCGAACTCAGCAGATTTAAAGAAGAACTCTCACGTTTCCATCGCGACGTAGCTTGAAAATGACTTGGGAAAGTAACCAACCCATTTAAAAGCGATCCACAGTTGTAATCACGGTCCACCACTCATGATCGCTACAGTGTACTGCGGCACCCTACGTGGGTCCAACCCCTCCGACTTCGGTCCATTTGAGTTGCAAAGGAGTTCTTCATGTTTGAAAAAGGCCAAATCAGAATAAAATGCTACTTGATTAAAGCGAATAGCTTGAAATCCTAGTTTTCACGTGCCAAACTGTGGCTTTATATAACACTCATTGCTCTTCGCCCAAACATAGGGTATACTATACCGATGATCTCAGCTGTTGCAAACTACATTCGGCAATACCTCACGAAGGTCCGATGCCGTCAGTTCAGGGTCGTAGCCCTAAAACCTTTTCCCCAACGGATTTTCATTCATCCGTTAATGCACACGTCAACGAAGATCTGGCAGCCTTGACATTATCCCCAGCAGGGATCTCATCCGTTGATACACATGTCAATGACGATCAGGCAACCCTGACAACACCGACTGTGGGCAGTAACTCCAACAGAGCAGCAGAAAGACCTGGCGGTACAAACCAAGGAAGAACATCCTCATTGGGGAGGACCGATGATGGAATATGTTATGCACATCCTCAATAGAAAAAGCTATATCCCCACAAAATCTATTGTACATGAGAGATGCATCTTCAGGATAAAGTCTGTATCAAGGATTCAAGACTTTGGTGATAACCCCAACGTCAACAATCCTAGAGATTCCTGATAGCTATGGATCACGCGTCCGTGAGAGTTCATCAGGCTGCTTATGTAGTGCTCCCCCGGTAGAAGCAACAGGGAGCCGGTAATCATCCCATCATGTTGGAGAACAATCCAACAAACCACATACATTTGCATCATGCATGGCATCATAATCATCATGTTGCATTTCAAGTGTCCAGTATTCTTTATCCTATCCATGCCATTGCATTGCATGAATATGATAAAGAGGGGCATCTGTAGACACTCAGAATTTTTCTGCCTACCTATTACTAACATTGCAGGAAGTGCATAAACTTCCTTCAGAGATAACCTTGGAAAACAGCTCAGTTTAATCCCGAAAATACCACCGAAAGTTCAGTTTTAACTCGAAAAACATACCGGGAGTATCATTTCCCCACCTCGGAGATAACCCCAGAGATAGCAGTGCAAATATCAGAAATTCCACTGGAAAAGGCCGATTCATCTTGGAGATAACCCCAAGATGTTCAGTCTCAGTCCCGGAAATAACACCGGGAAAGATAATATCAACTTTGGAGATAACCCCAAGGAGTGCAGTTGCAGTTCCGGAGATAACCCAGGAGATGCTCGTTTCAACCCATGCAGACAGCTTCAACCTTGGGAGTCACACCGAGGCACTCAACTCCCAAACCTAAAGATAACCCCAAGAGGATAGGCACACCTCAGAGACAACCCTGAGGGCATTCAATACTTGCAACAGCCCAATCTCAGAGATAACCCTAAGCAACGTCTGCTTTATCAGCCAAAACCGGAGATAACCCCGGTGAAGGAAAAAATCATCAAATTGCCACCTCAACCCCACATGGCGCCGTCTCAACAAATAATAGTCAACATACATTCTACACAATAATGTCCCACAAGAACCAAGGAGTTACAATCCCGAGTGACTACTACGCAAGGAAGAACACCGGATAGAATTTGAAGCTTGAAGAGATAGGACATGGTTCGATCATCCTGACTTCGTACAACCTCTAATCCCATGTCATTGCATAGCTCTAAACAATAGCAGTCTGAAATATATCTTATACACCCATGTCGGATTGAAGTTCTACAAGTTCGAGCGGACATCACGTTGCATGTATGCACATACTTGAGACAATGGGACCTCGAAGCTCAGTATCTCGGGCAGAAGGTGCATCTCATGGCTACCGCAGTACACTACACCTCTGGCTCCCCTCTATAAATAGAGGGCTTGGGGTGGCCATATTTAAGAGAAAAAAAGGTAAGGAAGCCCTGTCCAATTTGCTCTGTATACACCCTATATTGAGTGCTTTCTCATTTTAAACACTTGTGAGCTCACATATAGCTATATTTTTACCGGCAGGAGCCAAGTGTTCATCCACTTAAAGCTATAAAAGTCTTCTTTGGCAGTCCACTGTAGGCCTTCTTACACACTTTAAAGCCTTTCTCTTCATCTTTGCACACACTTTTCTTCACGTTAAGAGTCGTGTTATGTGTGTATGCCCGGACTTCGGTCCGTGGTTTTTATTTCTGTTTATATATATATATTTATTTATATAAACAAAAATTATCGAGTTATGCCTCGATTGAGCCTGGACTCACGTTCGGAGCGTTTATTTGCTTATATATATATATTTACTTATATATATGAACTGTTGTCAAACTTTGTTCGATGAGCCTAGATTTTACATCCGGAACGTTTATTGCTTATATATATATATACAACAACAAATCGCTGAAATGATAAATCGAGCCGGGTTCGATATATACCATGTGCATTTACCGCTTTTGTGACGCCCCCAAAATAGGTATACATCACTTATCTTGAGTCGCCAAATACATGGTACAAAATTCAAATACAACTTAATAATACAACTGTCGTGTACAATATGACAAAACATAAACTAAGGGTCAGAATGTCTGAATATTGTGTTCTAGATAAAGATTCAACTTAAATGCAATCCTCAATACATTTATTATCACACTATTTCATAGAATAGTGAGGACTACTAATGCTATCATCCGGACCATCACTGTTCCCCGACTAGACTTTGGCCACGTTCTCATTTTCACGAAGAGAACAATGAAGGCAAAGGTGAGCTCAACTACCTTGAAAGAAGAAATATTATGACTAAGATAATGCAGAATAATTTATCGTTAGCCTTCAACAGTGTTAAACTAATCAAATATAATAAGGGCAAAGGTCAAAAAATGCCCTTGACGTTTACCCCGATATCCCACTTGCACCCTAAACTAATTTTTTTTCCAAAAATACCCTTAACTTTACAAAGATCAGGTCACCCGTGCCCCTCCCATTAACAAATCTGCCACATAGACTAACTTGACTAACACCTCATCTAAATTTGCTGACAAGGCATGAACACCTCATCTACTTTTGCTGACACATAACAAAAATAATATTTAATAAAAAATTATATTTCTTCTCCCTCTTTTCTTTCTCTAATCTCCTTCCTCTATTCTCTGTCCTCCGTCTTCCTTATCAAATTGGGAGATTATCATCAGCAAGAACAGAGGTTCACAAAATTAAACCCACTCAAAAGCTATAATATTCATCCTATTCCTCTTCTTCAAATTCGTGTGTACCATATTGCATGCTCCTGCCGTTGTAATTTTCCACCATCATAGCAACCCCTTCTTCTTCTTTAGGTTTCTATTTCAAAATCCCAAGTTTTTTTACTAAAATTCTTTTGAGTAATTCTAGTTTCAAATTTTAGAAATTGAAAATTTGCTCACAAATTTGCGAGTGAAAATTAAACAAACGATGATAGTGGTGGGTCAGTTTACCCCCAAATAATTAGATCTAAAATTTGAGAAACAGAGTATTATATACACATTACCTATAGAATTTCATCTTAATTTGCTCCAGATCTCTCTATCAATTGAGATCTAAAATTTGCTCCAGTATTTATATACCCAAATGAATAACAGAGTATTCATATACCCAAATTTGAAATAACTCTGTTCAGATGAAATTAAAATACCCAAATGAATAACAGAGTATTCATAAACTCAAATTAAACAAATAACTCTGTTAAGATGAAATTAAGCAAACATATTCCGGTATTTATATACCCAAATTTGCTCCAAATGAATAACAAATGGTGATGGTGGGGGGGGGGCATTTAGATTTTAGTTCAGGATGTTTGTTTGCTTCTTTATGTTTATATTTCCAAGAATTTAACAAAGAAAAGAAAAAACTATATTGCACATTCTATGTAACGTAACTCACTCGGTATTTGACTAAACACAACATTCTTTTATGCGTTTGTCCTTGTTTACCTATGCTCTTTTCTATTGTTGGTATTGTTTAATTAACAGTTCTGCACAGAGAAGCTCATTCCAAGCGTCTGGCACGCCCGGGAGGCACCAATGGCTGCGATGTTCTCTCCTATTCTACACAGATTTTCTATTGTATAGAGACATACGAGGTTTATTGTTGTTTGGTGATGGAGCTGGGTCGGCAGGAGGAGTTGTGAGAGTCGAGGAGAAGGAGGTGATCAGTGGTTGGAGGAGGAAGAGGAGGAGGTGATTGGTGGTGGATTTGGGGTTTTTTTATTGTTAATGAAAAAAATGGAGGAAGGGGATGAGAGAGAGGAAAAAGGAGGAAAAAAAAGACTTTTTTTTATTAATTTTTATTCTTGACACGTGTCAGCCACGTCAAAAATAAATTAACATCTGTTTGTTTAGTTGGCATTTTTTAAACGGGAAAGGTATATTTGAGCTACGTTTTATAACGTTAAGGGTACTTTTGGAAATAAAATTAGTTTAGGGTGAAAGTGGGATATCGAGGTAAACATCAGGGGCATTTTTGAACCTTTGCCCAATATAATAAACATCAAGTTTAACTGCAGCGGAACAAACAATCCATTAGAAGAGTCAAGTAGAGTATAAAATCTACTATCTTCTATGATTTAAAAAGGTTTTTCATCACTTTTATCGCTGAGACTCAACTTAATAAATAATCCACATCATCGAATCACCCCTGCACTATGGCCAAGGATATTCTTTAGTATCACAACCATAAATTAACCATGCACTACGGGCCAGGGATATTCGTGTATTCATCAATGGTCATGATCATGCCAACAACTGTCCATCAATGCACTACGGGCCAATGAGGACTTTTACCACATCATTTGTAACATTACGATCATGATTATACCGAATAATCCCTGGTCATAATCATACCAAGTCCATCTATACTACACAAAATACGGATGACTTTCAACATAATATAAACATAAGGATGATGACAATGATATAAGAATTCAATAAAACAAGTTCAAGGATAAATTTTTAAAGATTTATAATTTAATTTATCCAGAAATAAATAACGTCCAAATTGTCAACTTAATACTGCTTTGTGGAGTACAATTCAAGAATAATATTGTACCAAAAATAATTTGGACCAAAAACGAATCAATTTTTATCATGAATAGTACCCCGGTTGAATAGTACTAGAGTGAATAGTACCCTATGAATAGTACTTCGAGAATAGTAACCCCGTGAATAGTACTCCGGCATGAAAAAGTTAAAACTTATCAAGAATGCTCAGAATAATATTTCCATGAAATGATACTGGATGAAGTGCAGATATCAAGGATATTTTACTAATTTCATGGAGTTTAGAAGCCAAAACTTTAACAAAACGAGTATAAATTCGAAATCTGAAATGAAATAATATTACTTACATACTACAGAGTATGGAAGAAAATATTATTTCAAGCGAATATTGAACAAAAATAACATCCCTTACGAATATTAAACGAAAATAATATTCATTACGAATATTAAACGAATATAATATTTCTTGCGAATATTGTACGAAATAAAATTTCTTATGAAAATTGAACGAAAATAGTATTCATATGAATACGAAAAATAATCTCTTCAGAATGTGAAATAAATAATACCCATTACCTTGAAAAGAAGAGTATTCCAACTGGTATAGCGGAGATATTGTTGAAGAAAACTTTCACTATTTTCTACACTCAAAGCTTTCTAAAACTCGAAAGAAATACGCTCAATATTATAGATGAAGAATTCTCTGATTCTGGTGTGATTTTCAATTCTAAATAAGTATCCTATTTATAGGAGAATGGAAAGGATACTATTTGAATTTAAAAATCACGGACTGCACAGTGAAGAATGCACGGGCGCTCAACTAGCGAAAATTTTCTGAATTTTGATTTTTACTGTGCATTACTATGCAATAAAATATTCAAATAAAACAAAAATTTTAAATAAAATATAATATATTCTATTTAAAATCAAATAAAACAAAATTTATAAAATATTTATATATATATATATAATTATAGCCTTTGCCTTACTAGAAAGGCAAAAGCTTACCTATATATATATATATACAAAATTTACATATATATATATATATATATATATATATATATATATATATTATAATAATATAACTCCCTCCCTTTCCCGTAACCATCCCCTCCCCATTTCCATTTCATTCTTTTCTTCCTCCCATGGGCCCCACATGTGGCCCCACTTTTTATTATATATAATAATTTTCTACCGATTATTTTGAAAATTGGGTAAATGGAGGTCCATATAATAACAAAATTTACATCAAATAATTTATAAAAAATCCTATCAATATTTTTAACAATATTTATCATCATTATTATAATTCACAATATTTAATAATCAGGTCGTTCCCAGGAAAGAGGGGGCTTTCCAATAAGGATTTCTCCCTATTGGCGCGCAATTAGTTGACTAAACCTCTCCTTGACAGAACTTCTAGACATCGTCAATATTGCAAATAATAATATTAATAACTTTATCATCTCAATTATTGATGTACTAATATATAAAATATCGACAATAATTGAATCAAATAACGTGAGATACTATGCAGTAATTACTGTAGCAATAATTGAACAAAACTGAGTGACTTCTCACGTAAGCATCAATAATCAATACCGTGTGCTACTATGCAACCACGCAGACATTCACATCTTTAACACCGGTGTTTCAACGATTAACGGTAAAACTATTGTCGATTATATTATATTTATAAAAGATATTTTTGTCGTTTTCTCAATCCGACAATAATTCCAGTTATGAGGTCCACCAATGATTGTCGTCGTAATACGAATATTTCCCGACCAATTGAATATAATATAACAACTTGCATGTATTTTGCAAAATTTATAAATATTACCCACAACTATAACATTATATTAAATTCACTCCATAATATTCAAAAATGATATTTATAGAAAAATCATTTTTATTCATAAAAGTCAGGGTCTTACAAATTATATATATATATATATATATATATATATATATATATATATATATATATATATATATATATATATATATTTCTATCAGTTCTGGAGTTTACTTGTATGGCGGTTGATCGCATTTATTGCTTTTATTTACATTTCGATCCCCGATGGAGGTGTTTCGTGGTGGTTGATCATGTATATATATATATATATATATATATATATATATATATATATATATATATATATATATATATACATATGATCAACCACCACTGAATCACCTCCTTTTAAATATATAAAGCGATATATATATATATATATATATATATATATATATATATGTCATACATATATATGAGCTTTTCATATAAATTGTGGCATCATGTGAGCCTAGGAATCATGTGATCACAGATTCAGTCTACTGAATCTAGATTCGATTCCCATGATGGATTTTTTTCAGCTGTTAGTAGCTTGTAAATTATTCACAGTGTTTGAATTTCCTTAGATGACTTTCATGCCCATAAAGAGTTTGGCATTGCTATGTATTATTTTCTCGAAGATGCTTCACATCTTGAAAATAAAAGCAATAAAGTCGAACATTTAGTAATAAAATGGAAGTATTAAAGGCCTCAATTACTATTGAGCATAGGGTTTGAAAAACCTCTTTTACAAAACTTCATTGTTATATCTTGTTTAAAACTGGATTTTTGTATAAATTCAAACCCTGTGTATATTGGTGTGAACGAGGTATAGCACTACTTCCAAATAACAGCACATTGACCCCCCCCCCCATACACACATTCATATAACAGTTTCTTGAAAAGTGGCGGTCACCATGGTAACACGGATGTCGGGGGGGTACACCTCCCCTCCGCATAATCAAGTCCCCGAACCCAAATGAATCTCTGTTTCACAGACCCGTTTAGCAGTGTCACATCATTGGGTCAATGTGCAAATCTTTTATCGGTCGCGTTGGTGCAACCAGTTAGAAACACCAACTGGCGACTCTTATAGTCAAATCATCGAAATATACATGTCAGACCTTTTTCACTTATTTTTTCAAACAAATCTCACATAACATGAGAACACCAAAGAACAAGAACATAAAAGGGATAAATAAAAATCTCGACGTCGACATGAACTAATAGCAATTAATTACTCATTTATCTGATTAATTACCCGATTGGTCAATTTAACCTCTAGAAATTAATTATTATGAAAACAAATGTCGATCTCCACTAACACTAATAATCCCAACACAATGAAAATATCAATTTCATCTTTAATTAACATGAACTTATTCATCATTAATATTATAACTCATAATATTTAACAACTAGATCATTCCCAAGAAAGAGGGCGCTTTCCGATAAGGATTTCTCCCTATTGGCGTGTAATTAGGTGACCAAACCCCTTTCCTCGACAGAACTTTCTAGACATCATCAATATTATAAATAATAATATGAATAATTTTGTCATCTCAATTATTGATTTAAACATATAAAGTATTATGAAGATGACACTGTGACAATAATTGAATCAGTAATATGAGAGATATTATGCAGCAATTATTGTAGCAATAATTGAGTATAACTGAGTGAGTTCTCAGGTAAGCATCAATAATCAATATCGTGTGCTACTATGCAATCACGTGTATTACTGTACTTTTACCACCAGGAATTTAAATAATTTAATAGTAAAACTTTCGCCGTTATTTTTATAAAAGAACATTTCTGTCATTTTCTAACTCCGATAATACTTATGTTGTGGGGTCCACCAATGATTTTGCCATCGTACGAATATTTTCTATTAAAACGAATATTCCTCGACCAATTGAATATTTTATAACAACTTGATTACTTTGCAAAATTTGTAAATATTACCCACAACTATAACATTATATCAAATCCACACCATAATATTCAAAAATATATTTTGAGAAAAAAATTAATCTTTATTCATAAAAGTTGGGGTCTTACAACCTCCCCTTCTTATGAAATTTTATCCTCAAAATTAGGGTACGTACCTGGTATGTCGAAGAGGTGAGGATACCTTGACTTCATTTCAGATTCTAACTCCCAGGTTATTTCCTCAACATCGTGGTTTCTCCACAAAATGTTCACTTGAGGTATAACCTTGGAGCATAGAATATGATCCTTCTTATCCAAGATTTTAACAAGTACCTCTTCATACGTTAAATCTTCCGCTATCTCATTCGGTTCTAATTCAATAATGTGGTTCGGGTCTTTCACATATTTATGTAATATAGATATGTGAAAAATGTTATGAACACGAGACATACTTGGCGGTAAGGCGAGTCTATAGGCCATAGTTCCTACTCGATCGAGGATTTCAAATGGGCCAATGAATCGAGGATTGAGCTTTCCTCTCTTTTAAATCTTGTAACTCCTTTCCATGGAGCAACACGTAACAACACATGCTCTCCAACATTGAATTCTATGTCCTTTCAATGAAGATCAACATAACTCTTTTGTCAATCTTGTGAGGTCTTTATACGTTGTTGGATCATTTGAATATTTTCCGTAGTCATGCGTACCAATTTTGGTCCCAACAATGTTCCTTCACCCACCTTATCTCAGCATACTGGAGAACAACATTTGTGTCCATACAACGCCTCGAATGGAGCCATGCCAATACTTGCTTGATGACTGTTGTTGTAGGAAAACTCCACCAATGGCAAGAAATTGTCCCAACTTTCTTTGAAGTCAAGGACACAGAGTCTTAAAAGATCTACAAGATTTTGAATAGTCCTCTACGACTGCACATCCATTTGAGGATGATATTCCGAACTAAATCGTAAATTTGTGCCCATAGCTTTTTTCAAAATAACCCAAAATCGTGAAGTGAATCTTGGGTCTTGATAATAAACTATGGATACTGGCATACCATGTAGTCTTACAATCTCATTTATATACATACGAGGAAGACGTTAAAGTGAATAAGTTTCTCGTATAGGTAAGAAATGAGCAGACTTGGTTAGTCTATCGATAATGACCCAAATCGCATCTATGCCTTGAGAAACATTGGGAAGACCAATAACGAAGTCTATGGTAATGTGCTCCCACTTCCATTCTGGAATTTCAAGTGGTTGTAATGGACCTTTTGGCACTTGATGCTCCGCCTTAACATATTGACAAGTTAAACACCTTGAGATAAACTTCGCTATCTCTATCTTCATTTGCTCCACCAAAATGTATGTTGAAGATCACGATACATTTTGGTACTCCCAGGATGGATTACAAACGGTGTGTTGTGCGCCTCCATCATGATTTTATACTTCAAGTCAGAGTCGTTAGGAACACAAAGTCTAGAGTTGACTCAAATTATTCCTTCTTCATCGATTCTTGCTTCCAGAATAATACCTTCTTGTACTTTCTTCCTCAAACGCATCAGCTCAGGTTTATAGTTTGAGCAGCTTTAACTTTATCAATTAAAGTTGGTTTTACTCATATATTTTCCATAATCACGTGTGTCCCTGGAGTCTTTAACTCTATCTCCATCATTTGTAAGTCATACAAAATAGGTCTTTACATTGACAATATCGCACTCATACCCGCATATAATCTTCTACTCAATGCGTCAGCTACTACGTTCGCTTTTCCAGGATGGTATTGAATGGTATGATCTTAATCTTTCAATATCTCAAGCCAACATCGTTGTTGCATGTTGAGTTCTTTTTGGGTAAAAAATATATTTAAGGACTTTTATGATCCATATAGATCATAACTTTCTCCCCATAAAGGTAATGCCTTCATATTTTAAGTGCAAAAATGACAGCTGCCAACTCTATATCATGAGTAGGATATTACCTCTCGTATTCTTTAACTTGTCGTGAAACATAGGCTATGACTTTCCCATGTTGCATGAGAACATATACCTAACCCTCTGCCTAAAGCATCGTTGTAGATAACAAATCCCTCCGAACTAGATTCTATTGTCCGAACAGGTGCTGAAATGAGCCTCCTCTTGAGTTCTTGAAAACTCTTCTCACATTCATCACTCCAACCAAATTTTATATCTTTTTGAGTCAGCTGCATTAATGGAGTAGCGATTCAAGAAAATCCTTCAACGAATCTTCGATAATAACCAGCTAAGCCTAAAAAGTTACGTACTTTGGTCATTGACTTAGGTTGCTCCCAGCTTTGAATTGCTTCATTTTTTGCCGGGTCAATAAATACTCAGTGATTTTATATCACGTGCCCAAGGAATGCTACTTCCTCAAGCCAGAACTCGTATTTCTTCAACTTAGCATATAGCTTGTTTTCACGTAGCTTTTGGAGTATCAGCCTCAAGTGTTTCTCACGATCTTCATGGCTTTTGGAGTATATGAGGATGTCATCAATAAAGATGACCACAAAATGATCCAAATATTCCTTGAATACTCGGTTCATCATATCCATGAAGGCAGCAGGAGCATTAGTCAATCCAAAAGACATGACTAGGAATTCGTAATGCCCGTACCGAGTTCTGCAAGCAGTCTTTGGAATGTCATCGGTTATAATCTTTGACTAATGATATCCGGAATGAATATCGATCTTTAAAAAGAATTTGGCGCCTTGCAACTGGTCAAAAAGGTCATCAATGCGAGGCAACAGGTACCTATTTTTAATGGTGACATGATTCAACTCCCGATAGTTAATTCAAAGTCACATACTTCCATCTTTCTTCTTCACAAATAGAATAGGAGCACCACAAGGAGACGTACTAGGACGAATGAAACCGATGTCTAATAATTCTTGTAGTTGGGTTTAACTCCTAAAGTTCAATAGGAGCCATTCGATATGGGGCTTTGGAAATGGGTTTTGTACCGGGTTCAAGGTCAATACCAAACTCAATTTCACGCTCCGGGGGTAGGCCAAGAAGTTCTTCGGGGAATACGTCAGGAAATTTATTAACAATAGAAATATCATTCAAATCTGACGTATTTTTGTTTAAATCCGTGACATGGGCTAAGAAAGCTTGACATCCATTTTTCAATAAACGAATTGCTTTATGGCTTGATACGACAGTGATCGGCTTTAGTGGTTTGGTTGTTTGAATTCGTATGATGAGTAGTTAACTAATTAATCCCTAAAATCACATCAAATGCAAGTATTTTCAAAGAGATGAGATCAACAAGTAACGTGCGGTTACCGATTTAAATTAAACAAGACTTATAAACAGTGGATGTAATGAAGGTTTCTCCCAACGGAGTTTCAACAGATAAGTCAAAGTCTAATTTCTCCAGAGTTAAATTTAAACATTGAGCGCAAGTAGGAGAAATAAAAGAATGGGTAGAACCGGTATCAAATAAGGTATAGACTTCACTAGAATTTATGATTAGCTTACTCGTGATAACTTCGCTTGGGTTCCTCGCTTTTTGGGAGGTCACAACAAACGCTCTCCCTTGAACTACCGTCTTCGACTTCTCTGGGACAACATTTGGTGTCACCATCCCAACTGGACTTGGCTTCACTGCAAAAAAAAATTGAGCTAGGTGACCTTCTTTTCTGCAATTGTAACACGCTTTGGACTGCATCTTGCAGTTTGGACTGATGTGTTCCTCCCTTCCGCATTTGAAGCATACGATCGGTGGTCTTTCTCCTTCTTTATCAATAGGTGCTGGAGCTGACGTCTTTCCATCATTGTAGAATCTTCTCTTCTTGAAATTTCCATTCCTATTGTCTTGGCCATTATTACCACCGAAGTGGTTACCATTTCTAGCATGTTGATTCCCCACACGTTTGTTGTCACCGTTTTGATGACTGCTACCACTGGTATTATCATTTTGTTGACTGCTATCTCTTGGTTGGGTTGACTCATTGTCGCTCTCTAATAACTCAACCTTATTCACAACATCTGAATACAAGAAAAGTTTGTGAGAAATGAGGTATTGACGTATCTCGAGTTTCAAACCTCTAAGAAACATCCGCGTCATTCTCTCCTCATTATCAACCAAGTGGGATGCAAACTGGGACAACTCGGCAAACTTAGCTTCATACTGCGACACGATTATATTGTTTTGCTCCAACATGATGAACTCTACCTCCTTCATGTAACGAATACTTTCGGGAAAGTACTTTTCATTGAACAGTTCTTGGAACTTCTCCCAAGACATCTTCCGTGTGGCAGGTTGAGTACGCTTTATAGATTCCCACCAGTAATCTGCCTCTCCTCACAATATGAAGGTGGCAAAAGGAACATTTTGCTCCTTGGAGCATCCTAAGACATCGAATATCTTGGTGATCTGCTTTATCCATGTCTCCGCCTTAGGTGGTTCTGGATTTCCCCAAAACTCTGATGGTCCCAGCTCCTTGAATTTCTTAGCGGTGACCATCTGTGAGTTGCCAGTGTTTCCACCTGTATTTTAAACAGGAGCCATTCTCGCCTGATGTTGCATGAATTGCATAAAGCCTCTGAATAACCCATCGTTCATCATTTGATTGGTGTTGTTGTTTACATGAGGATTATTATCTTCCTGTTGCACATTATCCTGGGTATTGATCGTTGGTGACTCAACGGTCTCATGTGCTTCATTGCTGATCTCAACATTTGCAGATGCCATTTTCAAACACTACCACTAAACAAGGGTTAATTGACATGCCACATATTATCCCTATATTCTAACCGACCAATTAAATAAGAAATAAACTTAGGTAGGTTATACTAGCGAAGGAATTACCCGTCTCTCCCCTCCTAGTTCTAGTCTCACATCTTAGCCAGGGATCATATTCCTAAGCTTTGATACCAACTATGACGCCCCCAAAATAGGTATACATCACCCATCTTGGGTCGCCAAATACATGGTACTGGATACAAATACTAACTTAATTATACAACATGAGTTGTGAGTTTTTACATGAATATTGTCTCATAGACAATATCCAAACTCAGATTCAATCCTCATTACATTTATTATCACACTAAATAGTGAGGACTGCTAAAATAACCATCTCAGACCATCACTCCGTTCCCCGACTTGTCCCGGCTACATTCTCATTTCCTGAAGAGAACAATGAAAGCAAAAGGGTGAGCTCAACTAGCCCAATAAGAAATATTATGACTAAGATAATGCAGAATAAAGTCAAGTAATCCATTAGAAGAGTCAAGTAGAGCATGATATCTACTATCTTCTATAATTTAAAAAGTTTATCATCAATTTTATCATTTGAGACTCGAAACCGACAATAAATAATCCACATCATCGAATCATCCACACTTTTCGACCAAGGATATTCATTAAGTATCATGACCGCACGAATCCATCCACACTATGTGCCAAAGATATTTGTGTTTTCACCAATGGTCATGATCATGCCAACCACTGTCCATCAATGCACTACGGGCCAATGAGGACTTTTACCACATCATTTGTAACATTACGGTCATGATTATACCGAATAATCCCTAGTCATAATCATACCAATCAACAGTCCATCTATGCACGAAAGCCACAGATGACTTTCATCACAATACAAGTATGAGGATGATGACAATGATATAAGAATTTAATTAAAAGAAAACAAAGGATAAATTTTTAAATATTTATAATTTAATTTATCTAGAATTTAATAATGTCCAAATTGTCAACATGATACATATTTGTGGAGTAAAATTCAAGAATAATATTGTAACAAAAATGATTTGAACAGAAAAGAAATCAATTTTTGTTATGAACAGTACCCCGGGTGATTAGTACCCGAGTGAATAGTACCCCATTAATAGTACTTCGTAAATAGTACCCGAGAATAGTACTTTGTGAATAATACTTTGTGAATAGTACCCGTGAATATTACTTTCTGAATATTATCCCGTGAATAGTACTTTGTGAATAATACTTCGTGAATAGTATTCCGGCATGAAAAGATCAATAATTATCAAGAATGCTCAGAATAATATTTCCATGAAAAGATACTGGATGAAGCATAAATATCAAGGATATTCTACTAATTTCATGGAGTATGGAAGCAATACTTTAACCGAATGAGTGTACAATTAGGAATACGAAATGAAATAATATTATTCACATACTACAGAGTATGGAAGAAAATATTATTTCTTACATATACTAAAAAAATAATATCCCTTACCTTTGAAGAAGACTGGATACTGGAATAGTGAAGTAGCAGACTACTCTTCTTCTTTCTCTCTATAGCTTCTCTCTCTATAGTTTCTCTCTCTATAATTGCTCTTGTGAGTCTTAGTGAATTGGTGAGAATGAAAGAAGAATGATCTTCTATTTATAGGAAAACATAGTTTCAATAATTGCACGTTTTGCGGCTCAAATTATTACAGTATAGTACCTTTATCTTTTCCTCCATTTTTAATTTAGTCCTACAAGTATTATCAAACTTGCACCACCTCCCCTAATAATACATCATATGAATCAATAGTTCCATTCATGTGAACAAATAGTTATATGCATGTGAACTAATAGCAATTAATTGCTCATTTATCTAATTAATTACCCGATTGGTCAATTTAACCTCCAGAAATCAATTATTATCGAAATAAATGTCAATTTCCACTAACATTAATAATCCCAACACCATGGAAATATCAATTTCATCTTTAATAAACATGAACTTATTCATCATTAATATTATAACTCACAATATTTAACAACCAGATCTTTCCCAGGAAAGAGGGGGCTTACCGATAAAGATTTCTCTCTATTAGCGCACAATTAGGTGACCAAACCCCTTTCCTCGATAGAACTTTCTAGACATCGTCAATATTGCAAATAATAATATGAATAACTTTGTCATTTCAATTATTGATTTAAACATATAAAATATTATGTAAATGATACTGTGATAATAATTGTATTAATAATATGAGAGATATTATGCAGCAATTACTGTAGCAATAATTGAGTATAACTGAGTGACTTCTCACGTAAGCATCAATAATCAATACCGTGTGCTACTATACAACCACACATATTACTATACTTTTACCACCGGGTATTTAAACAGTTTAACGGTAAAAAGACATTTCTGTCATTTTCTAACTCCGAGAATACTTCTGTTGTGGGGTCCACCAATGATTTTGCCATCGTACGAATATTCCCTGTTCAAACGAATATTCTCTGACCAATCAAATATTTTATAACAACTTGCTTACTTTGCAAAATTTTTAAATATTACCCACAATTATAACATTATATCAAATCCACACCATAATATTCAAAAATATATTTCGAGAAAAAAATTAATCTTTATTCATAAAAGTTGGGGTCTTACAGTCAAGGCTGAACACCAAAGACCAAGCAAGTTGTTGCAACCATTAGAAATTCTAGAATGGAAGTGGGAGCATATTAGAATGAATTTTGTGGTAGGATTACCAGTTACTCAAAAGGGATGCGATGCTATATTGATTGTAGTGGATCGTTTAACGAAGTCGGCTCACTATCTGTCAACAAGGGTTAGGTTTAACCTAGACTATTTAGCTAAACTCTATGCCAAAGAAATCATTTCACGATATGGTGTACTAGTCTCGATTGTGTAAGACCGAGATCTGCATTTCACGTCGAACTTATGGAAGAGCTTACAAGAACAAATGGGAACACAATTGAGGTTGAGTATGACTTATCATCCTCAAACAGATGGGCAAAGAAAAAGGATGATCCAAACTTTAGAAGATATGCTAAGGACATGTGTAATGGACTTCAAAGGATATTGGGACGACCACCTACCTTTAGTAGAATTTTCTTACAATAATAGCTATCACGCAATTATTGGCATGCCACCTTATGAAGCGTTATACGGGCGAAAGTGCAAAACTCCATTGTACTGGGACGAGGTTGGAAAATTTCAAATATTAGGGCTAGAGTTGGTTCAACAGATGGTAGATGTAGTCAAGTTGATACGCACGACTAATAGCAGCTCAAGATTGACAGAAGAAATATGCTAATCAACATTTCAATAAAAGAGAATTTGAAGTTGGCTCGAACGCATTCTTGAAGGTATCTCTGTGGAAAGGGAAGATACATTTTGGGAAAAATTAAAGTTAAGTGCGAGGTTTATAGGACCATTTGAGGTGTTAAAAAGAGTATCAAAGGTAACTTACGTAGTAGAAAGCCTCTAGAGCTAGAACATATATATAATGTATTTCATGTATCAGTATTACGATCTTATAAGCACAATTATAAGCACACAATAGAGTATGAACCTATTCAGGTTGAAAAAGATTTAACCTATGAAGAAATTCCAATTTAGATACTTGATAGAAAAGAGTAAGTTTAATGAAATAAAATTATAACGTTTGTGAAAGTATTATGGAGGAACCACAATGCTGAAGAAGCAACTTTTTGAGTAAATAGAGTGGAGATTCTAGGGATAAAATCTTTATAAGGGGAGAAGAATGTAACGATTGAGAAAATTTATTTAGCTTGTAATTAATAATATTTGAATATTTATGAATAAAATAAAATTTTATAGTTTTTGCCCTGTTGAGATGTGTTAAAATTTGAATTTTTGAGGTGGAACGTAAATCTGTGATAGAATTTACGAGTTTTAGGATCGTATCAGAAAATAAATTTTCCCCAGAAAAAGACAAAAAATCACTATTCATTCGAAAGTGTAAAAGCATTTTTTTCAATTTTTCGAAGAACGTGTCAAAGTTAGTATGATAAAAAAAGACGAAATGTCAAATACAATTTTAAAAAGAAAAATAAAAATTTTCATCTGCGTAACGGATTTTGATAAGTGAATGAAAGGTAAAATTGGAAGAATAATCCAAATATAAAGCTAAAGGTATTAAAATGGTATATGCCAAAGAATGTTCTAAGTTGATAAGTTAAAAATGGAATATACTAAGCATATTCCAAATTGAAAGTCAAAAAGAGAATATCCTAAGCATATGCTAGTGGGCAAATTGTAATTATTCAAATTAGGCATGGAAAAGACCATTTTACTCTTACTCTTGCTCTCCTATAAATAGCAAGCCTTCTTCCTCATTGTTGCTCAACAATTCACATAGTTATCAAAGAGAAACACTATATAATTCAAGAGAGGAAGTGAGAGCTTGGGTATTGTATGTAAAAAGGCGAGGAAATTCTACCGAAGTCATCAGTATACTCAGATAACGAAGAATCCAAAGAGGTAAGAATGAAAATTCAATCTTTTTAATTATTTGAAGCTTTGTATTATATTAATTGAAGTGCTTGGATGATTCATGATGAATCAAGTATTACTTGGAGAAGTAAGGATGGATTAATAGACAATAAATCATTGTTAATTTATAAAAGATGTAAAAACATTAAATCAAGCAATTTAATTGTTATTCATGGTTTAAATAATGAAATCCGAAAGAATGATATTATGTCTAATTAAAGTATATGATTTTTCCATTTGGAACGAATTAAAAACATGTTATAACGAAGTTATGTCGAAATTTGAAGTAAAATGCACTAATGTTGAAATCGTACTTTAAAATGAGTTTCAAACAAATTACTAACAATAATAAATGATTTAGAATAATGATTTATGGGGAAAATGTAGGCACAAATAAAATAGAGTCGTGGGCTTAAGAACGGACTCATTTCGACTTCGGATGAGGAAGTTATGGAGTTTTAAAATTTTAAAATGTAAAGAACACGAAGTTGAAAAACTGAGGGGTGAGGGATTTTTGATCAGATTAATAGACTTGTTAGGAAATTCAAAAAATTATTCTGTCTAGGGGATTTAAAGTATTCTATGAAAGCTAGGATTTGGCTCGAGAACGGATTCATTCCGAGGAGGGATGATGATGTTACGAATTTACGAAGTGAGCTTCGGGATCATTTGTGCAAGAAAACCATCAGGGAAAGAAAATCCCTAGGCCGAAGCCACAGCGCAGACATTTTAGTACAAAATTGGCGCTACAATGCAACTCTACAGAATGTCCCCGAAATTCAGGTGTTGCAACACCAGCACCAAGGCCAAACCAAGCACAGCAGCGCCGAGTCAGGTCGGTTCGTAGAAATTCTATTTGTAAATATAGAAAGAAGGAAACGTAAAGAATGATTAAACACATAAATATTCAAGAAATATATTACGATAACAATGGTCAAAAGACCTTAAGAAAGGGGTGGAAGTTAATTAATTAAAAAAGGAAAGTAAATGAAATATAATCGTAAAATACTTAAAACACCGAAAGTGTTTAGTATGACCGTAAAATAATTATGCGAGACATACACACGGGGTGTATGACTTGGATAATGGGTAAGTATTGAAACACATAATAAGTATTGTAGACACTCAAAATTTAATTTTCCTGTTAGTAACAATGTAGGAGGAATAAAGCATCTTTTTCACACTCCAGAGATAACCCTAGAGGACCATAACATCAGTTCCAACCCCAGAAGATCAGTTTCCAACCCCGAAAATAACCCCAAGAAAGTTAGTTCTGAACCAGGAAATAACCCCGGGAGATCCAACCAACCTCTGAGATAACCTTGAGGAAAATCAAAGTCAACAGTAGGCTAATCTCAAAGATAACCCTGGGAAAAGACTACTACAACTGCGCCAAAGCCGAAAACAACCCAACACAACTTCAACTCATATTAACTCAAAATTCTTCAAAAGAAGTCCCACAAGAACTATATCTTAACTTTCGAGTGCAAACTTCGCAAAATAGCTCAACAGACTATATGCGGAGACCCGGAAATGCTATTTTGGTCATGGACACATCTTCCAAGAGTTGAAAAAGGAAAAGCCCTACGTCATTGCGTATCTCTCAGAAATAGCCTTTCGGAATGGTATGACACGATTCCATCGAACTCCCGGATTGAAAGTTATGAAGGTTTGAGCGGATAAAGCGTCATCTGAGTGCACGTACTTTGAGATAATGAGACCCATAATACTCGGGGAAGCCCAGGCAGCTGCGGGTAGACCCGATGCTGTCGTAGGTTTACCCGCGTCACTTTTGGTTTATAAATAGACCCCCCATCAGCCATAAAATGTAAGAAAAAAGGAAGAAAAGATAGAAAACTCTGTCCATTTCAGCCTATAACCTCTTCTAGAGTGCTCCAAACTGAATGATTCTCTTTTTTAAACTCTTGTCAGTTCGTGTTCTGTAACATACTAAAGTTTAACCGGTGGAAACCGAGATTTCAGGCATCAAAAGCTATCTAAAGTCTTCTTGGCAGCCCACTGTAAGATTTTTTCAGATTTTTAAGCTTTCTACTACTTACATATATATATATATATATATATATATATATATATATATATATATATATATATATTATCGAACTCGAACTTCGAATGAGCACTGGATAAAATATACGGTGCATTTACGCTTTTTATATATATATATATATATATATATATATATATATATATATATATCATCGAATCGAACTTCAATTGATTGAGCACAGATATATATATATATATATCGATATATATATATATATATATATATATATATATATATATATATATATATTTCTATCAAGACTTGGAGTTTACTTCGTGGTCATTTTATCGCTTATATGTACACATTTCAAAGTCCTGCTTGAAGTTTACTTCGTGGCAGTTGATAAATCATATATATATATATATATATATATATATATATATATATATATATATATATATATATATATATATATATATACATACCGCTTTTATATAAATATTTGCTTTAATCGCTTTCATAATATAGATATTTAATCGTTCAGCCTGCGGGCTAGATTTGCCTCAATCTGGCTACTTCTAACTTTAACCAGTTCAAAGTGACTAAACTGGAACCGTTGAAGCTAGAATGGTTTTGATTTATTCAAATCTAGTTCTTTATCTAGCTTTTGTACATATTGCTTTCCAATGTGAGCCTAGGAATCATGTGATCACAGATTCAGCCTCTAAATCTAGATTTGGTTCCCGTGGTGGATATTTTACAGCAACAACCAGCTTGCAAATTATCGAAGGTGTCTGAATATCCTTAAATGGCTCTCATGCCCATAAGGAGTTTCGGCACTGCTATGTATCTTATTTTCTCGAATATGCCTCGCATATCAAAAATAAAAGCAATCAAGTCGAACACATAATAAAATGGAAGTATCAAAGGCCTCAGTTACTATTGAGCACAAGGGTTTGAAAACTGTTTTACAAAACTTCACTGTTATATGTTGCTAAAATTGAACTTTTATACAAAATTCAAGCACTTTATATATAGGTGCAAACGAGGCATAGCACTACTACCAAACAACTGCACATAGACCTCACTCACACACATAAACACACACACACACAGATAAAAGTTTTTTAATGACAAGTGGCGGTAACCGTGTTATCATGGAAGTCGGAGTGTGCCTAACACCTTCCCTCTACTTAATCAAGCCCCCGGACCCTAACAAATTTTGGTTTCTCAGACTAGTTAAACAGTGTTAAATCATTGGGTCTTTGTGCAAACCTTTTCTCGGTTGAGTTGGTGCAACCATTTAAAAATATCAACTGGCGACTCTAACAGTCAAATTGTTGACATATACATGTCGGACCTTTTCAAACTTGTTTTTCAAACGAAACTCACTTAAAATGAGAACACCAAAAGACAAGCACAAAAAGGGACAAATAAAAATCACGACATAGATAGGTGGCGACTCTGTTGGGGACTCTAGTAAGGGTGCTTAAGCCGCTATTCAAGCTTTTCAAAACTTTTATCTTCTTATGTGTGAATAGTGCATTTACATTGAATGGATGTGTACTAATGATTTATTAACCGCACTTTTGTGACGCCCCCAAAATAGGTCCACATAACCCATTTTGAGTCGCCAAATATATGGTACAGAAACCAAATACAAACTTCATTAATACAACTGTCGTGCAAAATATGACAACACATACTGTGACGCCCCCAAAATAGGTATACATCACCCATTCTGAGTCGCCAAATACTTGGTACATAAATCAAATATAAGCTTCTTTTATACAATACGACAAAAGCGTAGCTGAGAGTTTTTACACGAATATTGTCTTCTAGACAATATCTTGAAAAGAACAGTGAAAGAAAGGGTGAGCTCAACTAGCCCAGTAAGAAATATTATGACAAAGATAATGCAGGATAAATAATCGTTAGCCCTCAACAATGTTAAACTAATAAATAACAAGTTTAACTACAGCGGAACAAGCAATCCATTAGAAGAGTCAAGTAGAGCATGATATTTACTATCTTCTATGATTTGAAAAGTTTATCATCAATTTTATCGCTAAGACTCAGCTTAATAAATAATCCACATCACTGAATTATCCATGCACAATGGGCCAAGGGTATTCGTGTAATCACCAATGGTCATGATCATGCCAAACAACAATTCATCTTTGTACCCTTGGTCGAAGAGAACGCATGGTTATGATCATACCAACATCTGTTCATCAATGCACTACGTGCCAATGAGGACTTTTACCACATCATTTGTAACATTATCGGTCATGATTATACCAAATAATCCCTGGTCATAATCATACCAATCAACAGTCCATCTATGCACTACGGCCAAAGATGACTTTCATCACAATATAAGCATGAGGATGATGACAATGATATACGAATTCAATTAAATGAAAGCAAGGATAAATTTTTTAAAAATTTATAATTTAATTTATCCAGAATTCAATAATATCCAAATTGTCAACATGATACTTCTTTGTGGTGTAAAATTCAAGAATAATATTGTATCAAAAATGATTTGGACCGAAAAGAAATCAATTTTTATCATGAATAGTACTTCTGGATTAGTACTTTGTGAATAGTACTTCATGAATAGTACTTTTTGAATAGTACCCCGTGAATAGTACTTCATGAATAGTACTATATTTATAAATAGTGCCCATAAATAGTACTCTGTGAATAGTACCGTACGTATGAATAGTACCCGTGAATAATACTCCAGCATGAAAATCTTAAAATTTAACAAGAATGTTCAAAAAAATATCCTTGTAAAACGATTCTAGATAAAGCGCAAATTTCAAGGATATTCTACTAATTTCACAGAGTATAGAAGCAATACTTTAACAAAATGAATGTAGAATTAGGAATATGAAATGAAATAATATTACTTATATACTACATAGTATGGAAGAAAATATTATTTAATACGAATATTGAACGAAGATAATATTCCTTACAAATATTGAATGAAATAAAATTCCTTACGAATACGAAAAATAATATAGTAAGCGAATATAAAATAAATAATACCCCTTACCTTAGAAGAAGACTGGATACTTGAATAGTGAAGTAGTAGAATACTATTCTTCTCTCTCTATAGCTTCTCTCTCTATAATTGCTCATGTGAGTCTTAGTGAATTGGTGAGAATGAAAGAAGAATGAGGTTCTATTTATAGGAAAATATAGTTTCGATAATTGCACATTTTAGGGCTCGAATTATTACAGTATAGTACCTTAATTTAAACCTCCATTTTTAATTTAGTCCTTCAAGTATTATGAATCTTGCACCACCTCCCCTAATAGTACATGCATGTGAATCAATAGTTCCATACATGTGAACCAGCAGTAATTTATATGTGAACTAATAGTAATTAATTGCTCATTTATCCGATTAATTGTCCGTTTGGTCAATTTAACATCCAAAAATCAATTATTATCAAAATAAATATCGATTTTCACTAACACTAATAATCCCAACACAATATTTAATAACCAGATCATTCCCAGGAAAGAGGGGGCTTTCCGATAAGAATTTCTCCCTATTGGCGCGCAATTAGGTAACCAAACCCCTTTCCTCGACAGAACTTTCTAGACATCGTCAATAATGAAAATAATAATATGAATAACTTTGTCGTCTTAATTATTGATTTAATAATATAAAATATTATACAGATGATATTGTGACAATAATTGAATCAATAATATGAGAGATATTATGTGGTAATTACTGTAGCAATAATTGAGTATAACTGGTTGACTTCTCACGTAAGCATCAATATTCAATACCATGTGCTACTATACAACCACGTGTATTACTGTACTTTTACCATCGGGTATTTCAACAGTTTAATGATAAAACTTTTGCCGTTATTTTTTTAAAAAGATAATTTTGTCGTTTTCTAACTCCGAAAATAATTCCGTTGTGAGATCCACCGATGATTGTGCCTTCGTATGAATATTCCCTGTTAAAACAAATATTCCCCGACCAATCAAATATTTTATAACAACTTGCTTACTTTGAAAAATTTATAAATATTACCCACTACTATAACATTATATCAAATCCACACCATAATATTTAAAAATATATTTCGAGAAAAATTAATCTTTATTCATAAAAGTTGGGGTCTTACAACCTCCCCTTCTTATGAAATTTCGTCCTCAAAATTGGGGTACGTACCTGGTATGTCAAAGAGGTGAGGATACCTTGATTTCATTTCAGATTCCAACTCCCAGGTCATTTCCTCAACATCGTGGTTTCTCCATAAAACTTTGACTTGAGGTATAACCTTGGAGCATAGAATATGTTCCTTCTTATACAAGATTTTAACAGGTACCTCTTCATACGTTAAATCTTCCGCTATTTCGTTCGGTTCTAAATCAATAGATTGGTTCGGGTCTTTCACATATTTATGTAACATAGATATGTGAAAAACGTTATGAACACGAGACATACTTGGCGGTAAGGCGAGTCTATAGGCCACAGTTCCTACTCGATCGAGGATTTTGAATGACCCAATGAATTGAGGATTGATCTTTCATCTCTTTCCAAATCTCGTAACTCCTTTCCATGGAGCCACACATAACAACAAATACTCTCCAACATTAAATTCCACGTCCTTTCGATGAAGATCAATATAACTCTTTTGTCGATCTTGTGAGGTCTGTATATGTTGTCGGATCATTTGAATCTTTTTTATAGTCATGCGTACCAATTTCGGTCCCAACAACGTTGCTTCACCCACCTCATCCCAGCATACTGGAGAACGACACTTGCATCCATACAACGCCTTGAATGTAGCCATGCCAATACTTGCTTGATAACTGTTGTTGTAAGAAAATTCTACCAATGGAAAGAACTTGTCCCAACTTTCTTTGAAGTCAAGGACACAGAGTCGTAATAGATCTTCAAGAGTTTGAATAGTCCTCTCCGACTTCCCGTCCGTTTGAGGATGATATACTGAACTGAATCGTAAATCTGTGCCCATAGCTTTTGCAAACTAACCCAAAATCGTGAAGTGAATCTTGGGTCTTGATCAGAAATTATTGATACTGACATACCATGTGACGCCCCCAAAATAGGAATACATCACCTATTCTGAGTAGCCAAATACATGGTACAGAATAAAAATACAATCTTAATTATACAACAAGAGAGCTGTGAGTTTAAATACAAATACTGTCTTCTAGACAATATCCACTCTCAGAATAAGTCCTCATTACATTTATTGTCAAACTATTTAATAGAATAGTGAGGACTACTAGCTAGTACTATCATCCAGACCATCACCGTTCCCCAGGCTCGTCCCGACTCGTTCTCATTTCCTGAAGAGAACAGTGAAAGAAAGGGTGAGCTCAACTAGCCCAATAAAAAATATTATGACTAATATAATGCAGAATAAATTATCAATAGTCTTCAACAATATTAAACTGATAATATACAATAGAAATCAAGTTTAACTGCAGCGAAACAAGCAATCCATTAAAAGAGTCAAGTAGAGAATAAAATCTACTATCTTTTATGATTTGAAAGGCTTTTCATCACTTTTATCGCTGAGACTCAGCTTAATAAATAATCCACATCATCCCTGCACTACGACCAAGTATATTCATTAGGGTCACGACCATAAATTATCCATGCACTATGGGCCAAGGATATTCGTGTATTCATCAATGGTCATGATCATGCCAACAAGCATCCCGTGATGCACTACGGGCCAATGAGGACTTTTATCACATCATTTGAAACATTACGGTCATGATTACACCGAATAATCCCTGGTCATAATCATACCAAGTCCATCTATGCACTACAGGCCATAGATGACTTTCAAAAAAAATATAAACATGAGGATGATGATAATGATATAAGAGTTCAATAAAACAAGTTCACGAATTAATTTATTCAGGAACTAATAACGTCCAAATTGTCAACATGATACTGCTTTGTAGAGTAAAATTCAAGAATGCTCAGAAGAATATTTCCATGAAAAATACTGGATGAAGCGCAAATATCAAGGATATTCCACTAATTTCATGGAGTATAGAAGTCAAAATTTTAACCAACTGAGTATAATAACGAATGGAATAACAAAAGAAATCACCATGCATGTGGTACTTCACATAGACAAGTTATTCCAAAAGAATAATAATAATAGAACGGAGTCGGGTGAAATTCATCAAGCAGGATGTCCCAATGCAGAATAATAAATGCGGAATAATAAATAATCAATGCAACTGTGGTGGTGTAAACACACGAACCAGGATATTAAACGAGAATAATAAAAGACGGAATAAGAAATAATGGAACCGGTCCGGTGTAAAACACAATGATATGATATTCCAATGTAATAATAAAGACAGAATAATAGAAGAATGTCACCAAGTATAGGGTGTACTGTAGTGTATCTGAGTTATTCAACAGAATAATAAGAAATGGAATAACAACATTCTCTTCATGAATAAGAAAGAATAACACCCATTACTAGTAAAAGAAGCTGGATATAAGAATAGGGGAAGTAGCAGAATACTTTTCTATAGTTTCTCTATAATTTCTCTCTCTGGAGTTTCAGTGAATTTGTAAGAAATAATGAAGGAATGAGCTTCTATTTATAGGAGAATGGAAAGGAACTGTGTAAGGATTTCTTCATAGATGAAATAATTCAAAGACTCACGGATGAAAATTTTGATACTACATATTCAAATTGTCAAACCTTCAACCAATCATAACAAAGCAAGACAAAATATATATATATATATATATATATATATATATATATATAAACCCACATGTTATAAACATATATATATATATATATATATATAATACTAACTACCTCTATTATAATTTAACTCCATTCCCCCACCATTTCCCACTCACATAATAAACATATATACTATAATCATACACACATCACTTTCACCCTTTCTTTTCTCCCACCACTTCCCACTCACACACATATTATATTATATATACACACTCACACATAACAACCTTATATACATAAACTCCTCCCCTATACGTATCTCTCTCCCACCCTCAATTCTAAAATTAGTTTTTCAACACATATGGGCCCTACGTGGGGCCCCACATATATTACCTTTAAATAATTTTACCGATTATTTTGAAAAATGGGTAAATGGAGATTCATAAAATAAGCAAAACTTACACAAATACCTCATAAAAATCACATTAATAATTTTAACAACATTTATCACCTTTATTATAATTCACAATATTAATCGACCACTGTGTCGTTCGAGGAAGAGGGCTTTCAATAAGGATTTCTCCTATCATGGCGTAATTAGGTGACCAAACCTCTCCTTGGCAGAACTTCTAGTCATCGTTAATATTGCAATTTATAATATTAATAACTCATCATTTCAATTATTGATTTAATAATATATAAAATATCGACAATAATTGAATCAAATAACGTGAGATACTATGCAACAATTACTATTGCAATAATTGAACAAAAGCGAGTGACTTCTCACGTAAGCATTAATAATCAATCTGGTGTGCTGCTACTATGAACCCACGGCAGTATTCGTATTTTTTTACTACCGAGTAGTTCAACAATATTAATCTGTAAAACTTCCAGTTATTTTCAATAAAATATTTTTATCGTTTTCTCAATCCGATAATAATTCCGTTGTGGGGTCCACCAATGATTTGTCTTGTCGTCACGAATATTCCCGACACAAAGAATATTTCCTGACCAATCGAATATAATACAACAACTTGCATACTTTGTAAAATTTATAAATACTACCCACAACTATAACATTATATCAAATCCACACCATAATATTCAAAAAAAATATTTCGAAAATTTAAATCTTTTATTTATAAAATCTGGGGTCTCACAATCTCCCCTCCTTATGGAATTTTGCCCTCGAAATTTACGTACGTACCTGATATGCCGAACAGGTGAGGATACCTTGACTTCACTTCAAATTCTAACTCTTAAGGTATAACCTTTGAGTGTTGAATACGATTCTTCTTATCCAAGATTTTAACACGTATCTCCTCATACGTTAAATCTTCTGCTATCTCGTCCGGTTCTAAATTAATAATGTGGTTCGGGTCATCCACATATTTACGTAACATCGATATGTGATAAACGTTATGAACACATAACATATTTGGCGGTAAAACGAGTCTATAAGCCACAGTTCCTACTCAATCTAGGATTTCAAATGAGCCAATAAAATCGAGGGTTGAGATTTCCTCTCTTCTTCGATTCTTGCTTCTAGAATAACGCCCTCTTGAACCTTCTTCTTCTCATTCATCAGATTCGGGTGTGTAGCTTGAGCGGCTTTAACTTTATCGATTAAAGTCGATTCTACTCATATATTCGTTATCTTTATGTGGGTCCTTAGAGTTTTTAACTCTATCTTCATCATTTATACGAAATGAGTCTTTGTGTTAATAACATCGCACTCGTAAACGCATACGATCTTCTACTCAACACGTCAGCTATTACATTTGTTTTCCCACGATGGTATTGAATGGTACGATCGTAATCTTCAATAACTCGAGTTAACGTCTTTGGCGCATGTTACGTTTATTTTAGTTGCAGAAATATTGGAGGGTTTAAGAAATGGGTTTTGTACTGGGGTCAATACAAAATTCGATTTTACGCTCTAGGGTAGGCTAAGAAGTCTTCAAGAATACGTCAGGAATTTTATTAACATTAGAAATATCATTCAAATCTGTGACCCTCATCCAAGACTTGGATAGTACGTCACATTGATACATATCAACTTGCCATCTTCATTCACTATGTCGCCTACAGAAAGTCTGGCTTCGGTGCATTCCACACAAGGAATTCAACACTGAAAGGATTGGGCTCTTTACTTATGGCTTGATATGACAATGATTGACTTTAGTGGTTTGGTTACTTTGAATTCGTATAACAGGTTGGTTAGGAGTATGAAAGCTAACAACCTTACGGAAAGCATGATGAGTATTTAACCAATCGTTTAAAAAAATCACATCAAAGGCAAGTATTTTCAAAGAGATAAGATCGACAGGTAACGTGAAAATGTCGATTTGAATCAACAAGATTTATAAATAGTGGAGGTAACGAAGGCTCCTACTAACGAAGTTTCAACCAATAAGTCAAAGTTTAACATCTCCGGAGTCAAATTTAAACATTGAACGCAAGCAAGAGATATAAAATAATAGGTAGAACCGGTATCTTATAAGGTATAAACTTCGTAAGGGTTTATGATTAGCTTACTCGTGATAACTTCATTTGGGTTCCTCACTTGTTGGGAAGTCATGACAACCGCTCTCCTTTGAACTACCCGACTTTGACTTGTTTGGGGTAACATTTGGTGTCATCACTATCGTTGGAATTGACTTTTCTATAGGGCATATTCCACCCTCAACTGCTTCATCGTACTCTCGATTCATGATCTGAATTATCAATCTTTGATCCATATCGAATTGAGATTGACCACTCATGTGAGGTAATTCAAAACTTCGATGTTGGGTTCTTCCAATTCTTTGTCCAAAAAGAAATGTATATCATCTATTTTAGCCTTTTTGGATCGGACGTCTCTTTCTACAATATCAACATGTCGTGCGACTTTTACCCACACATCCTTCATTCTCACTCGTTTAGTTGTTTCTTCTGTTAGCTGATCTTTGATATTTGAATTCTCAGATTCCAACTTTAATATTTTACACCCTGCCAAAGCGTGATTTTGTTCGAGCATCACATATCGGGTAACACAATTTTGAATTGTTGCATCCCTTTGCTCCACGACCGCTTGCCGTTCTTCAACCTATTCTTCTAGCTCACGAATATAATCTTGCAGTTCTACATTTTGATCAAAAATTTCTTCTAATAAATTCTCCCCAGGTTCCACTTCTTCCTCACTCTCAGCTGCTACCTCTGTGACTAGCTCGGGTGCAACTATTAATTCTTCCCTCACCACATGAATATCTCTAATTCCTTCTTCGCCTGATATTACATTATCCTGGTTGGTGATTAGAGGTGTCTCCACGGTCTCATTCACTCCATTGTTGACATTTTCAGCTGCCATTTTCAAATACTGCCACAAAACAAGGGTTAAATAACATATTTCATATTATCTCTATACTCTGACTGACCAATTAAATAACAAGTAAACTTAGGTAGGTCATACTAGCGAAGGAATTCCCCGTCTCTCCCCTCCTAATTCTTGTCTCACATCTTAGCCAGAGATCATATCCCTAAGCTTTGATACCAACTGTTACGCCCCCAAAATAGGAATACATCACCTATTCTGAGTCGCCAAATACATGGTACGAATAAAAATACAATCTTAATTATACTGAAAAGAGAGTCATGAGTTTAAATACAAATATTGTCTTCTAGACAATATCTACACTCAGAATAAGTCCTCATTACATTTATTGTCACACTATTTAACAGAATAGTGAGGACTACTAGCTAATACTATCATCTGGACCATCACTCCGTTCCCTGACTCGTCCCAGCTACGTTCTCATTTCCTGAAGAGAACAGTGAAAGAAAGGGTGAGCTCAACTAGCCTAGTAAGAAATATTATGACTAAGATAATGCAGAATAAATTATCAATAGTCTTCAACAATGTTAAACTGATAATATACAATAGACATCAAGTTTAACTGCAGCGGAACAAGCAATCCATTAAAAGAGTTAAGTAGAGAATAAAATCTACTATCTTTTATGATTTAAAAGGTTTTTCATCACTTTTATCGCTGAGACTCAGCTTAATAAATAATCCACATCATCCCTGAACTATGGCCAAGGATATTCATTAGGGTCACGACCACAAATTATCCATGCACTACGGGCCAAAGATATTCGTGTATTCATCAATGGTCATGATCATGCCAACAACTGTCCATCAATGCACTACGGGCCAATGAGGACTTTTATAACATCATTTGTAACATTACGGTCATGATTACACCGAATAATCCCTGGTCATAATCATACCAAGTCCATCTATGCACTACAGGCCATATATGACTTTCAAAAAAATATAAACATGAGGATGATGACAATGATATAAGAGTTCAATAAAACAAGTTCACTAATTAATTTATTCAGGAACTAATAACGTCCAAATTGTCAACATGATACTGCTTTGTAGAGTAAAATTCAAGAATGATCAGAAGAATATTTCCATGAAAAATACTAGATGAAGCGTAAATATCAAGGATATTCCACTAATTTCATGGAGTATAGAAGTCAAAATTTTAACCAACTGAGTATAATAACGAATGGAATAACAAAAGAAATCACCATGCATGCGGTACTTGATGCAGACATGAGTTATTCAACAGAATAATAATACGGAACGAAAAGGTCGTGAAATTCACATCGATGGATGTCCCAATGTAATAATAAATGCGGAATAATAAATAATGCAACCGGGTGGGTGTAAAACACACGAGACGAGGATATTTCGACGTAATAATAAAGAGCGAAATAATAAATAATGGAACCAGGTCCGGTGTAAAACACACAGACAGGATATTCCAAATGTAATAATAAAGATGAGAATAATGAAGAATGTCACCAAGTATAGGGTAGACCGCGTATACAGGTTATTCCAACAGAATAATAAGAAATGGAATAACAACAGTTCTATTCATGAATAAGAAAGAATAACATCCCTTACCGTAAAAGAACTGGATATAAGAGTAGGGAAGTAGCAGAATACTTTTCTATAGTTTCTCTATAATTTCTCTCTCTGGAGTTTCAGTGAATTTGTAAGAAATAATGAAGGAATGAGCTTCTATTTATAGGAGAATGGAAAGAAACTTTGTAAGGATTTCTTCACAGATGAAATAATTCAAAGACTCACGGATGAAAATTTTGATACTACATATTCAAATTGTCAAACCTTCAACCAATCATAACAAAGCAAGACAACATATATATATATATATATATATATATAAACCCACATGTTATAAACATATATATATATAATACTAACTACCTCTATTATAATTCAACTCCATTCCCCCACCATTTCCCACTCACATAATAAACATATATACTATAATCATACACACATCACTTTCACCCTTTCTTTTCTCCCACCACTTCCCACTCACACACATATTATATTATATATACACACTCACACATAACAACCTTATATACATAAACTCCCTCCCCTATACATATCTCTCTCCCACCCCCAATTCCAAAATTAGTTTTTCAACACATATGGGCCCCATATATGGCCCCCACATGTGGGCCCCACCTTTAAATAATTTTTACCGATTATTTTGAAAAATGGGTAAATGGAGATTCATAAAATAAGCAAAACTTACACAAATACCTCATAAAAATCACATTAATAATTTTAACAACATTTATCACACTATCTTCAGTTGGGAGCTTGTTTCATCCTTTGAGGTTAGAAAGAACACCCATGTAAATCTGGTGTAGTCGTCGACTACGACCAGAGAGTATCTCTTTCCCCCAAGGCTCGTCGTTGGAATTGGCCCAAAAAAATCCATATGTAGCAATTGCAGAGGCTTGTCAATTGAGTTGATGGTTTTGCTCTTAAATGAGCTTACAGTGCGCTTTCCAAGTTAATGGCATTGACGACCTTTCTTTTCGTGAAGTTAAACTTGGGTAAGCCCGCAAGTAGATCTTTTGAAGCTAATTTGGACATGCTTTTGAAGTTGAGATGAGATAATCTTCGATGCCATAGCCAGCTCATTTCTTCAGATGATTTAGCCAGAAAACATATAGTCTCGTCTGAGCTTAGTTTTCCAAGGTTTACGGTATAGACATTTCCTTCTCTTGTTCCGATTAACTTTACAGCAAATGTCTTCAAGTCTTGGACTTGACATTGATTGTTGAGAAATGTTACTTGATGACCCTTATTGCAGAGTTGGCTAATGCTTAGAAGGTTGTGTTGTAGTCCTTCCATATAGGCCACTTTACTGAAGGATATTGTACCATTTCCAACTGAGCCATAGCCTTTTCTCTTGCCAGAGTCGTTGTCTCCAAACATGACCGAGGGACCCTCCTTCTCTATATAGTCAGACAGAAGGGCTTTGTTCCCTGTCATGTGCCTTGAGCATCCACTGTCCAGATACCAGGTTGTGATCGTAGAGCTCTTTTCCTGTAGAGACATTAAACCTTCATTTTGGTACCTATACTTGCATGGGTCCTACATTGTTAGTACCCTTGCGGACCCAAATCTGCTTGATTTTGGATCTCACATGCATGAAATTATAATGACATTTTGCAGCCTTGTGGCAAACTCTGTAGCACATAAAACATTTGATATGATGCATGTTTGTGTGTGTGTGAAAGTTCTTCCTCCATTTTGACTTTTTCTGGGTTATTGGTCATCCTCCTATTAAGCTGATATTCCTTCTTCCATGTATTCTAGTGTTTCATGATTTGTGAGGAGTATATCTTACTTCTACTGTACCTTCCTAGTCAGTTCGTAGTATTGATCTCATTGGACTCTACGATCCTTCGAGGTTGGTGAGTAGTAGCTAGGTTACTCTTCTCTTTTCTGAAACCCAGACCAGCATGAGATCCCTTGCTCCTGGGAATATTAATTGAATCAGCTGAGCAGGGTTTGAAAGGCTCATCCTTCTGTGAGGATTTCACAAATATAATGCCTCTACTAAAACTTGAGGCATTACTAGTGCTAATTTCCTTTGTTTTTTCCACACATGACTCTAAGGTAGATTCTCCAAAGCCTAACCTTGTTCTATCAAAGACACTTCTCTGGTTAGAGATTAAGGAGTCCATGGATGAAGAGGATTTATTCTATGTAGAGATTGTCTTCTCTAGATCCTCAATTTTAGAGGTTAGACACGACTCTCTCTTTGCACTGAGCTCATTTGTTTGTTTCAAGAGCTTATTCTCAGCTTCAAACTTGGAGAAAGAATTAGTACTGAGAAGGGCTGTTTCTAGTTCTTCTTGAACCTTTTCTTTCTCCTTTTGAAGAAGTGAATAATCCTTAGACAGAACTCTAAACAACTTCATATATTGATGCAGATCAGATGTTATACCATGCAGTGCAGTTCTTAGGTCATCAATATCTACATCAGGAGAGTTGAAATCAAATACCTCATCGATACTTACTTCATGTATGTTGGAGTTCTGTTTGTCCCTTACATTTTTGGCCATCAGGCAAAGATTTGCCATTTGAGGATCTTCATCATCTCCAGATTCTGGAGTTGAGTCATTATCTAAGTCACTCCACGATCCTCCAGCTATAAGGCCTTTGTCTTTCTTTTGAGGCATCTTATTTCCTTTGTATTCCTTCTTTGAATGTGATTTCTTCTTGAGTTCTTCTCTGAGAGGTTTGTTGCAGTTGGCAATGAAGTGGCCAGGTTTCTTGCAATTGTAGCATAGATCATTCATTTGCTCATGGCTGCTGTAGTTGCTGACTTTGGCTTGCTGGTTTTGCCTTGTCGCATGAACCTTCTTAGTCTTTTCACCAGCATTGCAAGGTCTTCATCATCATCTTCATCATAGTCAGAATCAACTTCAGTGCTGACTTTGGAGGTGTTATCAGTTTCTTTGAGAGCAACACCTTTATCCTTCTTTCTTCCTTCAGACAAGGTTTCTGCTCGTTGAGTCAGCTCTAGTTCGTATGTGAGAAGGTTGTCATACAACTGTTGGATAGTCATTTCATGTAAATTCTTCGATTCTCTAATGGCAGTGATTTTGGCATCCCAGTTACTTGGTAAGGCTTTCATGAACTTTATGATTAGATCATTATTTAGATAGATCTTTCCATAGGCTCGTAGAGAGTTGAGCAGAACATTAAATCTTTCATAGGTGGTAGTGATGTTCTCTCCTTGATCATGAGCAAACTTCTCATATTGTTGAGTCAAGAGTGATTGTTTGTTTTCTCTGACTTCTTCTGTTCCTTCATACATAATGAGTAGTGCTTCCCAAACCTCCTTTGTTGTTTTGTTGTTGACCACGTTTTCAAACAGATCATCTTCTAAGGATTGGAACAAGATGTTCTTGGCCTTTTTGTCGAGCTGGACAGCTCTCTTCTCATTTTCAGCTATTCTCCTTTGACCTTGATCTATACTCTGTTTGGGTCATCTGTAGTTGGTGCAAGCTTTGTAGGAACATAAGGCCCATTCTGAACAGTTTCAAATAGATCTTCATCTATTGAATTCATGTAAGCTTGCATCCTAACCTTCCAGTTAGAAAATTTATCTTTGTTGCATATAGGTGGCTTGCTGCCTCCTCCAGTCTTTGATTCGCTTGGTAAGTGTGCCATTGGATCTACTCAAGCTTTGTAGGCTATATTATAGAACCTGCTCTGATACCAATTGTTAGTTCCCGGAGGCACAATAGTTATCTAGAAGGGGGGGTTAAATAGATATTTAAAAACTTTTCTTTTTAACTAGTTAGTTTTGAAGGTGATTAATGCACAGCGGAAAGAGTATTTGATAAACCTTCTTTTAGATATCTTGAATTAATGAGAGTGAGGCAATTATGGTAGTTATAGCAGTTATAGCACATATATAATGGACAGAGCAGTTTTAAGTGGTTCAGAGCACTTAAAGATCCTAATCTACTCTTCTACTCCTCGAGTGGTAAATTCACTAAGGATGTCTGTTACACTTCATGAATCTCACAGATTCCTTCTAGACTAGCAGTCTAGGGACTTCTTAGTTCACTCTTGAACTCTTCAAGTCCAGCAGACTTGGTTCTTCATAGTTCACTTAGAACTTTTCAAGTCCTTCTGACTTGGAACTCTTACTTCAGTTGGTTGATAGTTGTTGAGTTCGTGATTGATGCTACTCAGTTGCAGTTAAGCTCTTGTTCAAAGGAACTGAGTAGCTGAGCAAGCTTCCTCTTTTTCTCAGATCGTAGAGTTGAGCGTTAAGTGTTCTTGTGTGTTTTTTTGTTCAATTGCTTGCTTACATTATCATCTGCATATGCTTGGCATATATGTGTTTCTTGAAATCTATCCGTTGAAGCCTTTTGTTGAAGCATTAAATGCATTTGACATTTCTGAACTTTGATGGAGACTTTTCTGCACACCTTCTGAGTTGCATTCTGGCCCACTGACACAGTAGCATGCTTTCTCACCTAACACCTGAAAAGGTGTTTTTCCTCTGTCCTATGGTCATTTCCTTAGCTTCTTGAATATGTTTCATTTATTGAATACTAAGGATATCTTTTTGTACTGTTGGGACTGGAGAGGACTTCAATGTTTCAAACCCATTCCACTTTTGTTGGGATTTGTCTTTTCATAAGAGTAGGGCTCGATGCTTCTGACATAAGACAGATGACACTCTACGATCCATGTCGTGGTGTTTTGTCATATTGGTGCTTGGGTTGAATTAGAACACTACGATCTTCATTTCTTCATCTTTCAGACTCTACGTTTTTGAGAGCACTCAACGATTTTTACTTGATCATCGTGCGGACTCTATGTTTCCGAGAGCACACTACGATCTCTGAGTTAACTTCGACAAACGTCTGGACCACTCCACGATTACTGAAGAGGCCCTTCAAGGCAAATACACTACGATCTTCTGAGCTCTACGATCCTGCCTTAGCCTCTGCATTTTGTTGATTAGCTTGATACACTGTGATTCTTTTCAAGGCCTATCTATTTCTTTCAAGTCATAGATCAACCTAACATCTTTGATCTCTTACTCTATACATTTGTCTAGAATGATAAACATTGAAAGTTAAGATCAACCTAACAGTTTTGATCTATCACTAAGTCCTTGTACATATATTCCTTGAAGGATTTTAGATAAAATCAAGAGTATTTACTTTAAACATCAAATCACAATATGCATTCTTCCAATAGAGTAGAACCGACTTTAAATTGATAAAGTTAAAGTCGCTCAAGCTATAAACTCAGAGTTGATGAATGTGAAGATGAAGGTTCAAGATGGCGTTATTCTATAAGCAAGAGTCGATGAAGAGAGGAAATCTCAACCCTCAGTTTAATTAGCCCATTTGAAATCCTCGATCGAGTAGGAACTGTGGCCCATAGACTCGCCTTACCGCTAAGTATGTCGCGTGTTCATATCGTTTTTTTTACGTATCGATGTTACATAAATATGTGGACGACCCGAACCACATTATTGAATTAGAACTGGACGAGATAACAAAAGATTTAACTTATGAAAAGGTACTTGTTAAAATCTTGGATAAGAAGGATCATATTTGACACTCAAAGATTATACCTCAAGAGTTAGAATCTGACGAGGTATCCTCACCTCTTTGGCAAACCAGGTACGTACGTAAATTTTGAGGGCAAAATTTCATAAGGAGGGGAGATTGTATGACCCCAAATTTTATGAAATGAAAGTATCCAATTTTCTTATAATTATTATTTTATTCGTACGACGGCACAATCATTGGTGGACCCCACAATGAAAGTATTATCGTAGTTAGAAAACGACATAATTATCTTTTTTTATAAAAATAACGGCAAAAGTGTTACAGTTAAAACTGTTGAACTACCAGGTAGTAAAAGTACAGTAATACGCATGGTTGCATAGTAGCACACAGTATTGATTATTGATGCTTACATAAGAAGTCACTCAGTTATACTCAATTATTGCTACAGTAATTGTTGCATCATATCTCTCATATTATTGATTCAATTATTGTCACAATATCATCTACAAAATAGTTTATATTATTAAATCAATAATTGAGATGACAAAGTTATTCATATTATTATTTGCAATATTGGTAATGTCTAAAAGTTCTGTCAAGGAGAGGTTTGGTCACCTAACTTCGTGCCAATAAGGAGAAATCCTTATGGGAAAGCCCCCTCTTTCCTGGGAACGACATGGTTGTTAAATATTGTGAGTTATAATATTAATGATGAATAAGTTTGTGTTGATTAAAGATGAAATTGATGGTTCCATTGTGTTGGGATTATTAGTGTTAGTGGATATCGACATTTATTTCGATAATAATTGATGTCTGGAAGTTATATTGACCAATCAGGTAATTAATCAGATAAATAAGCAATTAATTGCTATTAATTCACATGCTTATAACTATGTGTTCACATGTGTGTACTATTGATTCACATGCATGTACTATTAGGGGAGATTGTGCAAGATTGATAATACTTGCATGATTAAATTAAAAATGGAGGTATAGATAAAGGTACTATACTGTAATTATTTTTCTCACATATATAGAACTATTAAGTCACATGATTGTACTATTGATTCACATGATATACTATTAGGGGAGGTGGTGCAAGTTTGATAATACATGCAGGACTAAATTAAAAATGAAAGAAAAGATGAAGGTATTATACTGTAATATTTCGAGCCCCAAAACGTGCAATTATAGAAACTATATTTTTCTAAAAAAAGCTCATTCTTCTTTCATTCTCACTAATTCATTAAGTCTCACAAGAGCAATTATAGAGAGAGAAGCTATAGAGAGAAAGAAGAAGCGAAGTCTGCTACTTCACTATTCTAGTATCCAGTCTTCTTCTGAGGTAAGGGGTATTATTTATTTCATATTCTAAAGAGATATTATTTTTCGTATTCGTATGAATATTATTTTCGTTCAATATTCATAAAGAATATTATCTTCGTTAAATATTCGTTGGAATATTATTTTCGTTCAACAGTTATAAGGGCTGTTATTTTTGTTCAATATTCGCTTGAAATAATATTTTCTTCCATACTCTGTAGTATGTAAGTAATATTATTTCGTTTCAGATTTTGAATTCTATACTCATCTTGTTAAAGTATTGCTTCTATACTCCGTGAAATTAATAGAATATCCTTGAAATTTGTGCTTCATCTACTATCGTTTCACAAGGATATTTTCTGCTCATTCTTGTTAAATTTTAAGCTTTTCATGCCGAAGTACTGTCCATGAGTACTATTCATTTATATGGTACTATTCACAAAAGTACTATTCACGGGTAATATTCACAAAGTACTATTCACAAAGTACTATTCATAGGGAACTATTCCCAAAGTACTATTCATAGGGTACTATTCACCTAGAGTACTATTTATGACAAAAATTGATTTATTTTAGGAATAAATCATTTTTAATACAATATCATTCTTGAATTTTACTCCACAAAGCAGTATCGTGTTGACAATTTGAATGTTATTGAATTCTGGATAAATTGTGACACCCCCAAATCCGGGTTACCTGACCCCCGAGTTTGGTGTTCATGATTCACAATATAATACCATTTAACTACCCATTCAGATAGAAATAGTAACACATACTACATTAACATATGTTGTTAATACATTAGTCCCAGGTTCGCTAACCTTAACATTACAAACATACCCTTTAGATATACAAAAAGGGCTCACAACATAATAATAATGTTCATAACAAATTTATAACTATGCCTTTGCCTTTATCCTTCGCAGCACCTCCTGCCACTTCGTCCCTAGCTGAAAATTTTTATTTAGCAAGGGTGAGCAACAAGTTTACCCCACAAGTTAAGTCATACAATAAATGTATAAGAAATCAATAACAAGTCTTCTCGCATTCTATGCAACACAATAATTTGATAATGAAAGAGTACAACGCTTTCAAAGTTTCTACGATATTCTAATGAATAATCAAGAATCAATTCTACACAATAACAAAGTGGAATGTTTTCCAGAATTATGTTGAGTGATCACAAAGGATCTAGAACTTCTCTTTTCGGGTATCTATCAAAGATTTACTTTGATATATACTCAGGTGTATCAGATAACCATAAAGATTAAATCATACCCCTCTATAAGTACTTAGAGCCGGCCAACTCCTTGTACCCTATATTATGCATAATACTTAAGTCGCGCGCAAAGGTCGAATTTACGACCAATAAAATATTCCCTTTATATAAAAGGTTGTTCTTCTCAGTCTCAGAATCAAGATTTGATTTAACAATGAAATATAAAATTTCAAAATCTAATCACTTCTCTTCTCTTCTTGAACCTATCAGGTTTGCTTTATCGATCTAACCGAAACAATTGGCATCGATCTATCAATAATAATTAAATTCTCTTTTCTTCTCTTCTCGAACCTATCAAGTTTTAACAAATGTTCGTCTAGCCATAATAATTAGCAAAGACATTTCTCAACATAATTCGACAATAAACAGGAATTATATGTACTATCAATATTAGCTTCTATAGATATGAATATCCAACAACACTGATTCCATGAATATATATTTTTCCGAATCAGTAATTCAATTTGAATTATTAAACATGCACTAACTGTGAATAATCGACAATAAATTCTTGGACGTCGTATAATTAACAATAATTAACCAACATAATGATTGAACAATATTAACTCAAGGTTGAGTTAGAAAACTTGCCTTCTCCGCTGATTACAGCTACACACTATACTTATCTGCATTTAAAAAACCTATAATCACAATATCGGTCTCATAATTAGCACAAAAATTCACAACACACAACACTGTAATTCACAATCAATCATCTCCTAGACATATTATCACATAGTCACATCAGTGTTTATAACCTATATAAACACCTATCAAGTCTAACAAGTTTGGTCTGGTTGGACTTCGGTCTATTCTCGGTGTTCTGGCCACCCTATCCGACAATTAACACATTGATTGTCAACTAAACTTGGTCTCTAAGATTCAATATTATTTTAGATAAATCAATTATCCTTTATAATATTTTTTGGAAGCTTTTAATAATTTATTAACAATTATTATAACTTATAATAATTTTGCAAGCACCGGAATCATTTTTAAATGATTTAATTATCAAATAATCTTATCATCATTAATATTTAATAATAATAATATTAATGTTATACTTATCAAAATATTAAAGTTATTATTAATAACATAAAATATTTTTAAATCATCAATATTCTACTTAAATAATTTTTAAATTATTTAAAATCATTTTAAACCATCACCATTAATATTTAAATATTAATGAAATTATCATCAAAATATCAAAAGTTATTAATTATAACTTAAAATATTTTTAAATCATTTTTCTCATTTTAAAATGATTTTTAAATCAATAAAATCATTTTTACTTAATTTATTTAATATAATAATTAAATAAATCTAATATCATTAATATTAATTTATTAATGAGAATTCTCCAAAATATATTTAAAGTTATATTTTATAATTCAAAATATTTTCTAACACTTTATTCTCATTTAAAATGATTTTTAAAATATTAAAATTATTTTTAATCGATTTATTTAATATAATAATTAAATAAATCTAATATCATTAATATTAAATTATTAATTAAAATTCTCCTAAAATAGTAAAAGTTATATTTTCTAAACTCAAAATATTTTTAAATATATTATTCTTATTTAAAATGATTTTTCATAATATTAAATTCATTTTTCTCTAATTTATTTAATATACTAATTAAATAAATTAAATATCATTTTTATTCAAATAATTATAAATATTAATGAAAAATATCCTAAATTATTAAAAATTATTTTTCATAATTTAAAATAATTTTTAAAACCATTTCTGGTGATTTTTAGAATTTATTTCTATTTTTAATTAATTTTTGGAAAATCAGAAAATAGAAATAATTAAAACCGTCGCTGTACACCTTTAGCGACACTAAGCGTCGCTGTTGGTGTTCTTGAGCTCAAGAACACTGACAGCTTCGTTATCAACCTGACATGTTTGACCGCTTGCAATTCTTTGTTATATTCGTTTCTTGGCTAACTTATGGTTCAATCTGGTAATACACATGTAGTACTACAACTATTAATCATTAACAGAGTCATATTGTAACAAGATAGCAAGATCTGACCCTTCAAAAGTACTATCAGACAGCTCCTGGGCTTTCTGGGTAACCCAGAAACCTAGGCAGCTTCAGGGTACCACCTTGAAGCTCAATAATCTAAGTGTTCCTGTCACGATTTATGTGATTTCATGGTTCTAATATGTACTTCTTGTGTCAAGGAACATATAAGAAGCAACAGATCAGATAAACAACAACACAACAACATGATTTAATCCGGTCAAATGTTGTCAGAAAACTAGTTCATCAAGTTTCTGGAAATTCCAAGAAAGTTCATTTGTGATCAAATGGTCAAGTTTGACCATTCATTACAACAATCTTATGTGTTGTTTAAGAGATCTATTAACATGGATCTAGAGTCCACATAACCAATTATAATTCGGATACAACACATAATCAAAACACTAAAACAACTGACAGATCAAGAAGCATAAAAATGTTGTCAATCTAGGTTTTAAACCTTCAGGTTGCCCAGATTTTGATCGGTCATTGCCAACGGTCAGCGGGTTTTATTTATTAATAACATACGATCTAGACATCTAATGACACCGATTCCACTTGCATTAAAGACCACATGACAAGCTACAGATTACAACTTTAAAACAACAAAAATCATAAACGAGCAAGGATATGTGGTCACTGGCAGTAGGTTGTCAGACCACATTTCAAGCTGAAGAACAGTTTTGAAAAATCATTATTTTAAAGCATTTTGATGCTACGGATCCATGATGGATCAACATAGATCATCTAAAAACATCATATAACACCTTATTAAACACTTAAACATAAAATTTTACAAAGTATACAAGATCAAAATGAAACTTAAGGTTTATACCTTTATGTTCTAGATTTTGATCTTTGATCTCCAATATGTTCTTGGGTGATCTAAGGGCTGATAATGTGACTGATCTATCTTAGAATTTTGGAGGTATTAGTGAGAGAAAGAGTTGGTGAGGGCAAGAGTGAAAATAAGCCAAATAAGTATACTTTTTCTCTCCCAAATCAATATATATTACTTGATGCAATGTATAATCTGATGTGTTGGCTGATATTTGTTGGATTTTTAGGTCACCAAGTCAATATAGCGGTTCACCAACAAAAGGTGTTGTCAAATATTGCAAGTTACATATTTAAAAATCCAAATAGGGCATTTTGGTCTTTGTACATGAAATTTTAATGGCATACTTGACAATTGCACAAACCCTTAGGATTTAACCCTTAGGTTCTAACCCTTAGGTTTTAAAATTTTAGTTTTTAAAATTTCCAAATTAGGGTTTTAATTAGAAATTTAAAATTTTTAAATTACAATTAAAGTTTCCTAAGTAAATTAGGGTTTCCTAATCACATCAACGTTTATTAAACACATTAAGCTTATCAATTAGGATTAGGGTTCCCTAATTAGGGTTTAGGAATCCCAGATATAAAATTATGGTTTCCCGACTTTCGATTAGGGTTTCTAATTGCGTGTTATTGTTTGTTGTAAGACCTGACTTTTATAAATAAAGATGAATTTTTCTATAAATATTATATTTTGAATATTATGGAATAAATTTGATATAATGTTATAGTTGTGGGTAATATTTATAAATTTTGCAAAAGTATGCAAGTTGTTATAAAATATTCGTTTGGTGGGGAATATTCTTTTTGTTAGGGAATATTAAATGCGATAGCTCAATCATTGGTGGACCCCACAACATTATTGTCGGATTGAGAAAGCGACAAAAATATTTTTATAAAAATAACGGCGGAGGTGTTACTGTTAAAAGCTGTTGAACTACCCGGTGGTAAAAATGCGATGTCTGGCGTGGTTGCGTAGTAGCACTGCGGTATTGATTATTGATGCTTACGTGAGAAGTCACTCACTATGCTCAATTATTACTACGATAATTCTTTGCATCATATCTCTTATATTATTGATTCAATTATTGTCACGATTATCATACGTATAATATGTTATAGTATTAAATCAATAATTGAGGCGACAAGTTATAAATGATTAATAATTATTGAAAGATTAAATATGTGTTATGATTTGTGGTAAGTTTGATTATTTTGGGGGGCCATATATGTCATCATCTAAGAGTCTCTTCATCAATAGTATTTACCTTAAATCGATAGTAATTACCCTTGTGAATAGTATTTACCTTCGTCGATAGTAATTACCCTTGTGAATAGTAATTACCCTCGTCGATAGTAATTACCCTTGTGAATAGTATTTACCTTCGTCAATAGTAATTACCCTTGTGAATAGTATTTACCTTCGTTAATAGTAATTACCTTTACCAGACGTCGAACCACTTGTCGTTTCACATTACAGGCGTCGAACCACTTGTCGTTTCACATTACAGGCGTCAAACCAGTCGTCAAGCCACTTGCCTTTTCACACGACAGGTGCTAAGCTAGAAATCTTCTATAAATAGAGGCCTAGGGCTTCATTATTTTTCACGAATTCATTCAAGCTATAGAGAGAGAAAGTATAGAGAGAATAAGAGAGAAAGAAGAAGAGTATTTTGTTACTACTGCTTGCGATATTCAATCTCCTACCAAATGTAAGGGTGTTATTCTTTCTTATTCATGAAGAGAGCTGTTGTTATTCCATTGCTTATTATTACATTGGAATAACTTTTGTATAAGTGGTTTACCCTATACTTGGTGACATTCTTCTATTATTACTGTTGGAACATCACATGCATGTGTTTTTACCGGGACTGGTTAAAATCTTTATCATTACATTGGAACATCCATGTCATGTGTTTTACATGGGACTGGTTAAAATCTTTATTATTACTGTTGGAACATCACATGCGTGTGTTTTACAGGACTGGTTAAAATCTTTATTATTACATTGGAATATCCTATACATGTGTTTTACACCGGATCTGGTTCCATCTTTATTATTACGTTGGAACATCTGTCGGTGTGTAATTTCACGACTGGTTCCGTTATTTATTATTATACATTGGAATAACACATGCATGCGATCTATCGCATGTATGGTGATTTCTTTTGTTATTCCATTCTTTATTATACCCGGTTAGTTTAAAACTTTGACTTCTATACTCCATGAAATTAGTAGAATATCCTTGATATTTGCGTTTCATCGATATCTTTTCATGGAAATATTCTTACGATCATTCTTGAATTTTACTCTACAAAGCGATATCGTGTTGATAATTTGGGCGTTAATAATTCTGGATAAAATAATTCTTGAACTTGTTTTATTGAATTCTTATATCATTGTCATCATCCTCATATTTATATTTTTTGAAAGTCATATTTGTATTTTGTAGTGCATAGATGGACTTGGTATGATTATGACGAGAGACTATTCGATTGTAATCATGGTAGTAATGTTACAAATGATGTGATAAAAAATCCTCGATTGGTAGTAGTGCATTGATGGACGATTGTTGGCATGATCATGACCATTAATGAATACACAAATATTCTTGGCCCGTAGTGCATGAATAATTGTGGTCGTGATACTAAAGAATATCCTTGGCCGTAGTAGTGCGAGGGGTGATTCGATGATGTGGAATATTTATTAAAATTTGAGTCTCAAATTTATAACTTGATGATGAAAAACCTTTTAAAACCTAAAAGATAGTAGACTTTATTTTCTACTTGACTCTTTTAATGGATTACATATTCATTATGATTAAAGCTGGTTATCTATTGTATTTTATCGGTTTAACATTATTGAAGACTATTGATAATTTATTACGCATTATCTTAGTCATAATATTTCTTCTTTGGGCTAGTTGAGCTCACCCTTTCTTTCTTTGTTCTCTTTGAAATGATAATATAATTGGGACGAGTCGGGAAGCAGTGATGGTCACGAAGATAGCATTAGTAGTCCTCACTATTACGTAAAAATAGTGTGATAATAATTGTAATGAGGACTTTTGTTTGAGTTTGTATAATATCTAGTAGGCGATATTTGTATTTAAACTCACGATTTATGTCGTATTGTACACGACGAGTTATGTTAATAAGTTGTATTTAAATTACATACCATGTAAGTGGCGACTCAAGATGGGTGATGTATACCTAATTTTGGGGGCGTCACGGTTAGTATCGAGCTTAGGATGTGATCCCTGGCTAAGATGTGAGAATAGTACTAGGAGGAGAGCAGGGGAATACCTTCGCTAGTATGACCTACCTAAGTTTATGTGCTATATTTTATTGGTTGGTGGGAAGATAAGGATAATTTGTTACATGTCGATTAACCTTTTGTTTTGTGGCGATGTCTGAAAATGACATACGAGAATGTTGAGAATATGATGGGGCAGCGATCGTTGATTCACCACATATCAATAATCAAGATAATGTGCATCGAGGCGACAATCCTCATACAAACAACAACCTTGACCAAATGACAAATGATCAAATGTTCGGAGGCTTTATGCGATTTATGCAACAAATGAGGAGAGGCGACTCGCATCCAAAAGCGTAGGTGGAAACACGAAAACTCTCGGCGGTCACCGCTAAACAATTTAAGGAGCTGGGACCACCGGAGTTTAAGGAGAGCCAAAACCACTTACGGCGGAAGCATGGATAAAGCAGATTACCAAGATATTTGATGTCTTGGGATGCTCAGAGGAGCAAAGGTTCTTTTACGCCTTTATTTTTGCGGAGGCGGATTCTTGGTGGGAATCGGTAAAAGCGTACTCGACCAATTTGTCTTGAAGATATCTTGGGAGAAGTTCAGGAGGCATTCAAGCGACAAATACTTTCACGAAAGTATTCGCCACATGAAGGAGGTGGAGTTTATCAAGTTGGAACAAAACAATATGGCCAGGTCGCATGATACGAGGCAAAATTTGCGGAGTTATCACGGTTTGCGTCCCACTTGGTGGATAATGAGAGAGAGAATGGGCGAATGTTTTTAAGAGGTTTGAAGCGGGAGATCGTCGACATCTTATTTCTCATAAAGCTGTGTTTGTATTCGGATGTTGTAAATAGGGCTCGATTAGTGGAGTAGCGATAATGAGTCAATATGACTAAAAAGAAGCGGTAAGCAAAATTATAATACCGGTGAGAATAGTCATCGAGGCGGTGACAACAAGCGTGGAGGAATCAACGGGCGGATATGGTAACCACTTGGTGGTAATCGGGGCCAAAACAATAAGAATGGACATTTCAAGAAAAGGAGATTCAAATGATGATGGAAAGGCGTCGGCGACCAAAGCACCCATTGTTAAGGAAGGAGAAAGACCACCTATCATATGCTTCAAATGCGGAGGAGAGGGACACATCGATCAAAGCTGCGTCATGCCAGTCAAAGCATGTTATAATTGTGGAAGAGAAGGTCACTTAGCTCGATTTTAGCCGTTTCTAGAAGACAAATTCAGCTAGGATGGAGGCACCAAAGGCCGTCCCGAGAAAATTCAAAGCCGGTAGTGCTGAGGAGAGCATTTGTTGTGACCTCCCAAAAGCAAGGAATCCGAATGAGGTCATCACGGGTAAGCTTATCATAAACTCTAATGAAGTCTATACTTTATTTGATCTGGGTTCTACCCATTCTTTTATTTCTCTACTTGCGCTCATCGATTAAATTTGACTCTGGAGAAATTAGACTTTGACTTATCTGTGGAAACTCAGTTGGGAGAAACCTTCATTACATCCCTTTGTTTATAAGTCTTGTTTGGTTCAAATCGGTACCCTCATATTACACGTCGATCTTATTTCATTAAAAATACTTGCATTTGGCGTGATCTAGGGATTGATTGGTTAACTACTTATCATGCAAAAATTGATTATTTTTCGTAAGGTTGTTAGCTTTCATATTCCTAATCAACCTATTATCTTAATTCAAACGACCAAACCATTAAAATCAATCACGGTCATCTCAAGCCATAAAGCTATTCGTTTATTGAAAAGCGGATGTCAAGCTTTCTTAGCTCATATCATGATTTAAATAAAAAATAAATCGGTTTTAAGCGATATTCTATTGTTAATAAATTTCTGGCGTATTCCAGAAGAACTTCTGGCCTACCCCAGGCGTGAAATTGAATTTTGTATCGACCTTGAACCGGTACAAAACCTATTTCAAAGCCCCATGTCGAATGGCTCTATTGAACTTGAGGAGTTAAAGACCAACTGCAGGAATTGTTAGACATTGGCTTTATTCGTCCTAGTACTTCTCCTTGGGGTGCTCTCTGTTCTATTCGTGAAGAAGAAAGATGGGAGTATCGACTTTGTATTGATTATCGGGGAGTTGAATCACGTCACCATCAAAAATAGGTATCCATTGCCGCGTATTGATGACTGTTTGACCCGGTTGCAAGGAGCCAAATTCTTTTCAAAGATTGATCTTCGTTAGGATATCACCAATTGAAGATTAGAGCCGTGACATTCCAAAAGGCGGACTTTCGAACTCGATGCGGGCATTATGAATTCTAGTCGTGTCTTTTGGATTGACTAATGCTCCTGCGCCTTCATGGATATGATGAACCGAGTATTCAAGGAATATTTAGATCACTTTGTGGTCGTCTTTATTGATGACATCCTTATTTATTCCAAAAGCCGTGAAGATCATGAAGCAACACTTGAGGGTGACACTCCAAAAGCCGTGAATATAAGCTTTATGCCGAGTTGAAGAAATGCGAGTTACGGCTTGAAGAAGTAGCATTCCTTGGAGCGCGATGGTATCAAGTCGTGGAATATCATTGACCCAAAGAAAGATTGAAGCTATTCAAAGTAGGAACAACCTAAATCGATAAACCAAAGTCGTAGCTTTCTCGGTTTAATTTGGTTATTATCGGAGATTCGTGGAAGGATTTTCTCGAATCGCTATTCCATGATTCGGTGACTCGGGAAGATACAAAGTTCGGTTGGAAGCGAAGAATGTGAGAAGAGTTTTCAAGAACTCAAGAGGAGACTTATTTATTTTGTTACGACAATACCATATGGCTCGGAGGATTTGTCATCTCTGATGATGCTTGGGCAAAAGGTTGGGATGTGTTCTCATGCAACATGGAAAAGTAATAGCTTTATGCCTCATGACAACTCAAAGAATATGAGAGAAATTATCTACTACTCATGATCTAGAGTTAGCATTTGTTATCTTTTCACTTAAAATTTGGAGGCATTACTTGTATGGGGAGAAAGTGGAGATCTTTACGGATCATAAAAGCCTCAAATATTTCTTCACTCAAAAGGAACTCGACATGCGACAACGGCGTTGGCTTTGAGCTGTTGAAAGATTATGATCATACCATCAATACCATCACGGAAAAGCAAGCGTGGTGGCGGCGCATTGAGTAGGAAATCATATGCAAATACAAGTGCGATATTGTCAGCGCAAAGGCCCATTTGTGTGACTTGCAAAGGATGGAGATAGAATTAAAGACTCGAGGGGCGCGCGTGTGATGACAAGCGAGTATCTGAGTAGAACCGACTTTAATTGATAAAGTTAAAGGCGCTCAAGCTACTGAGGACACGGAGGTGATCATTATGAGGAAGAAAGTGCAAGAAGGTGCTATCTAGGAAGCAAGAATCGATGAAGAAGGAATACTTGAGTCGACTCGGACTTTTGTGTTCTAACGACCACGATTTAAAGTATAATATCATGATGGGCGCACAACACACCATTTGCAATCCATCACGGGAGTACCAAAATGTATCATGATATTATTCGTCATACATTTTGGTGGAGCAATATGAAAGAGAGAGATAAGTATTTGTTTATCTCAAGGTGTCTAACTTGTCAGCGAGTTAAAGCGAAGCATCAAGTACCAAAAGGTCCATTGCAACCACTTGAAATTCCGAATGGAAGTGGGAGCACATTACCATGGATTTAGATTCTCGGTCTTCCTAAGGTTTCTCAAGGCATTGATGCGATTTGGGTCATTGTTGATAGATTGACCAAGTCTGCTCATTTCTTACCGAATCTGAGAAACTTATACACTTGAGCGTCTTGCTCGTATGTACATAAAGCGAGATTGTAAGGCTGCATGGTATCCGGTATCCATAGTTTACGATCGAGACCCAAGATTCACTTCACGATTTTGGGTTAGTTTGCAAAAAGCTATGGGCACGGACTTACGATTTAGCTTCGGCATATCATCCTCGAGACAGACGAGACGATCGGAGAGGACTATTCAAACTCTTGAAGATCTATTAAGACTCTGTGTCCTTGATTTCAAGGGAGTTGGGACAAGTTCTTACCATTGGTGGAGTTTTCCTACAACAGCGGTTATCAAGCAAGTATTGGCATGGCTCCATTGAAGCATTGTATGGAAGAAAGTGTCGTTCTCCGGTATCTTTGGGATGAGGTGGGTGAAGCAACGTTGTTGGGACCGGAGTTGGTGCGTATGACTACGGAAAAGATTCAAATGATCAAACAACGTATAAAAACCTCACAAAATCGACAAAAGAGTTATCTTTGATCTTCATCGAAAGGGCGTGGAATTCGATATAGGAGATCGTGTGTTGTTAAGAGTTGCTCCATGGAAAGGAGTTACAAGATTTGGAAGGAGAGGAAAACTTAATCCTCGATTCATCGGTCCATTTTAATCCTCGATCGAGTAGGGGCGTGGCTATAGACTAAACTTTACTGCCAAATATGTCTCGTGTTCATAACGTTTTCACATATCTATATTACGTAAATATGTGAAAGACCGAACCATATTATTGAGTTAGAAGCCGGACGAAATAGCGGAAGATTTGGCGTATGAAGAGGTTACTGTTCAAATTTTGGATAAGAAAGAACATATATTCTACGCTCGAGGTTATACCTCAAGTCAAAGTTTTATGGAGGAACCACGATGTTGAGGAAATGACTTGGGAGTTAGAATCGAAATGAAATCAAGGTATCCTTACCTCTTGACATACCAGTCGTACGTACCCTAATTTCGAGGGCGAAATTTCATAAGAAGGAGGTTGTAAGACCCGACTTTTATAAATAAAGATGAATTTTTCTATAAATATTATTTTGAATATTATGGAATAAATTTGATATAATGTTATAGTTGTGGGTAATATTTATAAATTTTGCAAAGTATGCAAGTTGTTATAAAATATTCGTTTGGTGGGAATATTCTTTTGTTAGGGAATATTAGTCTGATGGCTCAATCATTGGTGGACCCCACAACATTATTGTCGGATTGAGAAAAGCGACAAAAATATTTTATAAAAATAACGGCGGAGGTGTTCTGGTTAAAAGCTGTTGAACTACCGGTGGTAAAAAATACGATGTCTGGCGTGGTTGCATAGTAGCTGCGGTATTGATTATTGATGCTTACGTGAGAAGTCACTCATTTATGCTCAATTATTACTACGATAATTCTTGCATCATATCTCTTATATTATTGATTGATTATTGTCACGGTATCATACGTATAATATGTTATAGTATTAAATCAATAATTGAGGCGACAAGTTATAAATGATTAATAATTATTGAAAGATTAAATATGTGTTATGATTTGTGGTAAGTTTGATTATTTTATGGGGGGCTCATATGTCATCATCTAAGAGTCTCTTCATCGATAGTATTTACCTTCGTCGATAGTAATTACCCTTGTGAATAGTATTTACCTTCGTCGATAGTAATTACCCTTGTGAATAGTATTTACCTTCGTCGATAGTAATTATCCTTGTGAATAGTATTTACCTTCGTCGATAGTAATTACCCTTGTGAATAGTATTTACCTTCGTCGATAGTATTTACCTTCGTTAATAGTAATTACCTTTACAGACGTCGAACCACTTGTCGTTTCACATTACTGAGCGTCGAACCACTTGTCGTTTCACATTCTGGTGACGTCGAACCCGATTAATCGAGCCACTTGCCTTTTCACACGGCGGTCTTAAGCTAGAAATCTTCTATAAATAGAGGCCTAGGGCTTCATTATTTTTCACGAATTCATTCAAGCTATATAGAGAGAAAGTATAGAGAGAATAAGAGAGAAAGAAGAAGAGTATTTTGTTTCTTACCTGCTGCGGTATTCAATCTCCTACCAAATGTAAAGGGTGTTATTCTTTCTTATTCATGAAGAAAGCTGTTGTTATTCCATTGCTTATTATTACATTGGAATAACTTTTGTATAAGTGGTTTACCTATACTTGGTGACATTCTTCATTCTTACATTTGGAACATCACATGTCATGTGTTGGAGGACATCTTTATCATACTGTTGGAACATCACATACATGTGTTTTACAGGACTGGTTAAAATCTTTATTATTCTGTTGGAACATCACATGCGTGTGTTTTACAGGACTGGTTAAAATCTTTATTATTACTGTTGGAACATCACATGCATGTGTTTTACACGGACTGGTTAAAATCTTTATTATTACATTGGAATATCTATATCGTGTGTTTTACACGGATCTGGTTCCATCTTTATTATTACATTGGAACATCACATGCTTGTGAATTTCACACGACTTGGTTCCGTTATTTATTATTACTGTTGGAATAACTTTTATGCATGCGGTCTATCGCATGCATGGTGATTTCTTTTGTTATTCCATTCTTTATTATACCCGGTTGGTTAAAACTTTGACTTCTATACTCCATGAAATTAGTAGAATATCCTTGATATTTGCGTTTCATCGATATCTTTTCATGGAAATATTCTTACGATCATTCTTGAATTTTACTCTACAAAAGCGGTATCATGTTGACAATTTGGGCGTTAATAATTCTGGATAAAATAATTCTTGAACTTGTTTTATTGAATTCTTATATCATTGTCATCATCCTCATATTTATATTTTTTTGAAAGTCATACGTGGCACAGAGTGCATAGATGGACTTGGTATGATTATGACGAGAGACTATTCGTTGTAATCATGGTAGTAATGTTACAAATGATGTGTGATAAAAATCCTCGATTGGTAGTAGTGCATTGATGGGCCGATTGTTGGCATGATCATGACCATTAATGAATACACAAATATTCTTGGCCGTAGTGCATGAATAATTGTGGTCGTGATACTAAAGAATATCCTTGGCCGTAGTAGTGCGGGGTGATTCGATGATGTGGAATATTTATTAAAGTTGAGTCTAAATTATAACTATGATGATGAAAAACCTTTTAAAACCTAAAAGATAGTAGACTTTATTTTCTACTTGACTCTTTTAATGGATTACATATTAAGCTGCAGATTTAAGCTGGTTGTCTATTGTATTTTATCGGTTTAACATTATTGAAGACTATTGATAATTTATTACGCATTATCTTAGTCATAATATTTCTTCTTTGGGCTAGTTGAGCTCACCCTTTCTTTCACTTTATTCTCTTGAAATGATAATATAAATTTGGGACGAGTCGGGGAAGCAGTGATGGTCTGAAGATAGCATTAGTAGTCCTCACTATACGTAAAATAGTGTGATAATAAGCTATAATGAGGACTTTTGTTTGAGTTTGTATAATATCTAGTAGGCGATATTTGTATTTAAACTCACGGTTTATATCGTATTATACCACGCGTTATGTTAATAAGTTGTATTTAAATTGTACCATGTAAGTGGCGATTTCAAGATGGGTGATGTATACCTAATTTTGGGGGCGTCACATTTGTAATCTCTTACTAGGGTTTATAAATTTTAATCCTTATCCGATCAATCATTTGATCAAAATCTCTATACAGTACAAACACGTACTCATCACTACAATTATTTTAATTATATTTTCTATCGAATCCCTATCCAGAAATTAGGATTAGGGTTTCTAAAGCTTGTAAAGCACAACTCTATTCTATTTTCCCAGTCAATACCCAAATTGACTAATTCTCACGACTCGTATCACAGATACACAGTACAATATTAACAGTCAATAGAAATAATTAAAATCGTCGTTGTACACCTTTAGCGACACTAAGCGTCGCTGTTGGTGTTCTTGAGCTCAAGAACTATGACAGCTTCGTTATCAACCTGACATGTTTGACCGCTTGCAATTCTTTGTTATATTCGTTTTTTGGCTAACTTATGATTCAATCTGGTAATATACATGTAGTACTACAACTATTAATCATTAACAGAGTCATATTGTAACAAGATAGCAAGATCCGACCCTACAAAAGTACTATCAGACAGCTCCTGGGTTTTCTGGGTAACCCAGAAACCCAGGCAGCTTCAGGGTACCACCTTGAAGCTCAATAATCTAAGTGTTCCTGTCACAATTTATGTGATTTCATGGTTCTAATATGTACTCCTTATGTCAAGGAACATATAAGAAGCAACAGATCAGATAAACAACAACACAACAGCCAAATTTAATCCGGTCAAATGTTGTCAGAAAACAAGTTCATCAAGTTTCTGGAAATTCCAAGAAAGTTCATTTGTGATCAAATGGTCAAGTTTGACCATTCATTACAACCATCTTATGTGTTGTTTAAGAGATCTATTAACATGGATCTAGAGTCCACATAACCAATTATAATTCGGATACAACACATAATCAAAACACTAAAACAACTGACAGATCAAGAAGCATAAAAATGTTGTCAATCTCGGTTTTAAACCTTCTAGGTTGCCCAGATTTTGATCGGTCATGCCCGGTCAACGGGTTTTGACTGTTAATAACATACGATCTAGACATCTAATGACACTGATTCCACTTGCAGATTAAAGACCACATGACAAGCTACAGATTACAACTTTAAAACAACAAAAATCATAAACGAGCAAGGATATGTGGTCACTGACATTAGGTTGTCAGACCACATTTCAAGCTGAAGAACAGTTTTGAAAAATCATTATTTTAAAGCATTTTGATGCTAGGGATCCATGATGGATCAACATAGATCATCTAAAAACATCATATAACACCTTATTAAACACTTAAACACAAAATTTTACAAAGTATACAAGATCAAAATGAAACTTAAGGTTTATACCTTTATGTTCTAGATTTTGATCTTTAATCTCCAATATGTTCTTGGGTGATCTAAGGGCTGATAATGTGACTGATCTATCTTAGAATTTTGGAGGTCTTAGTGAGAGAAAGAGTTGGTGAGGGCAAGAGAGAAAATAAGCTAAATAAGTATACTTTTTCTCTCCCAAATCTATATATATTGCTTGATGCAATGTATAATCTGATGTGTTGGCTGATATTTGTTGGATTTTTAGGTCACCAAGTCAATATAGCGGTTCACCAATAAAAGGTGTTGTCAAATATTGCAAGTTATATATTTAAAAATCCAAAAAGGGCATTTTGGTCTTTGCACATGAAATTTTAATGGCATACTTGACAATTGCACAAACCCTTAGGGTTTAACCCTTAGGTTCTAATCCTTAGGTTTTAAAATTTTAGTTTCTAAAATTTCCAAATTAGAGTTTTAATTAGAAAATTTATAATTTTTAAATTACAATTAAGGTTTCCTAAGTAAATTAGGGTTTCCTAATCACATCAACGTTTAATAAACACATTAAGCTTATCAATTAGGATTATGGTTCCCTAATTAGGGTTTAGGAATCCCAGATATGAAATTAGGGTTTCCGGCTTTCGATTAGGGTTTTTAATTGCGTGTTAGGGTTTGTAATCTCTTATTAGGTTTTATAAATTTTAATCCTTATCCGATCAATCATTTGATCAAAATCTCTATACAGTACAAACACGTACTCATCACTACAATTATTTTAATTATATTTTCTATCGAATCCGTATCCAAAAATTAAGATTAGGGTTTCTAAAGCTTATAAAGCACAACTCTATTCTATTTTCCCAGTCAATACCCAAATTAACCAATTCTCACGACTCGTATCACAGATATACAGTACAATATTAAATAAAAAAAATTATTCATAAAATTTGGATTATTCTAAATCCCGGGTTATCACATTCACCCCTTCTTAAACGGATTCCGTCCTCGGAATCATCGCTTTCTTATTCTCTACAATCTTTTAAAGTTGTACCATCAATTCATTTTTATGAACACAATATTAATTTGTGTTTCAAATTCTAACCTGTGACTTGAGTCTATAAAAGAAAATAGTTCACAGAAATCTCTAGCTCATAATTCTCATGTAATTTAAGTATTAAGCGAAATTGTTACCTGTTGCCACCTCCTGAGTAGCCACTGCCTCTTGCGCCGTCATAATGAATGTACGGGCGGTTGATCTTCCTGGCTGTGCAGGTCCTCGAATTGCAAAGACTCCACCACCAGGCCCCTTGTTAACACTTTCCTTCTCCGCATTCTTCTTAGGACTGTTCCGAACCAGATGATCAGTTGATCCACAGGCATAACAACCTTGTATCTTCTTTGGACTAGGGCAATTGGGTGACATGTGCCCCTCTTTCCCACAGTTATAGTAGACTCCTTTCCTCTTCAGACACTGGATGATTCTTTCCACAGTTAGCACAAGGCTCTTCTCCTTTCTTATTCCCTTCAGTCTTACTTCCCGATTGGGTATTCTCACTCCACTTTCTTTTGTTCGGGTTGCTACCGCCACTACTACTTCCTTCATTTGCATTCTTTTTCTTCTCCTGATGAAATCAAGATGCAGCTTCGCTCCGGCCTTCAGCAATTAACGCTTTTTCCAACAAAATCGCAAACATATTGATCTGCAACACAACTACTTTGTTGTAAATCCCTTGCTTCAATCCATTCTCAAATCTTCTCGCCTTTCTTTCTTTCGTGTCCACCTGATGAGGTGCAAATCTCGCTAATTCATTGAATTTAGCAGCGTATTTAGAAAATAAACATATTCTCTTGCTTCAGCTCTAAAAACTTAACTTCCATTCGAGCTTGCATACTTGATGAAAAGTAATTCTCAAAGAATAATTCCTTGAATCTGGTCCAAGTTACTATAGATGTACCAGCTCGTGCCTGATTCATCTCTCACCAGTAATTTAAAAGTAATATGCACACAAGCCAATCATGTTTGATGATAAAGCATATACTTTGTAACAATCTTATTCATTTATTAATAAAAAGTATTAATTTATTAAAGGCTTTTAATTATCTACATGATGCTGTTTTATAATATGTGATAAACCCATAGTTTTAAGCAATGCTTTTAGAATAATGATGATGATCATTCTAATGAGATCTAAATTCTTAGAAAGCTTAAAACTAAAATAGTTCCCAATCATTGGATTACTAAATTGTGGATTAGTGAATCCAGGATAGATTGGTACATACGTTGCTTGCTCATTGGATGAGGATGATTGATCTCATGATCATCCGTGTGGAGACACTAAAGCAAGTATGTAGGTGCTTATTAGAGAATAAGTTCCTTTGAACATGGCTCGCAAAGGAATACCTAATGGAGTTTTTTTACTTTTGTCAATAGAATTTCAGAGTGATAGTAGTACAAGTGATCCTTGGACTTGAGATCATCATAGTATCTTGTGTATGATGAGTTATACTTTGACTTATTCCTTAAGACCCTTAGGGTATATCAAAGGGTATGCTTGGGTATAATAAGTTGTATATGGAGATAATGTATGATCAATAAAGAATCTACCACTTCTATTAAAGAAGAGAAATGTCCTATGTGATTCGATAAATGACAACCCGGTAGTTCTTGGCCATATGAGAATAAAATTAGAAAGGAGTTTCTAATTTGCATTATTTGGTGTTGTGCATTTAAGGATCGAAATACATATAATTAAATAAAATAAGACTTGACAGTAATTCCATGTCTTATATTTAATTGGGACATTGTATGGTGGAAGGATTGAATTGTACGGTAACTATTTACTCAAAGGTTCTTTTATGATTAATGTTGAAATCTATATTATCTAGAAAGTCGTTGATCGCTAGAGAGGCTTATCCCTATTGTAGAATAAATATTATTTATTTAAATAAATTAATTGTTTAATTTATTTATTTAAATAAGATTAGAATTGTTCTAATTAATTTATTCACAACCGGTTTAATATGGAGAACCTAAAGGGTCACACCATAAAAGGAAGAATAATTATTTAAGAAGTTAATGACATAATCGTAATAATATGATATGTATATTTAATTTAATCTATAGTGATAGAATAAATTAAATAGCTTAATATTTATTATTTAATATTTTAGAAATATTAAATATAAATTAATAAGAGGAGTCTTATTAATATTATTACAATTATTATTATTATTTTAATTTCTAAAAGAGTTTAGGAATTAATTTAATATAAGTACTCTCATTTATTCCTAATTGGATTAGGAAGGAAAATTAGTTAAAGGAGTTTAATTAATTATCCCTAATAAGATTAGGGAGCCCCTTTAATTAAAAGGGTTTAATTAAATAATACCTTATTTTAATAGGGTTACTTGATATCTTTATAAGAGGAGTCTTATATCAGATATTAAGACTACGTTATAATTCCAATGGTTGGAGAGTACGTTCTTTTCTATAGAGATAGAAAACTAGGGTTTGAGCCAAATACCCATCTTCTTGAATTCTTATTATTCCTTGGTGGATCACCTCTAGAGGCCAAACACTTGGGTGGCTAACGTTGATCAAAGGAAGGAACCAAACCCGGTGGATTCAAGTTGAACGCGAAAGGATTTGGAGGAGAACTTGTACCTGAGGAAGCTCGATCTTCAAGGGTATGATTTTATTCTTTATCTTTTCGTTTAATTAATAATTATGCATAAAGGGTGATCCGGGTATATGGTTTGTAAAATTTTTAAACTCTGATTTTACACGTTTTCGCACTTTTTATGCAATTTGATTGCGTTCTTGAATATTACAATCCTAACAGTGGCATCAGAGCCAAACCTTTATGCAAATTATTAATTGTTCAGATTTAATTTGTATATTGATATGTGTTTAGAACAATTTAATTGGGCATAATTTTATTGTATGAAATTAAAAAAAAATAAAAAAAAATCACGAAAAACATATTAAAAGTTACGGTTTAAGCATGAATGCTTACTTGCTGGATTTAAGAAGGATGATATATGATGTGCACGGAAATCAAGGTAACTTGGATTCCTGGAAACATGACCAAGGTTTATATATATACTATTATTATATATATATATAGACATATAATTGTTATATATATATTCGGTACTATATATATATATATATATATATATATATATATATATATTATATATCTGATTATTATATATATATATATATATATTATTCTTAATTATTTTATAATTAAAATAAAAGTTTATTTTAATCTTAAAATAAAAGGTTTATTTTAATATTAAAATATAAAGTTTATTTTAATTTTAAAATTAAATTTCATGCTAACTAATTAGAGTTGGAATTGGATTCCATGATAACTAATTGGAGTTGAAATTGGATTACATGTTTCCTTAAATAAAGGAGTTTATTTAGATATGAAATAAGATTTCATATTATTCAAAATAAAAGAGTTTATTTGTGAATAGGAAAGAGAATCCATGTTTTCTTAAATAAAGGAGTTTATTTAAATATGAAATAAGATTTCATATTATTCAAAATAAATGAGTTTATTTGTGAATAGAAAAGAATTCATGTTTACTTTTAATAAAAAAAATTTTACATGGAATTGATTTAGTATTTAATTAAAATAAAGGAGTTTATTTTGATTAAAATTTTGATTAAAATAAAATAGTTTATTTTATTCAAAATTGGATAAATTAAAATAAAATAGTTTTATTTTGATTTAAATTTGGATTAAAATAAAGGAGTTTATTTTGATTCAAAAATAGATTTTATACTAACTAAATTTTCCCATTAAATGATATCAATATATATATTGAATGTTTATTATTCATGAGATGAATTAATGTATTGATGCATATGGTGATATGTATGATAATAAATAAGATTGATTATGGACTATTGACCAATATGATTGGATTTTATTTTAGTTGGATGCATGAATGTATGGGTTATATTAAATGGGGTCTGCGTACCTCGTCTTCTTTAATTTTTCTTAATGTAAATTCTAACTCCCTCCTATGTACTTCCCCTTGACTGCTGATCAAGGTTTCTATTAATTTTAAATAGTTTTGTAATAGGAATAGTTAGAATTAATTTTGAAAAATTGGAGATCAAGGAACAAGGAGCGCTTGAAGACCCGTTTGTAATGGAGCCCGGGTTTAAATGTAATAGTTATATTTAAATATTATTTCTTGCACCCCTAGGGTTTGACCTTTTGGTTCACATGGTGGCTCTAGTGAACCAAACTAGAATAAAAGTCCATAATCAATCCGGGTAGAATATAGTATTCTATATGTGCATGCTTATACTTTATATATATTATATATTATGCAAACATGCTTCGCATGTTCATTATATATAGCGTATTTTATATATATATGTAAATGCATGCGCTAAACAAGATGAGATAAATTAATAACAAACCCTCAATTTTTTATATTAAGTCCTAAGCGTTCAAAGATATTTGGAATATCGAACGTAAGCCTTCTAGCATGATAAAATTAATAGAGTATTAAATATTTAATATGAGTTTGTTGTGTCACCACAAGGCAAGTATTAAGTATTTAAGATGTTAATTTATCACATTTGATGCTTATAAAGAAAATTGAACAATATTGTTTTGTTGTGTCACCACAAGGATGATATTTTCTTTTTGAATATATGGAGTGCTAGGTCGGACTTAACTTGGATAATTTTGATTCGGATGTGCCACCACTTGATCAAAATAATCTAAGAGGCAAAAGAAAAGGAGTTGCATAGTTGATGTAATTGACAAAAGTTGTCTACCTATTTATTTATATATAGTTTGTTGTGTCACCACAAGGCTATATACATTTGAAATGGGATCCTTATTCTCACTAGCAAATCTTTAATTAGATTTTTTTAACTATATAAGTGAGGTAATATAGTTTGAAGAAAATAGTGGGAGATACCAATTTAAAACAAGACCTAAATTATTTTGGTAATTAATAAAAGAATGTATGTTAAAATGTTGTTAAATACAAATTCATTTACAAAATTTTATAATGTCTTAATTACTATCACTGCGAAACATATTAGATGTTATTTAACTGGACCGTATTAAATGGATTGGTTAAGGAATATGAGAATAGTTCTCATGGCTGAAAAGTTATCTTATGTCCTTAATACGTCAATCCCTGCAATGGTTGCAGACAATGCCTCTGAGGAAGACATTGCTACTTTTAGAAAGTGGCAAGATGATGCACAGTTGGCACAATGCATCATGCTTGCATCTATGAGTAACGAGCTTCAGCGTCAGTATGAAACTATGGATGCTTCTACTATATTCCTGCACATCAAGTAGTTGATGGTGAGGAAAGTGGGGACCGATAGATATCGATATCTAAGGAGCTCTTCCGATCTAGAATGACCGGATGACACTCTGAAGATGGATAAAAGTCCTTAACATTATCAATTTGATTGATCGATTAGGACAACGAGTTTTGTCATGGATGGAGAGTTGAGCCAAGATTTGATCTTGCACTCACTCCGGACTCCTTTCACAATTGTTGTGAATTTTTCATATGAACAAGATAGATATCAGCCTCGCTGATTTGCTTAACATATTGAAAAATGTTGAGAGTCACTTTCCAACCAAGAAAGATCAAGTCTTACTTGGTAGGGGCCAAAAGATCTTACAAAAGAAGAACGATTCAAAGAAGGTAAATAGAAAGGCATAAACAAAGGATAATAAGAACAAAAGCAGATCACGGATAGCAAAGGTGTTTGCTTCCACCGCAATAAGCTTTGGACCTTTGGAAAGAAAGCTGCGAAGTATCTTGCAGAGGCTAACCAAAGAAACTTAGTGAAGTTTGGTTCATAATCTGCTTTTGTTCATGATTGAAATAAATTTTTCTTTAAGTCAAGGTTCTAATTGGGTATTGGATACCGACTTTGGTTATCATAAATATAGATTTATGAAGGGACCAGCAGTAGTAGAAAGCTAAACAAATATAAGTAATCCTATGTGCGGAAATGTAGCAAAGGTTGCCATATTAGCCATAGAAACTTATAGTTTAGCAAAGCCTCTGAAGCAAATCTATTAAGTCAATAAGTTGTTATTGTATTTCAGTTCTTGTTAGAAATATTATTTCTATTTTGTTGTTGGACAATAAAAATTTTGGTATTATAATTAAGAACAATTGTTGTTCTATTTATAATAATAATGTTTTGTATAGAATCGGAATATTACTTAATGGATTTTGTATATGACTTACGTGAAAAATATATTTTGCAAATTGAACAAACTAGTATAAGAAAAGGAGATGATCATTCAAAGAGTTGAATGTGTATTTCTTTGAAATACAAGTGTGAATTATTTGAAAGGTTCAAAAGAATTCAAAAAAGTGAAACAAATTGGCAAAAGTATTAGGATTCTTTGATCGGATCAAGGAAAGAATACTTGTGCAATAAGTTTCTAGATCATCTCAAATGGTTTTCTCATAATGGACGCCTCTCGATACATAATAATTGATTGATGTATCTGAAAGGAAAAATCGTACCTATTTGAACATGGTGCGGTCCATAATGATTTTACCGACATTCCAGTATCCTTCTAGGATAATGTCCTAGAAATGGCTGCATATCTATGAAAATGGTAACCTCAAAATCCGGCCCCAAAACTCCATAAAAGTTATGGACAGGGAGGATTCCTAATCTTAAGTATGTTAAGATAAGGGGTTGTCCAACTTATGTGAAAAGGTTTCGAAGGATAAGCTTGGGATAAGATTAGACAAGTGTCGATTTGTGGGACATACTAAAGTAAGTTTAGGGTATATGTTCTATAATCCTGCTTAGCAAAAGGTGTTTATTGTGAAACACGCTGCCTTCTAAGATAAATGTGTTTATCATTGAAGGGGCTAGTGGGAGGATAAAATATCTTGAAGAGTTTAAGAACCACAAAACACTATAAGTCAAATAAGAGGAACCTGTAGATGGACCTTTGTACCACAGATAAATAAATCTAGAATATTACCAAAGATACAGGAGGTATGGATTCATCATGGATGATGATGATGAGGTACGTATCATAGAAGATGATGATCCAATTACATACGATGAGGTAAGTGTTGTAGACACACAGAGAAATGGATTGAAGCAAGTTTCTCAAATATGGAACATTCATTTTGATGAGGCAATCAAAAGAGTTTGATTTTATCAAAAATAAGAATGAACTGGTGTGTACAAAAGATTCGATTGGGAGCATTGTGACATTCCTAGTACTATATGTTGATATACTACGGATAAGGAATGACATACCAATGCTACAATCAGTAAAGATAAAGTTGTCTAAACATTCCTCCATGAATGATTTGGAAGAGTATCTTAATTGGGGATATAAATCTATATAGATAGATTTAAGAGGATGCTCGACTTAACCCAAGGAACGTATATTCATTTGATGCTAAAGTCGTTTAGCATGGGAAGCTCCAAGAGATGTTTCATGTTGATGAGCCATGGAGTGTATCTCTCTTAATAGTCCCCACAAACTATTAAAAGAAGAGAGATCGCATGAGTGACAATCATGTATGCAATGAAATATACAAGACTTGATGTTGATCAGTCATATTATGGAGAAGTTCACTATGAAGTCGGTGAAAACATCTTAAAGTGCTTAAGCGGCACTAAGGATGTGATCATATTCATGGTGGGTCTAAATTAAAACTAGAGGGCTTAATGACTCAAGTTTTTTCAGATGCACCAAGATGATGAGAAAAAATCCACTTTAAGGTAAAGCGTTATCTTGAGCATTAGTGCGTTGAATTGGAAAGGTTCCAAACAGCAAAGAGTTGTTGGTTTAGTGATAAAGACAAAGTAAATAGCTATAAATGAAGCTGCAAGTTGATTGTTTGGATTAAAAGTTCATTACAGAACTAGGAATAGTTCTTAAGTCTCATCTTGGATCTAAACATGTGTTGTGGCACTTTCATTTGATTATAAGAATCATTGAAAGATGGGAAATCACTATAGAGATGGTGGACTCTCAAGAACAACATTACATATCCATTAATTAAAGCTTATCCAACAGCAGGATAATCGTCACTTAGAGAAAAAGAGTATAAGATACAATGGCGATTGGCTTTAGTGCAAGTGGGAGATTGAAAGTAATATGAACACAAGCCAATCATGTTTGATGATAAAGCATATACTTTGTAACAATCTTATTCATTTATTATTAAAAAGTATTAATTTATTAAAGGCTTTTAATTATCTACATGATGTTGTTTTATAATATGTGATAAACCCATTGTTTTAAGCAATGCTTTTAGAATAATGATGATGATCATTCTAATGAGATCTAAATTCTTAGAAAGCTTAAAACTAAAATAGTTCCCAATCATTGGATTACTAAATTGGGGATTAGTGAATCCAGATAGATTGGTACATACGTTGCTTGCTCATTGGATGAGGATGATTGATCTCATGATCATCTGTGTGGAGACACTAAAGCAAGTATGTAGGTGCTTATTAGAGAATAAGTTCACTGAACATGGCTCGCTAAGGAATACCTAATGGAGTTTTACTTGCTTCTGTCAATAGGAATTCTGTAGTGATAGTAAGACAAGTGATCCTTGGACTTGAGATCATCATAGTATCTTGTGTATGATGAGTTATACTTTGACTTATTCCTTAAGACCCTTAGGGTATATCAAAGGGTATGCTTGGGTATAATAAGTTATACATGGAGATAATGTATGATCAATAAAGAATCTACCACTTCTATTAAAAGAAGAGAAATGTCTATGTGATTCGATAAATGACAACCGGTAGTCCTTGGCAAGGCGAGAATAAAATTAGAAAGGAGTTTCTAATTTGCATTATTTAGTGTTGTGCATTTAAGGATCGAAATACATATAATTAAATAAAATAAGACTTGACAGTAATTCCATGTCTTATATTTAATTGGGAAATTGTATGGTGGAAGGATTGAATTGTACGGTAACTATTTACTCAAAGGTTCTTTTATGATTAATGTTGAAATCTATATTATCCGGAAAGTCGCCGATTGATCATTTGGGAGGCTTATCCTATTGTAGAATAAATATTATTTATTTAAATAAATTAATTATTTAATTTATTTATTTAAATAAGATTAGAATTGTTCTAATTGATTTATTCACAATAGGTTTAATATGGAGAACCTAAAGGGTCACACCATAAAAGGAAGAATAATTATTTAAGAAGTTAATGGCATAATCGTAATAATATGTTATGTATATTTAATTTAATCTATGGTGATAGAATAAATTAAATAGCTTAATATTTATTATTTAATATTTTAGAAATATTAAATATAAATTAATAAGAGGAGTCTTATTAATATTATTACAATTATTATTATTATTTTAATTTCTAAAAGAGTTTAGGAATTAATTTAATATAAGTACTCTCATTTATTCCTAATTGGATTAGGAAGGAAAATTAGTTAAAGAAGTTTAATTAATTATCCCTAATTGGATTGGAGAGTATGTTCTTTTCTATAGAGATAGAAAACTAGGGTTTGAGCCAAATACCCATCTTCTTGAATTCTTATTATTCCTTGGTGGATCACCTCTAGAGGCCAAACACTTGGGTGACTAACGTTGATCAAAGGAAGGAACCAAACCCGGTGGATTCAAGTTGAACGCGAAAGGATTTGGAGGAGAACTTGTACCTGAGGAAGCTCGATCTTCAAGGGTATGATTTTATTCTTTATCTTTTCGTTTAATTAATAATTATGCATAAAGGGTGATCCGGGTATATGGTTTGTAAAATTTTTAAACTCTGATTTTACACGTTTTCGCACTTTTTATGCAATTTGATTGCGTTCTTGAATATTACAAACCTAACATAATTGTCTTCTCCCTTCATTAGATATGTAGAAAAAGCCGTCTTTTGCTCTTCCGCTACTCTGGCGATAACGAATGCTTTCTCCATCTCCTTTACCTAGGTCTGGACTTCAATCGTATCCGTGGTCCCCTTGAATTCAGGCGGTCCTACCACTTTAAAGTCTTTAAAATTTGCCAATCTGTCGGCTGGCTGATTCCTCGCTCTTCCTCTTGCAGCTAGAGCTCTATTTTCCATAGCTTCAGCTATCATATTTATAAAGTTTTGCATCAGGTTAGCTTGATCTCCTTCATTTTTTACTAACTGCTCTTCTCTTTGATTTCAATTCTGTCGTCTAGGCGGCATGATCTGATTTAAATAAAAATCTTATATTAATTCTCTTTCTCTACACAGATTCTTAACACAATAAGAATTCAACACATAGTTCTCATATAATCACATATTTATTCAAATAAGACATAGTACATATAGTACTTAACACATATTACTATCCCTTTAAAATAATTTTAGGATTAACATAATCAACTTTACAAAAAGTTGTAATTCTCCAACTTTATACAAAAAGTTTCCATTTACCATATTCACATAATTATTTCTAGTTCATCAAACTTACCACACTTATGAGTTCAGTAACTTGCCATAATTATATGAGTGTATGAACTTATCCTAGTCAGACCATTGGCGTCCATTTGCTGAGGGGTTCAGAAACATTTCATATAATTATGAGTCATGAACTTACCATAAATATGAGTTTTAAGAACTCACAAATTTATCTTAATCTTATAATCATATAGAAAATAAAGATTTTATTCATACAAACATATATATTTACATATGTTCAAACATCATTCTCGATATTACAACTTTTAATATCATAAACTTCTACCAAAAGATAATAACGCTCAAACTTAAGCTATCAACCGTCCACTCCCTTCACCAGTCTTCTTCCTGTTGGGATACTTGTTGAATCTGTGACCCGTTCTCCCACATGAGAAACACTTCCTCATATTTGGCTTAGGACAATGTAAAGAAATATGTCCTTCCTGCTTACAGTTGAAGCACACAATCTTCCACATCATGCATTCTCCCACGTGGGTCTTGCCACACTTGCAACAGACTTCCTTCTTCTTCGGGTTTGAATTTTTAGAGTTGTCACTGTCATTGTCCCTCTTTCTCTTAGTCTTTCCCTTCTTGCTAGTTACTTCCGACGATCCACCACCTTCAGTCTTTATCCTGTCCACTTGGGCCTTCAGCTCGTTCCAATCTTCAGTCATTTCACGTAACGCTCGCTCCGTCTTCCACAACTCCTCCAAGAGAAATACTTTACTCTGGAGTTCCTGGACTTCTACAAATAGTTGATCTTGTTCTTCAACTTTAGTTTTATTCTTTAACTCCATCTTAGCTTCTTTAGACTCCGCCTCCTCATCACTACTCAGATACATCTAGGGATAATCATCATGATCACTCCCGAGATTAACCATGGGTTCATCTTTTCCTACTTCTTCCACTGACTCGCTCTGTGCTGGTGTTGCCTCTTTTTCAGTTCTGATAAAAGAGCTCTAACTCATACAAGCATACATGTGTCAACAAGTAATACAGAGTAAGTAGAGTATCGATCCCACAGAGAAAATTGTCAAATTCAAACTACTATGCATCAATTAAATCACTATATTCATATGCTTAGACTAACGACTATAATTGGCGAATTAAACTAATTCCAAATAACAACTAAAATAAGAATGTTAATGGAATAAATCAAATCTGGAAATAATGGGATCCTAACTTCATTTAATATTTCATCTAGATACCGCTATCATGCAAGACTTGTTCACATATCACAGGAAAATAGCCAAGAGCACTAATAGAGTCATAGCCATTTTTCAATGCACTAGGACCTACTTACACAAAGATCCATGGATGATAGATTCTATGTAATCAACAATATAACCAAAATCACTATATGTCTATGTGAAATTGCAATCATACTGAATTGAAGCACAGGCCCTTATTTTAACTCATACGGTGAATAAGTATATGTCTATCTCATTCACGAAATACGCAAGCCATATACAACAGCCCCATATACGTATGATATTATGACTACAATCCATACTCTCATGTTCATTGTCAATTCCATGCAAACACTGAAACGAATGGTGATCAAGCATTTATATGTGTAAAACAACCATAATAGAATTCCCATATGATATGTAAAACAACCCTAACAATCAAGCATGTAACCAAACTACATATTAAAATCTGTTAGAATCCCATAATGGAGTTTAGTTCATGACTGAACCAAAAGCCATTATAGGGTCAACGCTAAGTATGATTATCAAGTAAACAATTGAAAGATGAGGGATAGAACGATCAAACCCAATTGTAGATTGTAAACCAATATTAACGTTCAAATCCTCATATAAATCCAGAAAAATATTATTATAAATCCACAATGATGAAGAATCCCAAGAAGAAATAGAGAAGATGGAGTTTTGGCTACGTTCTTCGTTGGAATCTCTCCTAATGTAAAAACCCTAGTTACGATATGAAAATACGTCAAAAGTTATTCCAGTCTGTTTGACACCAGTCAGATATCGTTTAAAATAAATTACAATCATTTTAATTAAAAATTAAAATAAAACAACTCAAGACTCCGGCTATCGTGCTTGCTAGCCCCCTCGCTTTATTAAATCACGCGGCGCACAACTTGTAGAAGGTTCTACATGTCCAGCTGGCCTCTCGCACGGGCGCGTGTCCTCTAAGCTTGTCATGCTCGTGGCCGCACAACTTGCAGTAGGTAACATTGTCTGGTTGTGTGCTCACGCGGGCGCGCGTTCAAGCTCATCCTGTCGCACGACCGCGCGACTTACAGTTGGTGAATTCTGGTTTTACTCTTGAGTTTGGTTATGCATTGTTGATGCTGCTACTGAAATGTCTTTTGTCCATCCATACTTATCCATCCATGCTCCACTCATTTATCACGTCGTGCCTATCCCAGCTTGTGCCTCGCTTCATGCGTCCATTAGCTTCGTGCCCTCTAATACCACCAAATTAGGCCGATTCCTGCACTTATTCACCAAAAGGAGTTGTAAGTAACCGCAATGCAAAATAACATGAAATGCAACTAAAACAGACTGAAATGTACTTGAGATGGGCATAATTCGCATAAATTAATATCCAATAATTAGGTATAAAACCCACTTATCAGCTGGCACCTCAGCTATTGGCACTGGTTCAACAGCCGTTGGCATCTCCGTACTCATCTTATCTTCTCCCGATATCCTACAATCAGTTTAAACAACTTGATTACTACTTCTCCAGTAAAAACTTCTCACACTATGTGTACACATGTCTCACTATCGATATGCTTCAGCAATCCGTCACTTAGTACTCTAAATGAGTATTCTCTATCTCGCTCATGGTTATAATCCTAGGGTTTCCCCCACCCCGCTTAAGGTTATAACCTACAGCTTTGATACCAACCTGTGACACCCCCAAATCCGGGTTACCTGACCCCCAAGTTTGGTGTTCACGATTCAGAATATAATATCATTTAACTACCTATTCATATAGAAATAGTAACACATACTACATTAACATATGTTGTTAATACATTAGTTCCAGGTCCGTTAACCTTAACATTACAAACATACCTTTTAGATATACAAAAAGGGTTCACAAATACAACATAATAATAAAGTTCATAACTAATTTATAATTATGCCTTTGCCTTTATCCTTCGCAGTGCCTCATGCTACTTCGTCCCTAGCTGAAAAGTTTTATTTAGCAAGGGTGAGCAACAAGTTTGCCCCGCAAGTTAAGTCATACAATAAATGTATAAGAATCAATAACAAGTCTTCTCACATTCTATGCAACAAAATAATTTGATAATGAAAGAGTACAACATTTTCAAAGTTTCTACGATATTCTAATGAATAATCAAGGATCAATTCAACGCAATAACAAAGTGGAATGTTTTCAAGATTTATGCTGAGTGATCACAAAGGATCTAGAACTTCTCTTCTCGGGTATCTATCAAAGATTTACTTTGATATATACTCAGGTGTATCAGATAACCATAAAGATTAAATCATACCCATCTACAAGTACTTAGAGCCGACCAACTTCTTGTACCTTATATTATGCATAATATTTATGTCGCGCACAAAGGTCGAATTTACGACCAATAAAATGTTCCCTTTATATAAAAGGTTGTTCTTCTCAGTCTCAAAATCAAGATTTGATTTAACAATGAAATATAAAATTTCAAAATCTAATCACTTCTCTTATCTTCTCTTCTCTTCTCTTCTCGAACCTATCAAGTTTGCTTTATCGATCTAGCCGAAATAATTGGCATCGATCTATCAATAATAATTAAATTCTCTTTTCTTCTCTTCTCGAACCTATCAAGTTCTAGCAAATGTTCGTCTAGCCAGAATAATTAGCTAAGACATTTCTCAACATAATTCGACAATAAACAGGAATTATCTATACTATCAATATTAGCTTCTACAGATATGAATATCCAACAACAGTGATTCTACGAATTTATATTTTTCCGAATCAGTAATTCAATTTGAATTATTAAACATGCACTAACTGCGAATAATCAACAATAAATTCTTGGACGTGGTCTAATTAACAATAATTAACCACCATAATGATTGAACAATATTAACTCAAGGTTGAGTTAGAAAACTTGCCTTCTCCGCTGATTACAGCTACACACTATACTTATCTGCGTTTAAAAAACCTATAATCACAATATCGATCTCACAATTAGCACAAAAATTCACAACACACAACACTGTAATTCACAGTCAATCTTCTCCTAGATACATTACCACATAGTCACATCAGTATTTATAACCTATATAAACACTAATCAAGTCTAACTACTTCGGTTTGGTTGGACTTCGATCTATTCTCGGTGTTCTGGTCACCCTATCCAACAATTAACACATTGATTGTTAATTAAACTTGGTCTCTAAGCTTCAATATTATTTTAGATCAGTCAATTAACATTTATAATATTTTCCGAAAGCTTTTAATAATTTATTAATAATTATTATAACTTATAATAATTTTGTAAACACCGGAATCATTTTTAAATGATTTAATTATCAAATAATCTTATCATCATTAATATTTAATAATAAAAATATTAATGTTATACTTATCAAAATATTAAAGTTATTATTAATAACTTAAAATATTTTAAATCATCAATATTCTACTTAAATAATTTTTAAATTAATTAAAATTATTTTTAAACCATCGCCATTAATATTTAAATATTAATGAAATTATCATCAAAATATCAAAAGTTATTAATTATAACTTAAAATATTTTTAAATTATTTTTCTCATTTTTAAATGATTTTTAAATTAATAAAATCATTTTTAATTTATTTATTAAATATAATAATTAAATAAATCTAATATCATTAATATTAATTTATTAATGAGAATTCTCCAAAAATATTGAAAGTTATATTTTAAATTCAAAATATTTTCTAACACTTTATTCTCATTTAAAATAAATTTTAAATATTAAAATCATTTTAACTCATTTATTTAATATAATAATTAAATAGATCTAATATAATTTATATTAAATTATTAATGAAAATTCTCCAAAAATAGTAAAAGTTATATTTTATAACTCAAAATATTTTTAAATACATTATTCTTATTTAAAATGAATTTTCATAATATTAAATCATTTTCTCAAATTTATTTAATATACTAATTAAATAAATTAAATATCATTTTTATTCAAATAATTATAAATATTAATGAAAAATATCCTAAATTATCAAAAATTATTTTTCATAATTTAAAATAATTTTTAAAACTATTTTTGGTAATTTTTAGAATTTATTTCTATTTTTAATTAATTTTTGAAAAATTAGAAAATAGAAATAATTAAAACCGTCGCTGTAGGCCTTTAGCGACACTAAGCGTCACTTTTGGTGTTCTTGAGATCAAGAACACTGACAACTTCGTTATCAACCTGTCATGTTTGACCGCTTGCAATTCTTTGTTATATCCGTTTTTTGGCTAACTTATGGTTCAAACTTGTAATACACATGTAGTACTACAACTATTAATCATTAACAGAGTCATATCGTAACAAGATAGCAAGATCTGACCCTTCAAAAGTACTGTCAGACAGCTCCTGGGCTTTCTGGGTAACCAAGAAACCCAGGCAGCTTCAGGATACCACCTTGTAGCTCAATAATCTAAGTGTTTCTGTCATGATTTATGTGATTTCATGGTTCCAATATGTACTCCTTGTGTCAAGGAACATATAAGAAGCAACAGATCAGATAAACAACAACACAACAGCCAGATTTAATCCCGTCAAATGTTGTCAGAAAACAAGTTCATCAAGTTTCTGGAAATTCCAAGAAAGTTCATTCGTGATCAATTGGTCCAGTTTGACCATTCATTACAACCATATTATGTGTTCTTTAAGAGATCTATTAAAATGGATCTAGAGTCCACATAACCAGTTACAATTCAGATACAACACATAATCAAAACACTAAAACAACTGACAGATCAAGAAGCATAAAAATGTTGTCAGACACGGTTTTAAACCTTCTAGGTTGCCCAGATTTTTACCGGTCATGCCCGGTCAATGAGTTTTGACCATTAATAACACACGATCTAGGCATCCAATGAAATTGATTCCACTTGCAGATTAAAGACCATATGACAAGCTACAGATTACAACTTTAAAATAACAAAAATCATAAACGAGCAAGTGTGAGACCCCAGATTTTACGAATAAAGTTTTAATTTTCTCAAAATATTTTTTTTCAAAATTTTGGTGTGGATTTGAGATAACAGAGTTATTAATATTATTATTTGCAATATTAACGATGTCTAGAAGTTCTACCAAGGAGAGGTTTGGTCACCTAATTTCGCGCCAATAGGGAGAAATCCTTATTGGAAGGCCCTCTCTTTCCTGGGAATGACCCGATCGATTAATAGTGTGAATAATAATAATGATGATGAAGTTTTGTTTTATTAGTATTATTAATGTAATAAAACAGAAAAGCTTTTTATATAAAACATAATACTTTTATAAAGTTATTCGTTTTATTAGACAATAAATAGTGTTTGCATAGTAAAATCTTTTTAAAAGTTATTTGTTTTATTAGATTATAAATAGAATATATTATATTTTATTGTAAACCAATCTGGACCGTCCATTTAAAGTAAATCGATATTGACCGTTCATGGATTGGTTACTATTCAGTCCATTCTTCTATAAATAGAAGCTCATTCCTTCATTATTTCTTACGAATTCACTGAAACTCTAGAGAGAGAAACTGTAGAGAGAATTATTCTTCTATAATCTTGGCGTATTTTTTTAGCGTTGTAGAAAGCTTTGAGAATAGTGCAAGTTTCTTGAAGTATATCCCCGCCCTACCGTCGGAGTACTCTTCTTTATAAGGTAAGGGATATTATTTGTTGTACCATAAGGGGTATTATTTCTTTTGTATTCATGAAGAGAACTTCTGTTGTTCCATTCTTTATTATTCTGTTGGAATAACCTATATACGCGGACTACCCTATACTTGGTGAAATTCTTCTATTCCATTCCTTATTATTACATTGGAATAACACATCATCTATAATAAGTACCGCATACATGGTGATTTCATTGTTATTCCATTCTTTATTATTACATTGGAACATCCCGTCGATGTAATTTACTTTGACTGGTTCCGATTATTTATTATTCTCGTTAGAATAACATCATCTATGCTAAGTACCACATGAATGGTGATTTACATTGTTATTCCATTCTTTATTATTCATTGGAACATCTCGTCGGTGCAATTTACTTTGACTTTTATTTAAGATTCCGCTTTTTATTATTCGCTTAATATCCTGTTTTGTGCGTTCTATTTGGACTGGTTCTATTATTTATTATTGCATTGGGAATAACACATGCTCTCGCGGTCTATCGCACGCATGGTGAATGTAAGACCCCGAATTTTTTTTAATAAAATGGAATTTCCTCTATTTATTATTTTGAAATAGTAAGGGTTGATTTGATTAATGTGGTTAGTTATGGGTAAAATGCTTAAATATTTGAATAAGCAAGTGGTTATAAAATATTCATTATTGTCGAGGAATATTCGTTTGGTCGTGGAATATTCGTGACATCGTCGGGAATATTAAATGACGAATATGCCAGTGATCTTTTGTGGGCCCCATAACGGAAAGCGATTGGATGAAGAAAATGACAAGTATAAGTTGTTTAAATTACGACGTAGTTGTTACCGTTAATATTGTTGGAATACCCGGTGGTTAAAACACACTAATACGCGTTGTTGAACAAGAAGACACACTCAGATTGCACCAATTATTGATTCTTACGTAAGAAGCGCAAGACTCAATAATTGTTACGATAATTATTATTCAATTATTTTATTTTATTGATTCAATAATTGTTGCGTTGATATTTTATATTGCTGTTGTTTCAATAATTGTCATTACACAGTATTTTTATTATCGAAGCAATAATTCATATTATCTGAATAATATTATTAGATAACATTATTGGCAATGTCTAGAAAGTTCTGTCTAAGGAGAGGTTTGGTCACCTAATAATTGCGGCGCCAAGAAGAAGAAATTCTTATGGAAAGCCCCTCTTTCCTAGAGGCGCTGGTTGTCAATATTGTGATTCTGTAATATTATTTGTGAATAATTAATTATTGATTCATATGATGAGGAAAATATTGATTTTATGTGGATATAGATGGAGAAAAATTTTAAAATGACAATTGTTGAAAATTAATATTTTATCTTTTTCTGATAAAATAATTCATTTAAATATATTATTTTAATAATATATTAACGGTGATATTTTTACAATGAATGTGGGATATATGAGTATATGAGGAGGAAGAGTATTTTTGTTGCATTAAATGATTAACACATGTTTTGTGTGTTAAATTGGACCCCATTTCTTGGTGAAATTTGATTATAGCTTGTAAAATTGCCCGTTTGTGGATTTTTGGCCAATTTTATTTGGAATTTGGAAAAACTTTCTTCCGCAAAGTTGTAGAGAATTGAATTTCCTATAAAAATACGCGAGATTCAAATTTTCTGATAAAAGGGCTATTTATTATGAATTATTGAAGTTAGGAGTTCAAATAATTGATTTTTGGGAGTTTTAATTAATTATTTTGAGAAAAACGTTTTTGGTGAGTTGTGAACCTCATTTAACATGTGTGGCTGGTGTTTTTGACCAAAAGGTGGGCTAAGGGAAATTTGTATAATTATATTAATATTATATTCAATTTTCGCTTTGGTGTTCTAAGCATTTTCCTATAAATAGGTGCTTAGGTTAGAATTGAAAATCACACCGTAAACTCAAGTTTTCTCTATTTCTCTCTCGATATATTGAGCGTATTCTTGTGAGTATTTTGAGTATACTTTGAGTATTGCTATACGGTGCAAGATCAAGTCATAGCCTATATTCGATGTTTCAACTAGAAGTACTGTCTTTCGAGGTAAGGGATGTTATTTTCTTCTCAAATGATATTATTTCTTCAATATCATTATGCTGAAATATTGGTTGGACCTTTTTATCAAATTTAGAACTTTTTCATGTCAGAGTTACTATTCATGAGTTACTATTTATGAGTTACTATTCATGAGTTACTATTCACGAGTTACTATTCAACGAGTTACTATTCACGAGTTACTATTCACGAGTACTATTCACTTAAGCGTGAAGATGTTTTTTTGTGAAATTTCTATCTTTTGGTGTCTGAGTTACTATTCACGTACTCAAGTATTATTCACGTATACAACACTATTATTCACTATTCACATTATTCATCGAAAAATGAAATTTCTTCTTTTCGTCAAAATATCTATTCGGATACTAGCTTTGATTCAGATCCATGTTTTGATCATTCTTAAATTTTACACCACTATGATTATTTTTGAGGTATTGTTGTACATGGATAAAACAAAGTACGAATCCTTAATCCTTAATCCTTAATCCTTGTCATTTTGTTTCAATCGGATTCGTTTCTTTAAAAATATTTTTCATCATCCTCGGTCTTAAATGATGATATTCTTTGAATATCTTTGGCCCAGTAGTGCAAAGATGAATGATTTTTTGATGAATATCTTTGGCCCAGAGTGCAAAGATGAGCAGTGTTTAGATGAACATGACTAATCGATGAATATCTTTGGCTCAGAGTGCAAAGATGAATATTTGATTCCGAGATATATATTGATTGATGTTACAGGATAAAATATCGACGATGAACTTTTAAATTCATATATAGAAGATAGTAGTTTGCATTCTCTACTTAACTCTTCTAATGAATTATTATTTCCACTGCGAAGATTGATTTAAAACTGGTTGTCTATTGTATTCTATTAGATTTTTCCCTGTTGAAGACTAACGATAATTTGTTTTATATTATCTTAGTCATAATATTCTTTACTGGGCTAGTTGAGCTCACCCTTTTCCTTTTTGTTCTATTTTTCTTCTCAGGAGGCAAGAATGTAGCGAGTACTAGTCGGGGTATGGAATGAAAGTTCTAGAGAGAGTTATTTAGTAGTCCTCACAATTTTTGTAAAATAATGTATAAATAATTGTGATGAGGATTTATTTGGGTATGTATATTGTCTAGAAGACAATAATTATATCTAAACTCCTAGTATATATGTTGTCGTATTTTGCACGACAAATGTATTAATAAAGTTGTAGTTATTTCTGTACCATGTATTTGGCGACTTAGAATGGGTTGGATGGAATGGACCTATTTTGGGGGCGTCACAGTTGGTATCAGAGCTTAGGGATATGATCTCTGGCGGAGATCGGGGGAATAGAACTAGGAGGGAGAGATGAGTAAATCCTTGGCTAGTGAGTCCTACCTAAGCTTATTTGTTAGTTGAGTCAAGATATAGGGATATTATGTGATATATTGATTTCCTTAATTAACCCTTGTTTTATAAGAGTATTTGAGAATGTCAACTGAGAATATTAACAGGGAGTAAATGAGACCGTGGAGATGCTCAGATTTTACCAACGAGGAGAACGTGCAACAGTGGCAATGTTCCTCTTGTGAACAACACCATTTGAAAGCGAGATGATGAACGAGGGGATGTTTAGAAGCTTTTTTGCAGGTTCATGCAAAATCGCACGAGGAGACTCGTGTTCAAAATCTGAGGAGGAAATGATAGCAATTCACGGGTGGTCACAGCCAAGCATTTCAAAGAGTTGGGACCACCAGAATTTAAGGGAAAGCCGGATCCGATCATGGCGGAAACATGGGTCAAGCAAATTACCAAGATATTCGATGTCTTGGGATGCACGGAGGAAAGAAAGTTCCATTCGCTACTTTTATGTTAAAAGTGGCGAAGGCAGACATTGGTGGGAATCGTGAAGCGTACTCCATCCAAATTGCACTCAGCATGTCATGGGAGATATTTCAGAAACAGTTCAATGACAAGTACTTCCCTGAAAGTATTCGTCATATGAAGGAAGTGGAGTTTATTAGACTGGAGCAGAATAACATGACGGTGTCCCAAAGACGAGGTGAAGTTCACTTGAGTTATCCGAGTTTGCACCTTATTTGGTGGAGAATGAGGAACGTACGCGGATGTTTCGAGAGGTTTGAAACCTAAGATACATCGATATCTCATTTCTCATAAATTTTCTCTCTATTCAGATGTTGTCAATGAGGCTCGATTGTTAGAGCGAGATAATGAGTACGTTCAACCGAGAGACCATAACGTGGATTATACCAAGATAGCGATCATCGTAATAATAATAACCAAATGGAGAAAGAAGAATACGGACAAAGGCGGTAATCACTCCGGTGGTAATCGTGGCCATGAAAATAGAAGAAGCGAGTCGGGAGGAGATTTTAAAAGAGGAGATTTAACAACGACCATGTGAAGATGATGCGATCTCTATAAAGAATTGGTTCCAAGGAGGAGAAAGACCACCGGTCGTATGTTACAAATGCGGGAAAGAGGGATATCAAAAGCCCAAACGCAACACAACAAGGTATGCTATAATTGTGGAAAAGAAGGACATATCGCTCGAGTCAGATGCAGTATCGAAACCCGATCCAGTGGGAATGGTGACTCAAGAGGATGTCCCGTAAAAGTCAAAGTCAGCGGTTCTGGAAGAGCATTTGTCGTGGACCGAATCAAAATGCGAGGAACCCGAACGGTTAGCACGGTTAGTTAATTATAAATTCTTACGAAGTTTATACCTTACTAGATACCGATTCTACCCATTCTTTTATCTCTCTTGATTGTGCTCAACGTTTGAACTTGACTACGGAGAAATTAGACTTTGACCTATTTATGGAGACTCCGTTAGGAGAAACTTTCATTACATCCGTTGTTTAGAAATCTTGCTTGATTCAGGTTGGCACAATCACATTACCTGTTAACCTTATTTCTATAGAGATATTTGCTTTTGATGTGATTTTAAGGTTAACTACTCATCATGCAGAAATTGATTACTTTTGTAAGGTTGTTAGTTTTCATATTCATAGGCAACCTGTTATTCGAATTCAAGCAATCAAACCATTGTAATCAAACATTTTCATATCAAGCTATGAAGTCATTCGTTTATTACGGATGTCAAGTTTTCTTAGTCCATGTTATGGATTTGAATAAAGACACGTCAGATTTGAATAATATTCCTGTTGTTATTGATTTTTCCTGACGTATTTCCTGAAGAATTTCTTGGTTTACTCCTAAAGACTGATATTAAATTTTGTATCAACTTTGAACCCTAAAGACAAAACTCATTTCTAAAATCTCATATCGAATGGCTCTATTGAACTGAGGAGTTAAAAATTCAACTATAGAATTTGGTACCGAGCCTTTATCTTGTGACTTCCTTTGTGGAATTCTAAGCCGAACTCTCCGTAGGGGACGTCATATTCGATGCGATAGTAAAGCGATAGGTGTCATTGTGGCGACGTATATCCAAGATTGGGATATGAGTCACAATTGAGAGCAACCTCAAGAATCGAAATACGTAGCTTTACAGACTTAGTTGGTTATTATCGGAGATTCGTTGAAGGATATTCTCGAATCGCTATTCCATTAACTCAGTTGACTCGTAGAGATACAAAATTCGAATGGAGCAAGGAATGTGGGAAGAGCTTCGAAGAACTCAAGAGGAGACTCATTTCAACACACGTTCTGACCATGCCATCCCCGAAAAGCGAACGTGGTAGCCGGCGTGTTGAGTAGAAGATCGTATACAAATACGAGTATGATATTATCAAAGACTCATTTCAGTATAATTTACAAATAATAGAGATGGAGATGAAAACTCTAGGTACCCACGTGATGATATCTGAGTATAATCAACTTTAATCGATAAAGTTGAAGCTGTTCAAGCTACACAATCAAGTCGATGAATATGAAGAAGAAGATGCAAGAAGTTGTTATTTCAAAAGCGAGAATCGGTGAGGTGAGGAAAGCTCAAACCTTCGATTTATTAATCCATTTGAAATTCTCGATCGAATAGGAACCGTGGGCCTCTGGACTCGTTTTACCACCAAGTATGACGCGTGTTCTTAACGTTTTTTCACGTATCGATGTTACCTAAATATGTGGACGACCCGAACCACGTCATTAAGTTAGAACCGGATGAGATAGCCGAAGACTTAACGTACGAGGAGGTACATGTCAAGATCTTGGATAGGAAAGAACATGTCCTATGTACCGAGGTTATACCATAAGTTAAGTTTTTGTGGAGAAACCATGCTATTGAGGAAATGACCTGGGAGTTGGAAACGGAAATGAAAGCGAGGTATTCTCATCTTTTCGAAACACCAAGTACGTACGTCAATTTCGAGGACGAAATTTCATAAGGAGGGGAGGTTGTAAGACCCCGAATTTTTTTTAATAAAATAGAATTTCCTCTATTTATTATTTTGCAATAGTAAGGGTTGATTTGATTAATGTGGTTAGTTATGGGTAAAATGCGCAAATATTTCGAATAAGCAAGTGGTTATAAAATATTCATTATTGTCGAGGAATATTCGTTTGGTCGTGGAATATTCGTACTGTCGGGGAATATTCGTACGACGGCGTAGTCTTTTGTGGGCCCCATAACGGAAAGCGATTGGATGAAGAAAACGACAAGTATAAGTTGTTTAAATTACGACGTAGTTGTTACCGTTAATACTGTTGGAATACCCGGTGGTTAAAACACACTAATACGCGTTGTTGAACAGTAGCACACGGTATTGCACCAATTATTGATTCTTACGTAAGAAGGCAAGATTACTAATAATTGTTACGGTAAAGAATCTTATTCAGTATTTTATTTTATTAATTCAATAATTGTTGCGTTGATATTTTATATTGCTGTTGTTTCAATAATTGTCATTACACAGTATTTTTATTATCGAAGCAATAATTCATATTATCTGAATAATATTATTAGATAACATTATTGGCAATGTCTAGAAAGTTACATCTAAGGAGAGGTTTGGTCACCTAATTGCGGCCAAGAAGAAGAAATTCTTATTGGAAAGCCCCTCTTTCCTGAAGCCGCACGGTTGTCAATATTGTGATTCTCGTAATATTATTTGTGAATAATTAATTATTGATTCATATGATGAGGAAAATATTAATTTTATGTGGATATAGATGGAGAAAAATTTTAAAATGACAATTGTTGAAAATTAATATTTTATCTTTTTTCGATAAAATAATTCATTTAAATATATTATTTTAATAATATATTAACGGTGATATTTTTACAATGAATGTGGGATATATGAGTATATGAGGAGGAAGAGTATTTTTGTTGCATTAAATGATTAACACATGTTTTTGTGTGTCGGTGGACCCCATTTCTTGGTGAAATTTGATTATAGCTTGTAAAATTGCCCGTTTGTGGATTTGGCCAATTTACATTTGGAATTTGGAAAAACTTTCTTCTGCAAAGTTGTAGAGAATTGAATTTCCTATAAAAATACGCGAGATTTGAATTTTCTGATAAAAGGGCTATTTATTATGAATTATTGAAGTTCTAGAGTTCAAATAATTGATTTTGGGAGTTTTAATTAATTATTTTGAGAAAAACGTTTTGGTGAGTTGTGAACCTCATTTAACATGTGTGGCTGGTGTTTTTGACCAAAAGGTGGGCTAAGGAAAATTTGTATAATTATATTAATATTATATTCAATTTTCTGCTTTGGTGTTCTAAGCATTTTCCTATAAATAGGGAGCTTAGGTTAGAATTGAAAATCACACCAGAAACTGAAGTTTTCTCTCTATTTCTCTCTCGATATATTGAGCGTATTCTTGTGAGTATTTTGAGTATACTTTGAGTATTGCTATACGGTGCAAGATCAAGTCATAGCCTATATCCGGTGTTTCAATTTAAATCTTGTCTTTCGAGGTAAGTGGATGTTATTTTCTTCTCAAATGATATTATTTCTTCAATATCATTATGCTGAAATATTGGTTGGAACTTTTTATCAAATTTGGAACTTTTTCATGTCGGGGTTACTATTCATGAGTTACTATTCACGAGTTACTATTCATGAGTTACTATTCACGAGTTACTATTCATGAGTTACTATTCACGAGTTACTATTCACGTAGTACTATTCACGAAGCATGAAGATGTTTTTTGTGAAATTTCTATCTTTTGGTGTTTGAGTTAGTATTCACGTATACGGTCTTATTCACGTGATCTGATACTATTCACTGAATAGGACACTATTCAAGAAAAATGAAATTTCTTCTTTTCGTCCAAAATATCTATTCTGGATACTAGCTTTGATTGTATCCATGTTTTGATCATTCTTGAATTTTACACCACTATGATTATTTTTGAGGTATTGTTGGACATGGATAAAACAAAGTACGAATCCTTAATCCTTAATCCTTAATCCTTGTCATTTTGTTTCACTAGATTCGTTTCTTTAAAAATATTTTTCATCATCCTCAGTCTTAAATGATGATATTATTGAATATCTTTGGCCTGTAGTGCAAAGATGAATGATTTTTGATGAATATCTTTGGCCCGTGAGTGCAAAGATGAGCAGTGTTTAGATGAACAATTAATCGATGAATATCTTTTGGCCGTAGTGCAAAGATGAATATTTGATTCCGAGATATATATTGATTGATGTTACGAGGATAAAATATCGACGATGAACTTTTAAATTCATATATAGAAGATAGTAGTTTGCATTCTCTACTTAGCTCTTCTAATGAATTATTATTTCATTGCGCTAAGATTGATTTAAAACCGGTTGTCTATTGTATTCTATTAGATTTTTCCTGTTGAAGACTAACGATAATTTGTTGTATATTATCTTAGATTGGGCTAGTTGAGCTCACCCTTTTCCTTTTTGTTCTATTTTTCTTCTCGGAGGAGGCGAGAATGTAGCAGTACTAGTCGGGGTATGGAATGAAGGTTCTAGAGAGAGTTATTTAGTAGTCCTCACAATTTTTGTAAAATAATGTATAAATAATTATGATGAGGATTTATTTGGTATGTATATATTGTCTAGAAGACAATAATTATATCTAAACTCGAAGATATATGTTGTCGATTTTGCACGACAAATGTATTAATAAAGTTGTAGTTATTTACATACCATGTATTTGGCGACTCGAGAATGGGTTGGATGGAATGGACCTATTTTGGGGTGTCACGGTGAATCCTTCTATTATTCCATTCTTTATTATTACATTGAAATGTGGATGTGGATTATGCGTGGTGAATGATCCTTTATATTCATTCCTTATTAAATTGTGGAAATGATCTGGTTACGTTGATTATTATGAGAGTCATAATAAAAGTATTGGACTGATGAAAATCATAGGTATATGAAGTATTAGTAAGTGTTATGATGAGTTATGTTGGTTATTATGTGAAAACATGAAAGTTTCTTAGAAATCACAAAGGGTTGAAAAATCAAATTTTGGTAAAAATGGAACATGAAATTCAATTCACCATATCTCCTATTATATTTTGAATTTTTGAGTGTGGTCAAGTTCTAGAGTTAGATCTATGAGTTTCCTAACTTATCCAAGTGGAAACACTGGAAAAGGTGTTGTAGATTTTCGTGTGGACTGATTTTAGCAAAACACGAAAAAGGGAAATATGGGAAAACAACTACTGCAAGAAATTTTAAAAGGTCATTTTCGGCCACTTAATTTGTGAGAAAAATTCCAACCTTTTGGGACATGAAAGTATACGGTATAAAGTACCTCCCTGTCCAAAAATGAGCTCATTCTGAACTAAAATGAGCAAGTTATGACCATTTCAATATTTAGGTTTTTCTGACAAAAAATGCTATAACCGGAGTTCTATAACTCTGATGACCATGAAATTTATACTGGAAGCTCACGTTAACATGTGTAAGATCCTGCCAAGATTTGGGAATTTCTGGAGTTAAACTTGAGGTAGCTAATTTCTTAAGGAATTAATTAGAAATTGATTTTGAAAAATAGTAAATGAATTTTAAAAATTTCGAGAAAAATATATGTTCATTATGGGACTATATTCTGCTAAATCTCAGAAAAGAAATATTTTTGGGACTGATTTGGTATTTTTTATGAAAATAGTTTAGTTACAAACATATGAGTTAAATATGTTATGTGAAGTAACAAAGTTGGAAAAGAGGAATTTATGGCTTGGAAATCCTATATAAGGTATATGCAGATTTTTGATGAGGGATTTGATCATTGGTGATGAAATCTTATCATTATGGCATCCTTTGAATGATTAAATGCATTATTTGGTAAAGTGTAAACAATTGAAATAAATTGTTTATAAGTTTAGATGTGATTAAAATATTGTTATATAATAATATTAGATTATGAGTTTATTAAGTGATTGATAATATTTGGATAAATTTAAAGTCTTTAATATTTATCCTTGTTTTAGTTTGATTAATGCTTATATCATTGTCATCATCTTCATGCTTATATGGTGATGAACGTGCGAAGATGGACTGTTGTTTATTGAATTATATATCTTTGGCTTACGTGCAAAGATAGATTGTTGATTATTGGTTTTATTGTTGTATATCTTTGGCTTACGTGCACAGATGGACTTGGTATGATTATAACCAGGGATTATTCGGTATAGTCATGACCATATGATGATTTAAAGAATATCCTTGGCCCGTAGAAGCGTGGATGATTCGATGATGTGGTTTATTTATTAAAATTTGAGTCTCAAATGATAAAATTGATGACAACATTTTAAATCATAGAAGATAGTATATTTTATTCTCTACTTGACTCTTCTAATAGATTGCTTGTTAAAGTTGCGATTAAACTTGATGTCTATTGTATTTTATCGGTTTAACATTGTTGAAGACTAATGATAATTTATTCTTCATTATCTTAGTCATAATATTTCTTCTTGGGCTAGTTGAGCTCACCCTTTCTTTCAACGTTCTCTCAGAAATGAGAATATAGTTGGGGACTAGTCTGGGGAAAAGAGTGACGGTCTAGATGATAGCATTAGTAGTCCTCACTATTCTGATTAAATTATGTGACAATAAATGTAATGAGGACTCCTTTGAGTTTGTATACTGTCTAGATGACAATATATGTATTAAAACTCTTAGATTATGTTTTGTCGTATTTTACACGACAATTGTATTATTAAGGTGTATTTGAATTTTGTACCATGTATTTGGCGACTCAAGATGGGTGATGAATACCTATTTTTGGGGGCGTCACAACAAGGATCTGTGGTCACTGACATTCGGTTATCAGACCACATTTCAAGCTCAAGAACAGTTTTGAAAAATTATTATTTTAAAGCATTTTGATGCTATGGATCCATGATGGATCAACATAGATCATCTAAAAACATCATATAACACCTTCTTAAACACAAAAATTTACAAAGCATACAAGATCAAAATGAAACTTAGGGTTTATACCTTTATGTTCTAGATTTTGATCTTTGATCTCCAATATGTTCTTGGGTGATCTAAGGGCTGATAATGTGACTGATCTATCTTAGAATTTCGGAGATCTTAGTGAGAGAAAGAGTTGGTGAGAGCAAGAGAGAAAATAAGCCAAATAAGTATACTTTCTCTCTCCCAAATCTATATATATTGCTTGATGCAATGTATACTCTGATGTGTTGGCTGATATTTATTGGATTTTTAGGTCACCAAGTCAATATAGTGGTTCACCAACTAAAGGTGTTGTCAAATATTGCAAGTTACATATTTAAAAATCCAAAAGGGCATTTTGGTCTTTGTACATGAAATTTTAATGGCATACTTGACAATTGCACAAACCCTTAGGGTTTAACCCTTAGAGTTTAACCCTAAGGTTCTAACCCTTAGGTTTTAAAATTTTAGTTTCTAAAATTTCTAAATTAGGGTTTTAATTAAAAATTTTAAAATTTCTAAATTACAATTAGGGTTTCCTAAGTAAATTAGGTTTTCCTAATCACATCAACGTTTAATAAACACATTAAGCTTATCAATTAGGATTAGGGTTTCCTAATTAGTGTTTAGGAATCCTAGATATGAAATTAGGGTTTCTTGGCTTTCGATTAGGGTTTCTAACTGCGCGTTAGGGTTTCTAATCCTGAGATTAGGGTTTATAATATCTTATCAGGGTTTATAAATTTTATTCCTTATCCGATGAATCATTTGATCAAAATCTCTATACAGTACAAACACGTACTCATCAGTACAATTATTTTAATTATATTTTCTATCGAATCCCTATCCAGAAATTAGGGTTAGGGTTTCTAAAGCTTGTAAAGCACAACTCTATTTTATTTTCTCAGTCAATACCCAAATTGACTAATTCTCGCGACTCGTATCGCAGATACACTGTACAATATTAACAGTCAATGTCAATATTAAATAAAAAAAATTATTCGTAAAATTTGGATTATTCGAAATCACGGGTTATCACATAAATTAAATTATAAATCTTTAAAAATTTATCCTTTGTTTCTTTTAATTGAATTCTTATATCATTGTCATCATCCTCATGCTTATATTGTGATGAAAGTCATCTTTGGCTTACGTGCATAGATGAACTGTTGATTTATATAATTATGACCAAGGATCATTTGGTATAATCATGACCCGTAATGTTACAAATGATGTGGTAAAAGTTCTTATTTGCCTGTAGTGCATTGATGGACAGTTGTTGTTATGATTATGACCAGGGATTATTTGGTATAATCATGACCATTGATGATTACATGAATATCCTTGGCCATGGTGCAGGGATGATTCGGTGATGTGGATTATTTATTAAGCTGAGTCTCAACGATAAAATTAATGATAAACTTATTAAATCATAGAAGATAGTAGATATTATGTTCTACTTGACTCTTCTAATGGATTTCATATTCCGCTGCAGTTGTTGATTTAAAACTTGTTTTCTATTATATTCTATTAGTTGTTATACTGTTGAAGGCTAAGTATAATTTATTCTGCATTATCTTAGTCATAATATTTCTTACTGGGCTAGTTGTGCTTACCCTTTCTTTCATTGTTCTCTTCAGAAAATGAGAATATAGCTGGGACTAGTCGTAGAATGGATTGACGGTCCAGATGGTTACATTAGTAGTCCTCACTATTTTGTGAAATAGTATGATAATAATTGTAATAAGATTGAATTTGAGTGTGGATATTATCTAGATGATAATATTCGTATTAAAACTCTCAGATTATATTTTGTCGTATTTTACATGACAATTGTATAATTAAGTTTTTATTTGCATTCTGTACCATGTATTTGGCGACTCAAGATGGGTGATGTATACCTATTTTAGGGGCGTCACACCGACTAATTCCTGTTATATTCTCGCCTCCTGAGAAGTAAAATGGAACAAAAAGGAAAAGGGTGAGCTCAACTTGCCCAATAAAGAATATTATGACTAAGATAATGTAGAACAAATTATCATTAGCCTTCAATAAATCAGATAAAATATAATAGACAACAAGTTTTAGATCAATATTCGCAGTGAAAATAATAATTCATTAGAAGAGTTAAGTAGAGAATGAAATCTACTATCTTCTATGATTTAAAAGTCCATCATCAATATTTTATCCCTGTAACATCAATCAATATACATCTTGAATCAAATATTCATCTTTCCACTACAGGCCAAAGATATTCATTTGTATCATCAGTTGGTCATGTTCGTCTCAACACCTTTCCATCTTTGCAGTACGTGCCAAATATATTCATCAGGTAATCATTCATCTTTGCACAACAGGCCAAAGATATTAAGTTATATCACCATTTAGGACTGAGGATGATGAAAAATATCTTAAAGAAAATGAATCCTGTGAGATAAAAGGACAAAGATTAGGGATTCGTACTTTAGTTTATCCAAGTTCAAAAATACACAATAATAATCAATTATGGAGCAAAATTCAAGAATGAAGATCAAAACATGGATAAAATCAAAGATAGTAACCATAATAGACAACTTGGACCAAGAAAAAAGAAATTAATTTTTCTGTGAACAGTGCCGTATTCGTGAATAGTGTCGTATACGTGAATAGTAACCCCGACACAAAAAGATAAAAATTTCACAATAAAATTCATATCAATATTTTGGTATAATGATATTGAAAGAAATAACATCATTTACGAAGAAAATAACATCCCTTACCTCAAAAGAATAGTACTTCTGGCTAAAATATCGGATATAATGCTGAAGAAAACTTGCACTGCTTAACAACTGTCAAAGTATCTAAATACTCACAAAAATACGCTTGATATTATAGAGAAAGAAACTTCTGATTCTGGTGTGATTTTCATTTCTAAGCACCCTATTTATAGGAAAATGCCAGAACGCCAATGTAGACTAACCTGCTACCGGTGGCTTTCACCCTTTTGCTATTCACGCACACTACACTTGAAATCTCAGAATTTTTCCACTAAAAACAAAAGTGGGGCCCACTCATATTTTTAATTAAAAACATCTATTTCCAAAAAATCAATAATTCATAATAAATATCCCTTTTATCAGAAAAATACGAATTCTATGTTCATTCCATATTAAATTTAATTCTCTACAACTTTGTAGAAGAAAGTTTTTCCAAATTCCAAATGAAAAATGACCGAAATCTATATACAGATGATTTTTAACACCTCAATTCCAACAAAATACTGATAAAACACCTCAGCATTAATTCTTTCATTTATATCCACATAAAATAAATATTTTGTAAGACCCCAACTTTTATGAATAAAGAAAAATTTTCTCAAAATATATTTTTGAATAATATGGTGTGGATTTGATATAATGTTATAGTTGTGGGTAATATTTACAAATTTTGCAAAGTAAGCAAGTGGTTATATAATATTCAATTGGTCGGGGAATATTCGTTTTAACAGGGAATATTCATATGACGACACAATCATTGGTGGACCCCAAAATGGAAGTATTGTCGTAGTTAGAAAACGACAGAATTATCTTTTTATAAAAATAACGGCGAAAGTGTTACAGTTAAAACTGTTGAACTACCCAGTTGTAAAAGTACTGTAATACGCATGGTTGTATAATAGCATACGGTATTGATTATTGATGCTTACGTGAGAAGTCACTTAGTTATACTCAATTATTGCTACAGTAATTGCTGCATCATATCTCTCATATTATTGATTCAATTATTGTCACAGTATCATCTGCATAATATATATTATTAAATCAATAATTGAGACGACAATGTTATTCATATTATTATTTGCAATATTGACAATGTCTAGAAGTTCTGTTAAGGAGAGGTTTGGTCACCTAATTGCGCGCCAATAAGGAAAAATCCTTATCGGAAAGCCCCCTCTTTTCTGGGAACGACCTGGTTGTTAAATATTGTGAATTATAATATTAATGATGAATAAGTTCATGTTAATTAAAGATGAATTGGATAGTTCCATTGTGTTGTAATTATTAGTGTTAGTGAAAATCGACATTTATTTCGATAATAATCGATGTCTGGAGGTTATATTGACCAATCGGGTAATTAACCGGATAAATGAGGAATTAATTGCTATTAATTCACATGATTATAACTATTTGTTCACATGTGTGTACTATTGATTCACATTCTTATACTATTATGGGAGGTGGTGCAAGATTGATAATACTTGCATGACTAAGTTTAAAATAGAGGTATAGTTGAAGGTACTATACTGTAATTCGTATTTTCACATGATTATAACTATTGATTCACATGATTAAACTATTGAATCACATTATTTACTATTAGGGGAGGTGGTGCAAGTTTGATAATACTTGCAGGACTATATTAAAAATGAAGAAAAAGAGGAAGGTATTATACTGTAATATTTTGAGCCCCAAAACGTGCAATTATCGAAACTATATTTTTCTATAAATAGAATCTCATTCTTCCTTCATTTCTCACCAATTCACTAAAGCTATAGAACAATTATTATAGAGAGAAAGAAGAAGAGAAGTCTGCTACCTCACTATTCCAGTATACAGTCTTCTTTTGAGGTAAAGGGTATTATTCTTTCGTATTAATGAAGAGAGTTATTTTATTTCAATACCCGTAAGGGTTGTTATTCCATTCTTTATTATTATGTTGGAATAACCTGTCTATGCGAAGTACCGTATACATGGTGAAATTCTTCTGTTATTCCGTTCTTTATTATTCATTGGAATAACACATCGTGTGTGGTCTATCGCATGTACGGTGAATTTCGTTGTTATTCCATTCTTTATTATTACATTTGGAATACAACATGCATGCGGTCTATCGCATGCCTGGTGAATTCTGTTGTTATTCCATTGTTCATTATTTTGTTGGAATATCATGTCTGTGCGAATTATGCATGACCTAGTTCTATTCTTTATTATTCGGTTGGAATATCTTGTTTGTGCGGATTACGCATGACCTGGTTCCATTCTTTATTATTTTGTTGGAATATCTTGTCTGTGTGGGTTACGCATGACCTGCTATTTTTTGTATAAGAGTCTCAGTCTCAAGGTCAGCCTATCCATTGGCTGGATGTGTACGTGGCCACCCGTGATGGTCTGCCTGAGGCTATCCAGATAGCGGTAATATTATGCTATTTTTTGTTTATCAATGCTTACAGAATTAATTTATTTTTAACTATTTAATTGTTAACATGATGACAGGATACTTATAAGCGTTTATTGAATGAGTGCTATCCTGAAGGCACTCCACGTCCGACTATTGATCAAGAGTTATGGGAGAGGGCGTTTGTTGTGAAGAAGAACTACATTAAAGGTTCAGATAACGACGACGCCCATCCTTGATGGCTCAGTCGTTTGTTTTTACCCGATCACATACGATCGTCGAGCCATCCACCAATTCATACTCTGGCTGACTGTGTGAGAGCTATATGTCGAGATCGCGATATTCTTAAGATACTGGGCGGGCATCTGGGGGCTCTGAGTCTTTGAGGAGTTAATCAAGCGATGGCAATGATGAAGACATCACAACATAGGGATGGCGATGAGGTATAAAATCAATTTGTTGTATATATTGTCGTAATATACCAATATTAACATAGTTAGTATATATTTGTAATTGTTTTATTATTTTGTTAACTACAGGGTGATCAAGGAGGCGATGATGCTTGACGTACCTACTTTAGATCAGTTTTGTAGTTATAGTATAAGCTTGTACTTGTATATTCATTCTTTGGATGTTTGTATATTACTTAAACAAGTTTTGAAATGTTCATAAGTATTTATTCAAATCATATTCATTTTTAAAGGTTTATATACTAGTTTGGTGTTTGTGTTGGTAGACGATGGATGTTTATATTGTTGTGTATGATGTTTATCTTGTTGTGTATGTGTGTTGGGATAAAGTAGGTACGAAACAGGTACAGGTTTTTGGGAATGCTGCAAAACATCAAAAATCTGGTTTTCATTTTTTTTATATCAGCGACAGATGCGGTCGTTGATAGTTATTAGCGACGGCTAAAGATTTGAGGGTATCAGCGACCGCATGCGATCGCTGATAGCAGTCCCTACCACGTGGACCACGTCAGTTTTGTCCCTCGACCATGCTGACTCAGCTTAGCGACCAAATTTGTCATTTCGGTCGCTCATATCGGTCGCAGATGTTTCGGTCGCTAATAGTGGTCGCTGATGAGCATCCCAGCGACTAGATTTTATGCGACGACTATCAGCGACCACACGCGGTCGCTGATACCTATCGGCGATCGGCTGCGGTCGCTGATAGGCGGTCGCTGATTAACCTTTTTCTTGTAGTGGCAACCACACGTATTACTGTACTTTTACTACCGAGTAGTTCAACAGTTAACGGTATAACTTTCGCCGTTATTTTCATAAAAATATTTTTGTTGTTTTCTCAATCCGACAATAATTCCGTTGTGGGGTCCACCAATGATTGTGCCATCGTACGGATATTCCCTGATAAAAAGAATATTCCCCGACCAATCGAATATTATACAACAACTTTCATACTTTTCAAAATTTATAAATATTACCCACAACTATAACATTATCTCAAATCCACACCATAATTTTGAAAAAAATATTTCGAGAAATTAAATCTTTATTCGTAAAATTTGGGATTTTACACTGTACACATCAATATAGTGAATGGATCTCCAATCCACGCCGAAAAGTTTGATCAAGATGCAAAGATCAGCACACTCCACGAAATTTGGAAGGAGTACAACATCACTATATCATGGGTGAAATAATATCCATGCTGTCTGAATGTGCCAATCGGTCCCAAGTGTGACATAAACCACACGTATAGCATGACCGAGCTGCCTATGAACACTCATGCCAGATAAGTGCAGCAATATGTGGCCGATCTCAGAGTCTCTGCCAAAATCATCGGTAGGGTGGTGTGATCCTCCCTGAGAGCTCTCATTGCCATAATGACACCGATGTCCAACTCATCCATGTACCGTGGCATGTAGACATATGACAATACGCACAGCAATAATACATCCACTCTGGCCAAATGCCACTGATCCTCTGGTGTGGTGAAATCCCCGGAATGTTGCGCATAACTATCCTCAGAGCCAAATCTGTCAAACAGAAAACGCTGGGATATCAAGTGGCCGGATGTAATCTCATCCTGTACCACCCTACGCCTCAAGTCGGTGATGGTCATGAACTGCCTACTCATGTCTCCAGTCGCCATATGCACGCAAGGTCTATCCAATGGCAGCATCGTCAATCGTGCATACTCCTCTAGAGTAGGAGTCAACTCTCGGGTCCCAAACCAGAAAACTTGTCTGTCCGGTACCTAGTGCTCTAGCATACCCTTCACAAATCCTGTGGGAACCTGAAACATCAACAGGGTCATAGTATGCTGTAACAAATGATCTATAGTCACTTTGTCTGGTGGTGACATACTATCATACCATGAGCGCATACCAGATGCCACCAAAAATGGTGGGGTATGATCAATATGGCTAACTGTCGAAGAAGACATCTGTACGGGCTGTGTCATAAGACCATCCAGGGGTTAATGCTGAATATCTTTGGATATATATATATATATATATATATATATATATGCATAAGATAATAACATGCATGATACAATAGATGGCAATATGATATAGGGAATGGGAAAATGTACATACATTCCTAAGTATATCATCATATAATAAATCTCTGTACAACTAAAATACAGGGAAAATGGGGCGAAGCTACCCAGCAGCTAACAGAGGCCTATCAAAAGAGATAACGAGAATGCATCAGAAGAAGTCAATGGTGTCGATATCCATATCATCAATCCTGTCCACCTGATGTAACTCCTCCTGAGTCACTGGATCTCTATCTACAAGGATGTCAGGCCAATACAAGGGAGGATCTACACCAACAAAGCCATATGGGTCACCTGAGGGGCTAGCGTCAGAGCTGGAAGGATCAAAAGTATCTGCCTCTAAAGGATCTCTACCCAAAGGCCAGATAAAGAAATGTCCCCGGTCCAACTTCCGGGTTAAGCTATCAATCTATGTCACATGAGTCAGATCTCGGACACTAGCTAGCCAATCTATCATCATCACAGATCCTGGAACCATATCCCCCATAAATTGTGTGGCGCGGGTCTGAGCTCCAATGGTATGAGGGAACCACCAATGCTGGAACATCTCCTGAGTATATGGGCCCTTTGATAATGTGTAACCGCTAATCCCCAACAATGGGATATCAGTGACGGGTGACTACGAAACAGGCCAATAACGCCTGGCAGGAGGCAAGATCGGCATGTAAATCTCTCCTATAGTGCTCTTGATAGCACGCTCTCCTAAATAGAGCTCCCATCCTCCATCTGTGAAAAGAGGAATCCTATGGGTGGACATAACATACTCAACTCCAGTCGAGTATCCGTCCTCAAATCCAACACTCAAATGCTCCCCAAAATAGGGAACCCATGTGATGACATCAGCTGTCAACAACTCCAGCTATAGGCGGCAATGGGTGAAACCCTCAGCAACAGGGACCTCCGCCAGTATGGAATGATGTCATCTCCGTCCTCGTGGATATGTATCTAAACCTAACACGCTCGAAGGATGCAAACATAGAAGCCTCTCATAGGCCTAAAACTGTCAACACAAAGGCAAACATCTGATGTCAGTCAACGCTCTTAACCTGTACTTGGGAAAAGACAAGAGAAATACTCACTAGCAGAAACGGGTAAAATCCTAACCACGCCTCGGTCAAGCCCTGCGATCGCATACGTATTCCCCTGAGAAAGTAGGCAAAGGAGTAGAAACCCCAATCATAATCTCCAATACGGTCCACGTGTCGAGTGACGTTGATCAAAATGAAGGACACCGTAGAAGAGTTATCTTCTATGAAGCAGCCCCTAATGATCATCAGGAACAATCGCCGAAGAATGCGATCCCTGACTCTCACATCATCGGTATAGGCTCACTCAACAGCCCACTCATAGCATCTACGCTCAAAGGAACTGTACAAACAGTCCTGCCCTTGAGCGCCTCTGCTGGAACTCCTAACAAGGATCTGATAGTAGTAGGGGTAATATCTGTCATGCAAGGCACTGGATCCCCTCCAAACTCCATACCTGTGATAAATCACCAATCCATCGGCTTCATCATCACCTCACAGTCCAGCAAATAGAGCGACTGAGTCTAGTGAAACCACCGCTCAGACAATGCCCTGAGGTAACCCAGAGACAACAACGGGGAAGAATGGAATAGAACGTCCTAAATCCCCAGGCATGGATAATCTCTCTATAGTCATCATGCAGGGCCTGATATATAGAGTGGATGTTGAACCAGTTTCCTCGAGGCTGTGTAAAGCCGGGAACCTATATTAAATGCAGATCAACATCAGAATCCTTTACTCCTCATCAATAGGAAACAAGGAAGATTAAGATCTAACTTCATACCTCATTTGCGTGTAGGTATACTGAAGGATGCCGACTCAAGACACCTAGAAGATCTGGGTTCACCACTTGAATTCCTGGCAACTCCCTACGGGGAACACATGCAGCAGGAGCAGGAACCTCAATTGGTAAATCCTCCTCCTCATCCTCGACATCCGGCACTTCAACCCGGATAGGACGAATGACCGCCTCCACCAAACGACGAGGTTGTCTAACAAAATGGGGTCGAGGTACTTCAAAAGCCCTCCTCCGTACACCAGAAGTGGTCTTGCGGGAACTACTCGGCTGATCCAGATCCATAATATCTGGACAACAAGTCTCAAAATCACCTCAGAAAGGGTGTGGTAAATTCTTACTTGGAGCTTTTCAAAATGCATTCTATGATTACATGCATGCATGCATTATTTTAATATACATCTATAGTAGAGTTAAAAATGCATGACTACCCAATGCCTACATTTTGGAAAATTTTTCCATAGCCCCTTTGTAAATGGGACTATCCACATGCACATAGGCATGACTAGGTGGCCATTCAGTAGCACACCTATCCACAGTCATATACATCTTACATGCATTTAATACATCACAGTAAAAAATCCATAAGTGTAATCTAATTATCAGGGTTGTTTTACTTTTCTACCTTTACTCATTTGTCCTCAAATAGGATAAGAAATGACAGTAAAAGGTACCAATTTGACTTTTTCAAAAGTTAAATTTTTTCACATCATTATGTTCAGCATGGTTTAATACTAACATTTACTGTGTTGAATATTTTTTATCAAATCATATCAGCATGCATATTCACTACTATGTGTCTAAATGCATTTCATGTGATAAGTCATTTTCCAACGGATAGAAACTGGAAAAGAATACATGCATATGTTACCAGGACAGTGAAAAATGCTTGTACGGTGATAGAATATGCAGAAAGTTGCTCGAACTCAACAGGACTGAAGAAGAGCTCTCAGATATCCTTCGTCATGAAGCTTGAAAATGACTTATGAAAGTAACCCATGGGCTTTGTATAGCCACGGTTGGCATGCAGTCCACTGCGGCTATTAAGTGTGTGTCCGTTCATTTGATTATCTGCTACATGCGGATTATTTTTGATGGACTGTCTGTTGTACTTACCTTCGTCATAATTAAGGTATTTTAGACTAAGTACTCCGTCGGAATAAACATTATTCAGTCAAAAATAAGGTTCAAGCTGGCGGGAACATTGGCGCCAATGGGATACATATATTTCCGACGAACATCCATCAAAATTAAAGTATTTTTGACTAACGTATCTTCGACTGAATAATCCGTCGGAATACATATTATCTTAGAGGAAATGTGTTTGTTAAACTTAGCTCCGTCGGAATTAGCCGGTTTTCTTGTAGTGAGAGGAGAAACTACTCCCCTTTCCAAGCACAGTCTTCAAATCCTCCATTGCCTAAAGGTGGAGAAGTCAAATGCCCCCGAGTGTTCACACCCTTAGGGGACTCGCTCGAGAATATCCTTGTTCTTCTAACTACTCAGAAGAAAATTACACATCTTCTTCTACCAGCCAACCCAAATGGGAAGGGTTTCAATATTACTCGAAAGTGTGCTTATCATGTCGGGGCACTGGGACATGACACTCAGGATTGCTGGGCCTTGAAACATAAGATCCAGGACTTAATCAACAATGGGGAGATTGTCGTGACTAAACCTGACCAACCTCATGTGCAAGACAATCCTCTTCCTTAACACACAGAGGGAGAAGACAATATGATTAATTGAAGTAGTGAACAAATTTCCAATTATGTTTTTGAATCTTCCTAGACCAGCAAAGACGGTGCCGACAGATGGGATTATGCGCAGTTCCAGTTTATGATGGAGCAAAAAATTAAGGCTCTTAGTAAACAAGTAGATCAATTGACAGAACTGGTGATTCATCAACACCAAGTCACATGCCAATTAATTAGTCAGGAGCATGCCAGTCTCCTTCCTATTGTCATGAATATTCCATCCTTGCCTTCAGAAAGTGAAACACTAGAGGATAAAGTTATGAAAAGAGCAAGCGCCAAAGCCCGTCGGGATTTTGCCAACAAATGGGAATTTACATACCTTGGCTAACCCATGGAGGAGATATTTCAAATGTTGATCAATAAAGGAAGAATCACATCCCTTCTACCTCCAATCAATCTCCGTTCCAGACGGTTTAATTCTGAGGGAGTATGCCAATATCACTCCCACTCTCGCGGTCACAGCACAGAAGAATGCTGGGCACTCCGCCACCTCATTCAAAATTTAATTGACAGCGGTGTCTTGCAAATGGCAGACGATGACACTTTGCTACTCGAGAGTGGGAATACATGTCCTACAAAATGGAAGGATGGCATAGTAGTTATCTCCTCTGAGGATGATTTGGTTGCCAGCCCACTCACAATACAAGCAATCCAACTCAAAAGGAGCTAACAATCCTTTAAAAGTGGCTACACCAGAGCCAATTAACTTGCCATTCAGACCACAGTTTCCTATTGTCAGCCTACATAAATTCCCATGGAATTATTGATAGGCTAAAGGATCTAATTCACATACTACTGCTGCAGTGTCAAAGGAGAATCCATTGTATCTTCCTCAATGGGTGATTCAGCTTTCCATCAAATAAAATGGGAAAGTTCCCATGGAGAAGATTTAAGAATTTCTCCATATCATGGGCCATAATAAAGCCAAGGTGGTTTTAAGCTTGAAAGAAGCTCCACAACAAATTTTCATATTGGACTTGGTTTTCACTTCTGAAGATCACGGGAAGATATTGCTAAGGGTCTTGGAAGAAGCCCATTTATCGAAATCAGTGGATGTGAAAAAATTTCAACATCTGGTTGATCAAATTTTCAACAACAATGTGATATCTTTCACTGATGACGATATACCTGCTAAAGGGACCGGTCATTTCAAGCCATTGCATATAGCGGTTTTGTCCTTCGGATACATGGTTAGAGGAGTCTTGATAGATAGAGGTTCATCACTTAACATCTGTCCTTATGCTACCTTGGAGAAGATGAATATCAACCCCAAGAGGATCAAAAGCTGCCATATAGTTATCAAAGCTTTTGATGGGTCCCGACGAAACGTCGTTAGAGTAATTGAATTACCAGTGGAGATTGGTCCGCATACATTCAGTGTATCCTTTAATGTGCTCAAAATAGCCACAGGATACAACCTGCTATTGGGAAGACTATGGATTCATATGGATGGAGTTGTCCCTTCCACCCTTCATCAGCAACTTAAGTACGTTATCAACAATAGCCTAGTCACTGTTAGTGCTGATCTGAAATGTCCAGAACAAAGTGACATGCCACTAATCAGCTTCAATTTAGAAATTGAACATGTCAGTTTCCACGTCTGGAGGTGAGCAACACTTACTACCATCCCATTGGGGCACCACCTCTTACACCTAAGATTTCTGCCGAGGTTATGTTGGCCACTCAAGAGATGATGGCGTTGGGTCATCAACCTGGACAAGGGTTGGGCAAAGAGCATCAGGGTATTAAGCACCCGATTCAAGTGCCCAATCAAACAGGGAAAACTGAATTTGGCTATTCTGCTAGCTTCAGTCACAGGAATCCTCATAAGCACAAACCGATTCCTTCAACTTCAGCCATACGGCAATTTTCTCCACCTGCAACTCCTGAGCTTGTACAATCTCTGGTAAAGGTGCCAGCCCATGTTATGGCTATGCTATTTCCGAAACTAGTACTGGTTAAAGCAAAAGAGGTCCTGATTCCTGATCCCAAAGTGGAAGAGAGGGAACGGAAACGTAAACAAGACATCGCCCTGATGATGTCAGGCATACGCATCATTATCTATGATGAGTATACAAACAGATACACCCAGATGATGATTGCCCATATGTGACGCCCCCAAAATTAGGTATACATCACCCATCTTGAGTCGCCACTTACATGGTAATGAGAATTTAAATACAACTTATTAACATAGCTGCAAAGGTACAATCGACATAAAGCGTGAGTTTAAATACAAATATAAATACTACTAGATATTATACAAACTCAAACAAAAAGTCCTCATTCTGATTATTATCACACTATTTTACAGAATAGTGAGGACTACTAATGCTATCTTCGGGACCATCACTCGTTTCCCGACTCGTCCCGGCTATATTATCATTTCTGAGAGAAACGGTGAAAGAAAGGGTGAGCTCAACTAGCCCAAAGAAGAAATATTATGACTAAGATAATGCGAATAAATTATCAATAGTCTTGATAATGTTAAAGCGATAAAATACAATGATGACAACCGCTTTAGCTGCAGTGAATATGCAATCCATTAAAAGAGTCAAGTAGAAAATAAAGTCTACTATCTTTTAGGTTTTAAAGGTTTTTCATCAACATTATATAGTGAGACTCACTTTAATAAATATTCCACATCATCGAATCACCTTACACTACTTCTGCCGAGGATATTCTTTAGTATCACGACCACAATTATTCATGCACCTTCTGCCAAGAATATTTGTGTATTCATTAATGGTCATGATCATGCCAACAATTGTCCATCAATACACTACTGACCATCGAGGATTTTTTATCACATCATTTGTAACATTACGGTCGTCATGATTTACAAGAATAGTCTCGGTCATAATCATACCAAGTCCATCTATGCACCACTTGAAGCCATGATGACTTTCAAAAAATATAAACATGAGGATGATGACAATGATATAAGAATTCAATAAAACAAGTTCAAAATTATTTTATCCGGAATTATTAACGCGTCAAATTGTCAACGTGATCTTTGTTTTGTAGAGTAAAATTCAAGAATGATCGGAAGAATATTTCCATGAAAAGATCTTTGGATGAAATGAAATATCAAGGATATTCTACTAATTTCATGGAGTATAGAAGTCAAAGTTTTAACCAATTTGGGTATAATAAAGAATGGAATAACAAAAGAAATCACCATGCATGCGATGAGCCATTGCATGACGTGTTATTCAGCGAATAATAAATAACGGAACGTGTCGGGTGAAATTCACACCGGCGGATGTTCCAACGAGAATAATAAAGATGGAACGGATCCGGTGTAAAACACGCGGATAGGATATTCCAACGTAATAATAAAGACGGAACCCGAGTTGGTGTAAAACACATGCATGAGGATGTTCAGCGAGAATAATAAAAAGCGGAACCAGTCCGGTGTAAAACATACTGACGAGGATGTTCCAACGAGAATGATAAAGAGCGGAACAGTCGGTGTAAAACACATGTGATGGATGTTCCAAGCAGAATAATAGAAGAATGTCACCAAGTATAGGGTAAACCACTTATACGAGTTATTCCAATGAGAATAATAAGCAATGGAATAACAGCAGTTCTCTTCATGAATAAGAAAGAATAACACCCCTTACATTTGGTAGGAGATTGAATCTTCGCAAGCGATTGTAGTAACAAAATACTCTTCTTCTTTCTCTCTTATTTCTCTATACTTTTCTCTCTATAGCTTGAATGAATTAAGTGAAAATAATGAAGCCCTAGGCCTCTATTTATAGAAGATTTCTAGCTTAGCTTTGCTGAGTGTGAAAAGGCAAGTGGCTCGATTTAATCGGGTTTAACGCTCGTAATGTGAAACGACAAGTGGTTCGGACTTTGTAATGTGAAGCGACAAGTGGTTCGACGTCGGTAAAGGTAATTACTATTAACGAAGGTAAATACTATTGACGAAGGTAAATACTATTCACAAGGGTAATTACTATTGGCGAAGGTAAATACTATTCACAAGGATAATTACTATTGCGAAGGTAAATACTATTCACAAGGTAATTACTATTATTTGAAGGTAAATACTATTGATGAAGAGACTCTTAGATGATGACATATGAGCCCCCATAAAATAATCAAACTTACCACAAATCATAACACATATTTAATCTTTCAATAATTATTAATCATTTATAACTTGTCGTCTCAATTATTGATTTAATACTATAACATATTATACGATGATAATCTTGTGACAATAATTGAATCAATAATATAAGAGATATGATCACGGCAATTCTTTGTAGCAATAATTGAGCATACCGGTGAGTGACTTCTCACGTAAGCATCAATAATCAATACCGTGTGCTACTTGCAACCACGCAGTATTCTTGTACTTTTACCTTTGGGTAGTTCAGCGGTTTAACGGTAACACCTCGCCGTTATTTTTATAAAAATATTTTTTGTCGTTTTCTCAATCAAACAATAATGTTGTGGGGTCCACCAATGATTGAGCCATTGTATATGCGAATATTCCTAACAAAAAGAATATTCCCGACCAAACGAATATTTTATAACAACTTGCATACTTTGCAAAATTTATAAATATTACCCACAACTATAACATTATATCAAATTTATTCCATAATATTCAAAATAATATTTATAGAAAAATTCATCTTTATTTATAAAAGTTTGGGGTCTTCTAACCTCCCTTCTTATGAAATTTCGCCCTCGAAATTAGAATGCAAATACTGGTATGTAGAAGAGGTAAGGATACCTTGATTTCATTTGATTCTAACTCCCAAGTCATTTCCTCAACATCGTGGTTCCTCCATAAAACTTTGACTTGAGGTATAACCTTGGAGCGTAGAATATGTTCTTTCTTATCCAAAATTTGAGCAGGAACCTCTTCATACGTCAAATCTTCCGCTATTTCGTCCTGGGTTCTAATTCGATAATATGGTTCGGGTCTTTCACATATTTACGTAACATAGATATGTGAAAAGCGTTATGAACACGAGACATATTTAGCGGTAAAAGCGAGTCTATAGGCCACATTCCTACTCGATCGAGGATTAAAATGGACCGATGAATCGAGGATTAAGTTTTCCTCTCCTTCCAAATCTTGTAACTCCTTTCCATGGAGCAACTCTTAACAACACATGATCTCCTATATCAATTCCCGTCCTTTCGATGAAGATCAAGATAACTCTTTTGTCGATTTTGTGAGGTTTTTATACGTTGTCGGATCATTTGAATCTTTCCGTAGTCATACTTACCAACTCCCGGTCCCAACAACGTTGCTTCACCCACCTCATCCCAAAGATCTTTGGAGAAGCGACACTTTCTTCCATACAATGCTTGAATGGAGCCATGCCGATACTTGCTTGATAAGCTGTTGTTCAGAGGAAAACTCCACCAATGGTAAGAACTTGTCCCAACTCCCCTTGAAATCAAGGACACGAGTCTTAATAGATCTTCAAGAGTTTGAATAGTCCTCTCCATTGTCCGTAAAATGCGAGGATGATATGCCGAGCTAAATCGTAAGTCTGTGCCCATAGCTTTTTGCAAACTAACCCAAAATCGTGAAGTGAATCTTGGGTCTCGATCGAAACTATGGATACTTAGGCATACCATGCGATCTTACAATCTCGTTTATGTACATACGAGCAAGACGTTCAAGTGTATAAGTTTTCGTATGTCAGAAGAAATGAGCGGACTTGGTCAATCTATCAACAATGACCCAAATCGCATCAATGCCTTGAGAAACCTTAGGAAGGCCGCAGCTTGAAATCCATGGTAATGTGCTCCCACTTCCATTACGGAATTTCAAGTGGTTGCAATGGACCTTTTGGTACTTGATGCTCGCTTTAACTTTCGTTGACAAGTTAGACACCTTGAGATAAAAGCGCTATCTCTCTCTTCATATTGCTCCACCAAAATGTATGAGCGAATATCATGATACATTTTGGTACTCCTGAGATGGATTGCAAATGGTGTCAATGCGCCTCCATCATGATATTATACTTTAAATCGAAGGTCGTTAGGAACACAAAGTCCGGAGTTGACTCGAAGTATTCCTTCTTCATCGATTCTTGCTTCCTGCGATAGCACCTTCTTGCACTTTCTTCCTCATACGCATCGACTCCGTGTCTGTAGCTTGAGCGGCTTTAACTTTATCAATTAAAGTCTGGTTCTACTCGTATACTACATTTGTCATCACATGCGTCCCTGGAGTCTTTAATTCTATCTCCATCCTTTGCAAGTCACACAAAATGGGCCTTTGCGTTGATAATATCGCACTCGTACTTGCATATGATTTCTACTCAATGCGTCAGCTACCACGTTTGCTTTTCCAGGATGGTATTGGATGGTATGATCATAATCTTTCAGCAGTTCAAGCCAACGTCGTTGTCGCATGTTGAGTTCCTTTGAGTGAAGAAATATTTGAGGCTTTTATGATCCGTAATGATCTCCACTTTCTCCCCATACAAGTAATGCCTCCACATTTTAAGTGCAAAGACGGCATTTGCCAACTCTAGATCATGAGTAGGATAATTCCTCTCATATTCTTTGAGTTGTCATGAGGCATAGGCTATAACTTTTCCATGTTGCATAAGAACACATCCCAACCCTTTGCGAAGCATCTTTGTAGATGACAAATCCCTCCGAGCCGGATGGTATTGTCGAAGCAGTCTTTGAAATAAGTCTCCTCTTGAGTTCTTGAAAACTCTTCTCACATTCTTCGCTCCAATAGAACTTTGTATCTTTCCGAGTCGGTGAGTCAATGGAATAGCTATTCGAGAAAATCCTTCCACGAATCTCCGATAATAACCCGCTAAACCGAGAAAGCTACGTACTTGCGGTCCATCGATTTAGGTTGTTCCCGACTTTGAATAGCTTCAATCTTTCTTTGGGTCAGCAGATATTCCATGACTTGATACCACGTGCCCAAGGAATGCTACTTCTTCAAGCCGAACTCGCATTTCTTCAACTTGGCATAAAGCTTATATTCACGAAGCTTTTGGAGTGTCACCTCAAGTGTTGCTTCATGATCTTCACGGCTTTTGGAATAAATAAGGATGTCATCAATAAAGACGACCACAAAGTGATCTAAATATTCCTTGAATACTTCGGTTCATCATATCCATGAAGGCAAAGAGGAGCATTAGTCAATCCAAAGGACATGACTAGGAATTCATAATGCCCGTCTGAGGAGTTAAAGCCGTCTTTGGAATGTCGGTGATTCTAATCTTCAATTGGTGATATCCAGAACGAAGATCAATCTTTGAAAAGAATTTGGCTCCTTACAAATCTTGGTCAAACAGGTCATCAATCGTGGCAATGGATACCTATTTTTGATGGTGACGTGATTCAACTCCCGATAATCAATACAAAGTCGCATACTCCCATCTTTCTTCTTCACGAATAGAAGCGGGAGCACCCCAAGGAGAAGTACTAGGACGAATAAAGCCAATGTCTAACAATTCTCATGAGTTGGGTCTTTAACTCTGAAGTTCAATAGGAGCCATTCGATATGGGGCTTTGGAAATAGGTTTTGTCTGGGTTCAAGGTCGATACAAAATTCAATTTCACGCGCCTGGGGTAGGCGGGAAGTTCTTGAAATCGTCGGGAAATTTATTAACAATAGGAATATCGTTTTAAAGCGGCGTATTTTTATTTAAATCTGTGACATGAGCTAAGAAAGCTTGACATCCGTTTTTCAATAAGCGAATAGCTTTATGGCTTGAGATGGCCGTGATTGATTTTAATGGTTTGGTCGTTTGAATTAGCATAATAGGTTGATTAGGAATATGAAAGCTAACAACCTTACGAAAACAATCAATTTTGCATGATAAGTAGTTAACCAATCAATCCCTAGAATCACGTCAAATGCAAGTATTTTTAATGAAATAAGATCGACGTGTAATGTGAGGGTAGATTTGAACCAAACAAGACTTATAAGCGAGTGGATGTAATGAAGGTTTCTCCCAGCGGAGTTTCCACAGATAAGTCAAAGTCTAATTTCTCGAGTCAAATTTAATCGATGGCGCAAGTAGGAGAAATAAAGAATGGGTAGAACCAGGTATCAAATAAAGTATAGACTTCATTAGAGTTTATGATAAGCTTACCCGTGATGACCTCATTCGGATTCCTTGCTCTTTGGGAGGTCACAACAAATGCTCTTCCTTACACTAGGTTTGAATTTTTACGGGATGGCCTTTGGTGCCTCCATCCTAGTTGAATTTGTCTTGATGCGACAAAATCGAGCTAAGTGACCTTCTCTTCCACAATTATAACATGCTTTGGGGCGGCATGACGCAGTTTGGACCGATGTGTCCCTCTCCCCCGCATTTGAAGCATATGATAGGTGGTCTTTCTCCTTCCTTAACAATGGGTCTTTGGTCTTGACGTCTTTCCATCATTGTTGAATCTCCTTTTCTTGAAATGTCCATTCTTATTGTTTTGTACGATTACCACCAAAGTGGTTACCATATCTCGCTTTGTTGATTCCCTCCACGCTTGTTGTCACCGCTCGATGACTATTCTCATTTGGTATTATAATTTTGCCGATTTGCTCTCTTTTAGTTGCGTTGACTCATTATCGCGCTCCCTTAATGAGCCCTATTTACAACATCCGAATACAAACACGGTTTATGAGAAATAAGATGTTGGCGTATCTCGACTTCAAACCTCTTAAAAACATTCGCGTCATTCTCTCTTCATTATCCACCAAGTGGGGCCTAAATAGTGATAACTCATAAATTTTGCCTCGTATTGCGACACGGTCATATTGTTTTGTTCCAACTTGATAAACTCCACTTCCTTCGTGTGGGCGAATACTTTCGAGGAAAGTATTTGTCGTTGAAGCAACTCTGGAACTTCTCCCAAGATATCTTGATGCAATTTGGTTGAGTACGTTTTACCGATTCCCACCAAGAATCCGCCTCTCCAGCGCAACATAAAAGGCAGAAGGAACCTTTGCTCCTCGGAGCATCCAAGACATCAAATATCTTGGTAATCTGCTTTATCCATGCTTCCGCGAGAAGTGGTTTGGCTCTCCTTAAACTCCGGTGGTCCCGGCTCCTTAAATTGTTTAGCGGTGACCTACCGAGAGTTTCTCGTGTTTCCACCCACGTTTTTGGATGAGAGTCGCTCTACTTTCTTGTTGCATAAATTGCATAAAGCCTCGAACATTTGATCATTTGTCATTTGGTGGGTGTTGTTGTTTGCATGAGGATTATCGCCTTCGATGCACATTATCTTGATTATTGATATGTGGTGAATCAACGATCGCTGCGCTCCATTGCTATTCTCAACATTCTCGGATGTCATTTTCGAGAATCTTGCCACAAAACAAAAGGTTAATTGACGTGTAACAAATTATCCTTATCTTGACCAACCAATAAAATAGCACATAAACTTAGGTAGGTCATACTAGCGAAGGTATTCCCCGTCTCTCCCTCTAGTACTATTCTCACATCTTAGCTGGGATCACATCCCTAAGCTACGATCTAAACCGTAGCGCCCCCAAAATTAGGTATACATCACCCATCTTGAGTCGCCACTTACATGGTACGAGAATTTAAATACAACTTATTAACATAAGCATAGGTGTACAATACGACATAAAGCGTGAGTTTAAATACAAATATCGTCTACTAGATATTATACAAACTCAAACAAAAGTCCTCATTACGATTATTATCACACTATTTTACTACGAGAATAGTGAGGACTACTAATCTTATCTTGAGGACCATCACTCGTTTCCCCCACTCGTCCCGGCTATATTATCATTTCACGAGAGAACAAAGTGAAAGAAAGGGTGAGCTCAACTAGCCCGAGAAGAAATATTATGACTAAGATAATGCGAATAAATTATCAATAGTCTTGATAATGTTAAAGCGATAAAATACAATAGACAACCGGTTTAAGCTGCGGCGGAATATGCAATCCATTAAAAGAGTCAAGTAGAAAATAAAGTCTACTATCTTTTAGGTTTTAAAAGGTTTTTCATCCTTGTTATAGTTGAGACTAAACTTTAATAAATATTCCACATCATCGAATCACTTACGCTTTACGCCGAGGATATTCTTTAGTATCACGACCACAATTATTCATGCACTCACGGGCAAGAATATTTGTGTATTCATTAATGGTCATGATCATGCCAACAATCGTCCATCAATGCACTACTGACATCGAGGATTTTTTATCACATCATTTGTAACATTACGGTCATGATTACCTGCGAATATTCTCTACGGTCATAATCATACCAAGTCCATCTATGCACTACTGAAGCCACAGATGACTTTCAAAAAATATAAACATGAGGATGATGACAATGATATAAGAATTCAATAAAACAAGTTCAAGAATTATTTTATCCGGGAATTATTAACGCCCAAATTGTCAACATGATCTTTGTTTTGTAGAGTAAAATTCAAGAATGATCGGAAGAATATTTCCATGAAAAGATCTTTGGATGAAACCTTAAATATCAAGGATATTCTACTAATTTCATGGAGTATAGAAGTCAAAGTTTTAACCAGCGGGTATAATAAAGAATGGAATAACAAAAGAAATCACCATGCATGCGATAGACCGCCTGACGAGTTATTCAGCGAATAATAAATAACGGAACCGGTCGGGTGAAATTCTGCAAGCGAGGATGTTCAACGAGTAATAATAAAGATGGAACGGATCCGTGTGTAAAACACACGAGATAGGATATTCCAACAGAATAATAAAGAGCGGAACCCGGTCGGTGTAAAACCATGAGCAGGATGTTCCAATGTAATAATAAAGCGGAACCAGTCGGTGTAAAACACATGAGCGAGGATGTTCCAACGGAGAATGATAAAGACGGAACCGGTCGGTGTAAAACACATGAGCAGGATGTTCAGCAATGAATAATAGAAGAATGTCACCAAGTATAGGGTAAACCACTTATACAAAAGTTATTCCAATGAGAATAATAAGCAATGGAATAACAAGCAGTTCTCTTCATGAATAAGAAAGAATAACACCCCTTACATTTGGTAGGAGATTGAATAACGCTGTAGAAGTGTAGTAACAAAATACTCTTCTTCTTTCTCTCTTATTCTCTCTATACTTTCTCTCTCTATAGCTTGAATGAATTAAGTGAAAATAATGAAGCCCTAGGCCTCTATTTATAGAAGATTTCTAGCTTAGCACACCTTAGTGTGAAAAGGCAAGTGGCTTGACGATGGTTTAACGCTTTGTAATGTGAAACGACAAGTGGTTCGGCGCTTTGTAATGTGAAGCGACAAGTGGTTCGACGTCTGGTAAAGGTAATTACTATTAAGAAGGTAAATACTATTGACGAAGGTAAATACTATTCACAAGGGTAATTACTATTGTGAAGGTAAATACTATTCACAAGGATAATTACTATTGGCGAAGGTAAATACTATTCACAAGGGTAATTACTATTGACGAAGGTAAATACTATTGATGAAGAGACTCTTAGATGATGACATATGAGCCCCCCATAAAATAATCAAACTTACCACAAATCATAACACATATTTAATCTTTCAATAATTATTAATCATTTATAACTTGTCGTCTCAATTATTGATTTAATACTATAACATATTATCTGAGGATGATCTTTGTGACAATAATTGAATCAATAATATAAGAGATATGATGCACGTAATTATTGTAGCAATAATTGAGCATAATTTGAGTGACTTCTCACGTAAGCATCAACAATCAATACTGGTGTGCTACTATGCAACCACGCGTATTCGTGTACTTTACCAAGGGTAGTTCAAGCAGGTTTTAACGGTAACACCTCGTAGTTATTTTTATAAAAATATTTTTTGTCGTTTTCTCGATCAAACAATAATGTTGTGTGGGGTCCACTGATGATTGAGCCATTATGCGAATATTCCCTAACAAAAAAAGAATATTCCCAGAGCCAAGCGAATATTTTATAACAACTTGCATACTTTGCAAAATTTATAAATATTACCCACAACTATAACATTATATCAAATTTATTCCATAATATTCAAAAATAATATTTATAGAAAAATTCATCTTTATTTATAAAAGCTGGGGTCTTACACCATATATCATGCTCATCATTAGGGAAAAGAAGGACGATGATAGCCCCTCCATCACCGAAGTCCATCAGGACTTTACCCTCGACAATTGGAGCAGCACTCCATGCATTGGTCGATGAGGGTAAAACGGGCAAAAATTCCATCTGACCTATAGATAACTTTATTTGCTTACTTTTCTATACAGTATTAGCAGTTGTTTTATCAGTATATGTTAACACTTTGTATGATTGAATAGTTTCATATATTAAGTAAAAGCATATTTTATTTCAGGACTCTGAATTTAGATGTGACTGTACTTGCTGATGAGGTGCCTTTTCTCCACAAGGACTATACCTTTAATGAAAAGTTGGACTCAAACTTGATGGAAATACAAGAGGGCATTGAGATACGTCAGGAGATCAAGGAATGGGTTGAAGACAAACCTAAACCTAATCTTGATCAAACCACTTCTTTCAATCTCAGAACCCTAGAAAACCCTAAGCTAATCCAGATTGGTTCAGACCTTACTCCAAACCAACAGAATGACATGGTTGCGCTACTAACCCAATTCCAGGATGTGTTTCCATGGTCTCATGAAGACATGGTGGGTTTGTCCACTGACATTGTCCTTCATCGCCTTCCCATTAAAGAGGGATTCAAGCCAGTCAGGCAGAAGCTCAGGCGATTGAAACCTTAGTGGAGTTTAAAGGTTAAAGAAGAAATTATGAAACAATTTCAAGCAGGCATCATCATGGTGTCTACATACCCTGAATGGTTATCAAATATAGTCCTCCTGCCTAAATCGGGAGGAAAGGTGTGAGTTTGCGTGGATTACCGGGATCTGAACAAAGCTTACCTTATGGATTGCTTTCCTGTGCCATTTATCCACATTTTCATTGACAATACTGCTCAATATGACATGTACTCCTTTGCAGATTACTTCGTGGGGTATCATCAAATTATGGTTGCTGAGGAGGATCGTGAGAAAACTACTTTTTTTATAGACGGTTGTCTTTTGGCCTCATTAATGTCGGAGCAACCTATCAGCGAGCTATGATGGCTCTTTTCCATGACTTAATGCACAAAGAGATAGAGATCTACGTGGATGACATCATTGTTAAGTCCCGAAGGGAGGAAGACCACTTAGACCATCTCAAAAAGCTTTTCAATAGGTTGCGTAAGTAAGACTTGAAGTTGAATCCAACCAAGTGCGTCTTTGGTGTTAAATCAGGAAAGTTGCTAGGTTTCCTAATCAGCCATAAAGGGATTGAGCTGGATCCCACCAAAATCCAGGCCATCAATGAAATGCCCATTCCTCAAATAGAGAAGGAAATACGAGGATTTTTGGGAAGAATCAACTTCATTAGAAGGTTTATTTCTCAACTCACACCAACTTGTGAGCCCATCTTCAAGCTGTTAAGGAAGAACTCCTCCATAAAATGGAATGATAAGTGTCAGAAAGCCTTCCTGACAATCAAAGAGCAGTTGGTTAATGCTCCTATTTTGGTACCTCCTAGGGATGATATTCCCCTATTCATGTACCTGTCCATTAATGTCAATGCCATGGGCTGTATGCTGGGATAGAAAGATGATAGAGGCCAAGAGCGAGCTATCTATTACCTCAGGAAAAGATTTAGTAGCAGTGAACACAAGTACACTCTGATTGAGAAGACTTGTTGTGCTTTAATATGGGCTTCCATGAGGTTACAGCATTACCTCCATGGTCACACAACCCATCTCATATCCCACATGGATCCTCTCAAATACGTGTTCAGTAAGCCAATACTGAATTGTCGGTTGTCCAGATGGCAGTTGATTCTACAACAATTTGACATCGTCTGTGTGACGCAAAAGTCTATTAAAGGACAAGGAATTGTGTCAACTGGTCACCGCACCCGCAGGGGATTACAAACCCTTAGAAACATACATCCTCGATGAAGGGGTAATAGCAATTCAACAACACCATCAGTATAATGCATGACATACGTGGAAAATGTATTTTAATGGAGCTGTTAACACAGAAGGTTTTGGAGCTAGAGCAGTTCTAGTATCCAGTATGGGGGAGCAGTATCCCGTCGCCGTCAAATTATAGTTTGTCAGCACCAACAATACAGCTGAGTATGAAGGATGTATCATGGGACTCAAACTTGCCCAATCAATGGGTATCAAACGGTTAACTGTCTTTGGGGATTCAGAGTTGGTAATCAAACAAACTACGAGAATCTATCAAACCAAAGAGCTACATTCTGCCTTACCATCATCAAGTTTTACAGATGGCTTCGATGTTTGATGAAGTATACTTCCTCCACATTCCTCGGAATAGGAATGATTTTGCAGATGCGTTAGCAACTTTGGCCTCCTTGATCAACATACATGATAAGGAAAACACGCCAAGCATCCCATTTGCCCTACAAAAGGCTCCAGCCTATGGGAATTATGTTGGAGAAGTATTGGATGAGATACCTCCCATCCAACACCCTTGGTATCAACATATCAAGGAGTATATGTGAGATGGATCTACACCAACTGAGGCGAGCCCGATTAAAAAATGGCGGATCCATCGAATGGTAATGAAATTCTACCTGAGCGGAGATGCACTCTACAAAAGAGATACAGGATTAGGACTCCTTAGATGTCTGGACAAAGACCAAGATCAGAGGCTCATGGATGAAATCTATGGTGGAGTACATGGCCCACACATGAGCGAACCCCTACTTGTTAAGAAAATCCTTAGAACAGGGCATTACTGGCTTACGCTCAAAGATGACTGTGATGATCACGTTAAGAGGTGCTATCAATGCCAAATTCATGGGAATGTTATCCACGCCCCTCCAAGGGAACTCCACAATATGAGTTCGCCATGACCCTTCTCAATGTGGGGAATGGACGTGATCGGGCCCATCGAGCCCAAAGCCATTAATGGGCATCAGTTTATCTTCACCGTGATCGACTACTTCACCAAGTGGGTAGAAGCAACCTCCTTCCCCAGGGTTACTAAAGAAGTCATCATTGCATTCATCAGAAATAATGTCATTTGTTGATATGGACAACCAGAGGTAATTTTGTTAGACAATGCTAAGAACCTCAACAACAGAATGATGGAGGAGTTATGTAGTAAATTTCACATCAAACACATTAAGAAGATCATGCAGAAGATGTCCGCCAATCACAAAGGATGGCTTGACCTCTTGCCTCTGACTTTATTATCATATAGAACTTCAATGCGTACTTCCACTAGGGCAACCCCCTACTCATTAGCCTATGGGATGGAAGCATTACTCCCCATAGAGGTAGAAATGGAGTCCCTCAGAGTGTTGATGGACGCTCAGCTAGATGAAGACCAATGGGTAGAAGACAGATATCACCAATTGTCTCTAATAGATGGAAGGCGAATTATGGCTATCTTCCATGGTCAGTTATATCAATAAAGGATCTTCAGATCCTATTACAAAAAAAGTCCAGTTATGGTAGTTTAAACAATAGGACTTGGTTTTGAAGAAGATCATTGACAACCAAGATCAATCTAAAGGAAAATTCGCTCCAAATTGGGAAGGCCCGTTTGTTGTCAAGGAGGTATTGACAGGAGGTGCTCTCGGACTACAGGAAATGGACGGCAATGAATTTCCACAACTCATCAACTCGAACACCGTAAAACTATACTATTTCTGAGGTTACCATAAAGCAAAATTCCTGATTTTGGATCATTAGATCACAAGTCATTTTAGTTTTTAACCCTTTTTGCATAATCTTCTACCCCTCAGAGAAATATACTCTTCAAGCCAGCAGCCTGGTTTCACCTCATTTCAAACCTTTCATATAATTTCGGTTATCCCACTAGGGATTGAACCTTTCACACCTGCAGTTTGTCCTGAACTTAGGATCAAACTTTTCACGCCTGCAGTTTATCCTGAACTTAGGATCAAACTTTTCCACACCTGCAGTTTGTCCCAAACATGGGATTAAACTTTCTTTCCCCCCGCAGTATAGCCTGCACATGGGATTCAAACTTCTCTTAGGCTGCAAATCATCCTGAGGGGCGAACTACGTTGACCTGATCTCCCTAATACCCGGGAGTACATAGGCAACCATATTCTATATGGCCCGATCGCAATAAAAAAAACAAAAATATTTCTGCCCTTTCTTTACAAAAACAAAAAAAACAAAAACACTTCTACCCTTTCTGTACATAAACAAAAACATTTCTACACCATTTAGCGTTGAACCTCTTACACTAGGTTCGAACTACACAGACCTGATCTCCTCTTCAATAGGAGTACATAGGCAGCCATTTATGGTTCAGTCTAACCCCTACCAGAACACAAATACTTGTCACACGATACTAGGATCAAATTTCAATCCACCACATTTCATCAGCTTCAGACCAAAGGGATGGAACTACCTGACCTCTCCTCACAAATAGGAGATCCGGCGACCATCTAAGCTGCGGTTGTACCTCAAAGAGCAACACCAATCCATAAGAGAAGAAATTAACTCGGCTCCTCTTAAATAGGAGTACTGGCGACCATCTATGGTGCGGTCAATCTCAGAGAGGAAAAGCTACACTCCTCTCCACATTTCAATACAGAAACCAGTCCCAAAACACCAAAGATGGTAGGGATACACACAGATCAATGATCAGTTCTGAAAGATCCTGCGACGTCTCAATGTCCACACATTAAGGATAAGTTTAGAATACATCAAGATCAGAAGCCCTGAAAAAACAGGCAAATATCAAGCAAGTATCAAGGCACAACTGAAAGGGAAGTGAATCACAATATATTTCCCTGCCTTATATAATATTGTTTGATATATACAATATGTGTTATACATGACAAAATGGCTAAGCTAGTCTGTGCAGCAAAATACAAGTCTATATACGGATCTGTATGTATGTGTACTATCAGATCTAACATAGCATCTCTCTCCAAAGAAGGAGGTAATGCTGCAAGCTCTTGCCCAATGGTATCTACACGAGATAGCAGATCTGAGGCTAACTGCATGGTTGCATGATGCTCATCAATGTATGCACTTATATCAGCAAGGATGCCAATCGTAAGGGATCTCACTGAAGTACTATCTATGACGGCCACATCCCGGACAGATAGGGCAGCATCCCGCTCTACAATCAATGCATCTATGGCTGATCTAGCCTCGTCTCTCTCTATTAGAGTTGCGTCTCTCCCATCAAGAGCTGTCAATATCAAGGCCCTAGCCTGATCTCTCTCAAAGGTCATCAGATGTAGACTCTGCTCCAGATATTGTCTTTGAATCTTTGAATCACAAGTAGACTTTGATTTGGGAGAATCCAATCACAACAGCTGACAACCCAGTAGTCGGGTAAGAAAAAAAAATTGTCGTGACTTTACTCCCTTCCCCTTTTTAAAATCCTCAAACCTTAACTCCACCATTTTACTCGTTCTCTAGTTCACAGCTCGCTACTTCTGTCGAATCATTTTGCTAGGGTTACCATTTTTTCAATTTTCTTATCCTGATTAGTGAAACTGTAAATCAAACGAGAAGAAGAAGAGAAGATTTTTAGTGTTTATTTGAAGAAGATGGTGTTCCAAATACAGCAGTGCGGGATTCAGGGTATGCTAAAAGAAGGGCATAGAGATCTCTCTGGACTCAACGAAGCTTTTCTTAAGAACTTTGATGCTTGCAAACAACTATCCACCATCACCAGAACTTCTATCGGTACCAATGGTTGGTATTAGTCGAATTATTTACTACTTTGCCATTTTCTCTAAGATCTCTCTTCATTGGTAATGTACTGCTAAAATTTTCTCTAAGATCTCTCTTCAAGAATAGTGTAATTTTGCTTCTAAATTGTTTGCATATGTTAGCTGTAATTTACTACTCTGTTTATTTATAAATTCTTCTCACTAGTACATCGGTACTGCATATTGAACCTCATGACTATATGGCCAAACTTTTTGATTTCTGGGGAATATAACTGAATTTTTTTTTACTTCAATACCTCCTCATAAAACCACCCTTGCAGATATAGATTGTGACAACTTTTCTTTACCTATAATTTCCCAGAATAGCTTTGGTATTTTTATTATTCTTATTAATTTTTTTTGTAGAATAACATATCATAAAGTATTCTGGAAAAATCTTCAGTTTCATTGCTATTGTTTTCTATAGGGATGCTGAGGCATTAACTGATGAGATTGAAGAGGAGTCTTAGATTTTTGGGAAGGTTTTGAGAATTAAAGAGATTATGGAAAACAGTGAAGATGAGGTTTTTTTTCTCATCATTTTCTACTTGTATTCTATTTACTTTTTAGTGTATTTATATGAAGATGTTTATTAATTAGTTCTTTTTAGACGGGGTTTGAAGAATTGTTTGGTGAGATTGCGTGAATTTAGTTTGTTTTGAATGGATTTATTAGTTTTCCTGGGAGAGTAGTATTTATTGGTTTTACTTTTTTTACAGTCCTATTCGTTATTGTTCAATTCACTAAGGCAACTTGAATTGATGGCTTTGTCTGTCGAAGTTCTGAAGGTTTGGATTTAATGTCTTTTAATTGTCATTGGGTTTTTTTGTTGTTTCCATTTTCTTTAGGGTTAGTTGCAACTTCTTAAACTTATTCACCATCATTTTTGAGTATTGCATGCTTATATAAGTTTTATACTTTAGGCCACTAAGATTGGAAAGGCAGTTAATGCTCTTCGAAAGCATGCCTCAAAGGATATTCGACACCTTACGCGGACACTCATTGAGTATGAATATTTTGCCTCTTGGCTAATTAAGGTTTCTATGATTGAATTGTGATCACTTGACAGTGGAATGAACTTGAATTGATCCTCACTTGTGAAATGTCATTGGCATATTTTGTTGTGCTTGTTGATAATCATTGTACTTCTACACTCTCGCATATTAGTTTCATATGTTGTTTCATATGAAACTAATATATGAATTCCATATGTTGTTTCATCTGACTTCGAAATAGAAACTTTTGGAGAAGTAGATGATGCTGATTAAACTTTTCTTGCTTCACTAGGCACTCTATAAATGTTTCCATTTTTGTTCTTCAGTTTTTCTATGTGAATGGATCATGAATTTTAACCAATTTCAGCACCACCAAAGCCATATGAATTATAAAACAAATGGATATATTTTGAATGGTTGATACATTTTGGCTTTAAATTTAAATGAGAATTTAGACCTTTTAGCTATATATCATGGCATTAGTATATTGCAGGTGCATTGGTAATATAGGTGAACCACAACCTTTTTTTTTCTTTTTTATTTATTTATAACATTTTAAAAATGTTGTATATTTGTATAAATAAATGACACCTTCTAAATAGATGACACATTATAAACGTTGTGTAAATGTGCCTAAACGTTGTTTGATATATTAAATTACAACATTTTTATCCAGAAAATGTTGTGGAATCATACCTTCTACAACGTTTTCAAGCATCTGCTAATTTATGGAAAACAAATCAACAACGTTTTTTTCTTAAAAAAACGTTGTGTAATGTGCTTAACTACAACGTTTTAAAAACGTTGTGTAAGGGTGTAAAATAGATGACACCCTTAACCACGACATTTTTCTGACTGAAACCACAACATTTTTTTCGCATTATCTATTTACTATTTCGTAGTAGTGACCCCAAGGAGTGCAGTTGCAGTTCCGAAGATAACCCCGGAAATGCTTGTTTCAAATGCATGCAGTCAGCTTCAACCTCGGGCCTCACACCGAGGTACTCAATTAACAAACCCGGAGATAACCCAGGGAGGACAGACACACCTCAGAGATAACCCTGAGGGCATTCCACACTTGCAGCAGTCCAATCTTAGAGATAACCCTTAGCAACGTCTGCTTTATCAGCCAAAACCAGAGATAACCCCGATGAAGGGCCAAATCGTCAAATTACCACCTCAACCCGACATGGTGTCGTTTCACCAAACAACAATCAACATACATTCTACACAACAATGTCCCACAAGAACCAAGGAGTTGCAATCCCGAGTGACTACTACGCAAGGCAGAACACCGGATAGAATTTGAAGCTTGAAGAGATAGGACATGGTTCCATCTTCCTGACTTCGTTCAATCTCTAATCCCTTGTCATTGTGTAGCTCTCAAAAACAGCAATCCAAAACAGGTCTTATACACATCAATCAGATGCTCGGATTAAAGTTCTACAAGTTTGAGCAGACATTACATTGCACGCGTGCACGTACTTTGAGATGGTGGGACCCGCGGAGCCCAGAGAAACCCGGGCTGCCGTAGGTGCACCTGCGGCTCCCAACACTATAAATCTAGATCTTGGGGTGGCCATATTCAAGAGAAAAAAGGTGAGGAAGCCCTGTCAAATTTGCTCTGTACACACCCCATATTGAGTGTTTTCTCAATTTAAACACTTGTTAGCTCACATATAGCTATATTTTTTACTTAAGACGGAGCCAGTGTTAGATCCACTTAAAGTCATAGAAGTCTTCTTTGGCAGCCCACTGTAAGCCTTCTTACACATTATAAAGTCTTTCTCTTCATCTTTGCACACACTCTTCTTCACATTGAGAGTCGTATTTTGTGTGTATGTCCAAACTTCGGTCCGTTGTTTTCATTTCTGTCTGTACATATATATGTATATAAATATATAGACTAACATTATCGAGTTATGCCTCGATTGAGCCTGGATTTTACATCCGGAGTGTTTACTACTTATATATATATATATATATATATATATATATATATATATATATAAGCGTTGCCATTTCGGACTTTGTTCGATGAGCACGAATTTTATAACCAGAAGACGTTATTGCGTTTATATATATATATATATATATATATATATATATATATATATATATATATATAGCAACCAATCATTTGAAATGATAAACTGAGTTGGGATCGATATATATCATTTGCATTTATATATATATATATATATATATATTTACATTTTAAGTCACTTTGGAGTTTACTTAAAGTGGCGGTTGATCGTTTTTATTGCTTTATTTATATTCCGTCCCACCTGGAGTTTACTTCATGGTGGTTGACTCGTACTTCCTCTCTCGAATACATACAAATCCACAAAGAACTGTTGATCAGGCAATTCATAAATTTAAGCTCAAATTAATATAGATAAACTGGATAATAGCTTATTAAACTAGAAATCAAAGTTACATAATCATCGTTTCACTTAAAGATCCATCATAAGCCTAAAAAGTAAATTAGTTCATCATTGATGAAATAATAACTGAATAAATTAAAGATAACATCTTTTCAATTACAAATATAAGACTAAACAAAGAATAAATCAAATTACCCTTCACGTTAGCCTTAATCCGCAATCAATATGAACGTTCCTTCAAAATCTTCACTCCAATGCTCAATATGAAAATCTGTATGTAATCTCTGATAATTGCCTTGCGTGTAACCTCTTGTTGTTCATTGCTCAATATATATTCAAAATACATGACTTCTAGTCAAAATCCGATGTCATATAGAGTCCAAACACATTCCAAGCACTAAAGTCCATGTTCTAGCAGTTTTCAAACAAGCCGGAATCGCATCGGGTTTCGGGACCACCACGCGGGGTGGGGGGGTATATGCATAAATGGGCCGCCCGTGTAAAACTAGGCTACTATCATGTAGACTTGAAGACCCCCCACCCTGGCGGGCTAGCACACTGTATTCTGACTTTGCTTAATCTTCATACTTGCTAAAATAATGCTCCACATGACTCCTTTTCTTATCACTTGCCACAACAACCATCCTACACACAAAAGAATAATAATCAAGTAAAAAATAAACATGAAAACAAGGAATTAACAAAACTTAAGCTTCAATTAGGCATCGATTCATGGATATAAAATCCACTTATCAAAATCCCCCAAACTTAAATCCTGTTAGTCCTCGAGCCCAAAACAAAATCCTATATTGTACAATGCAATGCAATAACATGTAATGCATCTAAACTATATGTCTTTGAATCCAACAGTGTCATAGAATCAAATTTATTCCTTTGGCCTTAGAAAAATCAAGCAAACACTTCAACACCTCATATCGAAACCACTCAATAATTTCTTATCAATCCTCGAATCTTAAACCGTCATCACTGATATAGTGCGTGTGTGAGCAACATCTATGCTAACTGATTCTAATTCAAATTCAACACATAATCAATTTCTTATTAGGAATCATACAGAATAACTCAAAAATTTCAAAAATAGTCGAGTTCCAACGAAAATTAGACATTTACCAAGATTAGGGGTCCGAATAGGGTATTCATGGTTTTTTCATTGATGGGGGCTCTTTGCCCTTATTTCCCATCCTTTTCCATTTTTTTCTTTTTTTTAGATAGATGGTTGGTGAGTGTGTTTTACGCTCCATCTCACGCCTGTGTTTATGGGGAGTATTTCTTCTCAACCCACCACAAGACTCAACTAGATATTATTTTCTCTTTCTTTTTCTAAAGCTTATATACCCTACCTTTTCCCCCAAACTTAGGTTCTTGTCTAATTCGTCATCTTCACTGCCTATTCTTGTCATTCTATGATTTACACTAGCATTATCCTTTAGAAACTATTTATGTATCAATTCAAACTAATCAGTCAACACAAATGTTATTACGTGCTTCCCTTTTTATACTAGTTTCAAACAAGCACAAGATCTGAGTCATAATTCAAAACTACATCATGATTCTATACTAGGTACTGTATTTTTTTACTCAATCCCAATCTCATCATTGGCCACAATTAAAATGAACTACAATAATTGCTGGATATATGCAACACAACACAATTCTAACTAAAATATTTTTTTTCATATTAATATATATAGGGAAAACATAACATGAATGTAAACATAAATAAATAACTAAATAAAGCTAAATATGCACCTAAGCTACTATGCAAATGTATGATTACATGAATGCAACAATTGATTAACCTAAACTAAAAAAAAAACTACTATGCAAACCTAGCTTAATAACTTAAATATGAAAGATGCAAACATGAAATTAAATCCCCCAAACTTGAAAATTACAATGCCCTCGTTGTAATGATATAGCCAGAAAAATAAGAGAACTTCCCTGTAATCACTAAGCTTGAGGTGGTGGTGTGTTGTGTTCTTCTTCATCGGAGTCACTCGGTGGAAATCGTGGCAGTGGGGTCGATTGCTGATATTGAAATTGTGCATTAGGATTTATACTTTGGAGCATCGTGTTCAATGATGCGAACGAGAGGTTAATTGCTTCAAACATGTGATCTTGCCTAGTGGGGAGGCGTCTCCTCTCTCGTCGTGCTTGCTTGTTCCGTTCGTCCACTTGGCGTTGAAAATTTAGGAACTGAGGACTAGATATTGCCGCAAACTATGGTACCTGCTCTGTTCCTTGATCTCCCATCAGTGCATTCTCATCCTCCGAGATGTCTGCAGCGTCAACTTCATCCTCCGAAACCGATGGATAAATAAAGCCTAGACCTCTAGGATGGGAATCACCCCCGGACCACACCGAATACCGTGCGATCATTTTAGAATCGAGTAGCTGAAGCGGCATCTGAGTGGGTTCATCATCGAACCATCTAACACCCGCTTAGTGACACAACCCACAAATGAGTGATGGGTGTGGCAAGCCGTCCAAAAAATTTCCTCGTAAGCATCGGCGAATGGAAAAACAGATTATGGCTCCGACATCAATGATGAAATCTCTCACAATTGCATATAAAAGTAGTGCCTTTTCTTTAGTCACGTCTGATGTGTGTGGACGGAAACAATTTTGCACATAAGAAGGCATACCATATCTTACCATACCGACTGAGATCCTTACTGTTAGGTTTGTAATATTCATGAACGCAATCAAATTGCATAAAAAGTGCGGAAGCGTGTAAAATCAGAGTTTAAAAATTTACAAACCATATACCCGGATCACCCTTTATGCACAATTATTAATTAAACGAAAAGATAAAGAATAAAATCATACCCTTGAAGATCAAGCTTCCTCAGGTACAAGTTCACCTCCAAATCCTTTCGCGTTCAACTTGAATCTACCGGGGTTTTGTTCCTTCCTTTGATCAACGTTAGCCACCCATATGTTTGGCCTCTAGAGGTGATCCACCAAGGAATAATAATGATTCAAGAAAAGGGTGGTTGGCTAAACCCTAGTTTTTCTATCTCTATAGAAAAGGTGTACTCTCCCAACAATTGAAATTATGTCGTATGTTGTAAAAAGTCAACAACCCCATCACCCATAATAAGACTCCTCTTATTTATAGATGTGGGCAACCCACCTTAATAATTAAGGAATTGGGTTTTATTTAATTAATTAAATTCTTTTAATTAATTAAGCTCCCTAATCTTATTAGGGATAATTAATTAAACTCTTTTAATTAATTTAACCTCCTAATCTTATTAGGAATAAATGAGAGTACTTATATTAAATTAATTCCTAAACTCTTTTAGAAATTAAAATAATAATAATTGTAATAATATTAATAAGACTCTCTTATTAATTTATATTTAATATTTCTAAAATATTAAATAATAAATATTAAGCTATTTAATTTATTCTATCACCATAGATTAAATTAAATATACATAACATATTATTACGATTATGCCATTAACTTCTTAAATAATTATTCTTCCTTTTATGGTGTGACCCTTTAGGTTCTCCATATTAAACCTAGGTTGTGAATAAATCAATTAGAACAATTCTAATCTTATTTAAATAAATAAATTAAACAATTAATTTATTTAAATAAATAATATTTATTCTCTGATACAGGATAAGCCTCCCTAGCGATTAACGACTTTTCGGATAATATAGATTTCAACATTAATCATAAAAGAACCTTTGAGTAAATAGTTACCGTACAATTCAATCCTTCCACCATACAATGTCCCAATTAAATATAAGACATGGAATTCTTGTCAAGTCTTATTTTATTTAATTATATGTATTTCGATCCTTAAATGCACAACTCAAATAATGCAAATTAGAAACTCCTTTCTAATTTCATTACGCTTTTGCCAAGGACTCTTGGGTTGTCATTTATCGAATCACATAGGACATTCTCTTCTTTTATTAGAAGTGGTAGATTCTTTATTGATCATACATTATCTCCATGTACAACTTATTATACCCAAGCATACCCTTTGATATACCCTAAGGGTCTTAAGGAATAAGTCAAAGTATAACTTATCATACACAAGATACTATGATGATCTCAAGTCCAAGGATCACTTGTACTACTACTATCACTACTGAGGAATTCCTATTGACAGCAAATAAAACTCCATTAGGTATTCCTTAGCGAGCCACGTTCAGTGAACTTATTCTCTAATATGCACCTACATACTTGCTTTAGTGTCTCCACACAAATGATCATGAGATCAATCATCCTCATCCAATGAGCAAGCAACGTATATACCAATCTATCCAGGATTCACTAATCCCCAATTTAGTAATCCAATGATTGGGAACTATTTTAGTTTTAAGCTTTCTAAGAATTTAGATCTCATTAGAATGATCATCATCATTATTCTAAAAGCATTGCTTAAAACTATGGGTTTATCACATATTATAAAACAACATCATGTAGATAATTAAAAGCCTTTAATAAATTAATACTTTTTATTAATGAATGAATAAGATTATTCTTAAAGTATACGCTTTATCATCAAACATGATTAGCTTGTGTGCATATTACTTTCAATCTCCCATTTGCACTAAAGCCAATCGCCATTGTATCTTATACTCTTCTTCTCTAAGTGGCGATTATCCCTTTGTTGGATAAGCTTTAGTTAATGGATATGTAATATTGTTCATGAGAGTCCACTATCTCTATAGTGATTTCCCATCTTTCAATGATTCTAATAATCAAATGAAAGTGCCACAACACATGTTTAGATCCAAGATGAGACTTAGGAACTATTCCTAGTTTCGTAATGAACTTTTAATCCAAACAATCAACTTGCGACTTCATTTATAGCTATATACTTTGTCTTTATCACTAAACCAACAACTCTTTCTTTGTTTGGAACCTTTCCAATTCATTGCACCTTTATTCAAGGTAACACTTTACCTTAAAGTGGATTTTTCTACATCATCTTGAGTGCATCGAAAAACTTGAGTGCATTAAGCCCTCTAGTTTTAATTAAGACCCACTATGAATATGATCACATCCTTAGTGTCTTGGGTTAAGCACTTTAAGATGTTTTTCAGCGACTCATAGTGAACTTCTCCATAATATGGTGATCAACATCAAGTCTCAGTATATTTCATTGCATACATGATTGTCACTCATGCGACCTCTCTTTTTAGGAGTCTGTGGGGACTATTAAGAGAGATACACTCCATGGCTCATCAACATGAAACATCTCTTAGAGCTTGCCATGCTAAACGACTTTAGCATCAAATGAATATACATTCCTTGGGTTAAGTCGAGCATCCTCTTGAATCTATCTATATAGATTTTATCCCCAATTAAGATACTCTTCCCAAATCATTCGTGGAGGAATGTTTAGACAACTTTATCTTTACTGATTGTAGCATTAGTATGTCATTCCTTATCCGTAGTATATCAACATATAGTACTAAGAATGTCACGATGCTCCCAGCTGACCCTTTTGTACACACTATGTTCATTCTTATTTTTGATAAAATCAAACTTTTTGATTGCCTCATCAAAATGAATGTTCTATATTTGAGAAACTTGCTTCAATCCATTTCTCTGAGTGTCTACAACACTTACCTCATCGTATGTAACTGGATCATCATCTTCTATGATGTGTACCTCATCATCATCATCTATGATGAATCCATACCTCCCTGTAGGTATCTTGAGACTATTCGATTTATGATTCGGATGTGGTACAATAGGTCTATCTACAGGTTCCTCTTATTTGAGTTATAGTGTTTTGTGGATCATGAACTCTTCAAGATCTATAATCCTCCCACTAGCCCCTTTTAATGATAAACACCTTTATCTTAGAAGGAAGCGTGTTTCGCAATAAACACCTTTTGCTAAGTAGAATTATAGAACATATACCCTAAACTTACTTTAGGATGTCCCACAAATCGATACTTATAAAATCTTGTCCCAAGCTTATCCTTTGAAACCTTTTCACATAAGTTGGACAACCCCTTATCTTAACTTACTTAAGATTAGGAATCCTCCCTGTCCATAACTTTTATGGAGTCTTGGGGCCGGATTTTGAGGTTACCTTTTCGTAGATATGCAGCCATTTCTAGGACATGATCCTAGAAGGATACTAGAATATCGGTAAAATCATTACGGACCGCACCATGTCCAATAAGGTACGATTTTTCATTCAGATACATCAATCAATTATTGCGTATCAGGATGTGTCCATTATGAGAAAACCATTTGAGATGATCTAGAAACTTATTGCACAAGTATTTATTCCTTGATCCGATCAAAGAATCCTAATACTTTGCCAATTTGTTTCACTTTTGAATTCTTTGAACCTTTCAAATAATTCACACTTGTATTTTAGCAAATACACACATTCAACTCTTTGAATGATCATCTCCTTTTCTTTTACTAGTTTGTTCAATATGCAAAATTACTTTCATGTAAGTCAAGTATACAAAATTTATTAAGTAATATTCCAGTTCTATACAAAACATTATTATTGTAAATAGAACAACAATTATTCTTAAATATAATTCCAAAGATTTTATTGTCCAACAATAAAATGGAAATAATGTTTTCAACGAGAACTGGAATACAATAACAACTTATTGACTTAATAGATTTGGCCGTGGCGGTGCTAAACTATAAGTTTTTATGGCTAATGTTGCAACCTTTGCTTCATTTCCCACACAGGATTACTTATATTTGTTTAGCTTTCTACTTCGCTTGGTCCTTCATAAATCTATATTTATGATAACCAAAGTCGGTATCCAATACCCAAGTAGAACCTTGACTTAAAGAAAAATTTATTTCAATCATGAACAAAAAGCGTATTATAAATAGAAACTTCACTAAGCTTCTTTGGTTAGCCTCTCGCAAGATGCTTCTCATGATTTCTTTCCGGTGTCGGGCTTATTGCGGTGGAAGCAAACTCCTTTGCTATCCATATCGGTTTTGTTCTTATTATCCTTTGTTTTGCCTTTTCATTTACCTTCTTTGAATCGTTCTTCTTTTCGGAAGATCTTTTGGCCCCTACCGGTAAGACTTGGTTTTCTTGGTTGGAAAGTGACTCTCAACATTTTTCAATATGTTAAGCAAATCGGTGAGGTGATATCTAGCTTGTTCATATGAAAAATTCACAACAATTGTGAAAGGAGTTAGGGAGTGAGTGCAAGATTAAATCTTCGCTCAACTCTCCATCCATGACAAAACTCGTTGTCCTAATTGATCAATCAAATTGATAATGTTAAGGACTTTTATCTTTACTGTAGTGCCATTGGCCATTCTAGATCGGAAGAGCTCCTTAGATATCTGATATCTATCAGTCCTACTTTCCTCACCATCAACTACTTGATGTGCACGAATATAGTAGGAGCATCCATAGTTTCATCTTGTGGCTGAAGCTCGTTACTCGTGGATGCGAGCATGATGCATGAGCCAATTGTGCATCATCTTGCCACTTTCTAAAAGTAGCAATGTCTTCCTCGGAGGCATTATGCGCAACCATTTCGAGGATAGGCGTATTAAGGACATAAGATAGCTTTTTCACTATGAGAACTATTCTCAAATTCCTTAACCAATCCGTTTAATTGATGCAGTTAATTTAGCATCTAATATGCTTCGCAGATGATAGTAATTTTAGACATTGTAAAATTTCGTAAATGAATTTGTAATTAACAACATTTTAACATACATTCTTTTATTAATTACCAAAATAAATTAGGTCTTGTTTTAAATTGGTATCTCCCACTATTTTCTTCAAACTATATTACCTCACTTATATAGTTGGCAAAATCTAATTAAATATTTGCTAGTGAGAATAAGGATCCCATTTCAAATGTATATAGCCTTGTGGTGACACAACAAACTATATATAAATAAATAGGTAGACAACTTTTGTCAATTACATCAACTATGCAACTCCTTTTCTTTTGCCTCTTAGATTATTTTGATCAAGTGGTGGCACATCCGAATCAAAATTATCCAAGTTAAGTCCGATCTAGCACTCCATATATTCAAAAAAGAAAAATATCATCCTTGTGGTGACACAACAAAATAATATTGTTCAATTTTCTTTATAAGCATCAAATGTGATAAATTAACATCTTAAATACTTAATACTTGCCTTGTGGTGACACAACAAACTCATATTAAATATTTAATACTCTATTAATTTTATCATGCTAGAAGGCGACGTTCGATATTCCAAATATCTTTGAACGCTTAGGACTTAATATAAAAATTTGAGGGGTTTGTTATTAATTTGTCTCATCTTGTTTAAGCGCAGCATACATATATATATAAAATACGCGTCATATTAATGAACATGTGAAGCATGTTTGCATAATATATAATATATATAGTATAAGCATGCACATATAGAATACAATATTCTACCGAATTGATTATGGACTTTTATTCTAGTTTGGTTCACTAGAGCCACCAAGTGAACCAAAAGGTCAAACCCTAGGGGTGCAAGAAATAATATTTAAATATAACTATTACATTTAAACCTAGGGCTTGATTACAAGCGGGTCTTCAAGCGCTCCTTGTTCCTTGATCTCCAATTCTTCAAAATTAATTCTAACTATTCCTATTACAAAACTATTTAAAATAAATAGAAACCTTGATCGTGATCGAGGGAAGTACATAGGAGGAGATATAATTTATATGAAAAAATTAGAAGAAGAGTCTGCATGAGACCCCATTTAATAAAACCCATACATTCATGCATCCAACTAAAATAAAATCCAATCATATTGGTCGATAGTCCATAATCAATCCCATTTATTATCATACACATCACCATATGCATCAATAAATAACATTCATCTTATGAATAATAAACATTTAATATATATATTGATATCATTTAATGGGCAAATTTAGTTAGTATAAAATCTATTTTTGAATCAAAATAAACTCCTTTATTTTAATCCAAATTTAAATCAAAATAAAACTATTTTATTTTAATTTATCCAATTTTGAATAAAACAAACTATTTTATTTTAATCAAAATCTTTAATCAAAATAAACTCCTTTATTTTACTTAATTATGGAATCCAATTCCATGTAAAAAAAAAATTATTAAAGGAAACACTTAATTCTTTTCCTATTCACAAATAAACTCCTTTATTTTGAATAATATGAAATCTTATTTCATATTTAAATAAACTCCTTTATTTAAGGAAACACGGATTTTCTTTCCTATTCACAAATAAAGTCCTTTATTTTGAATTAATTTGAAATCTTATTTCATATTTAAATAAACTCCTTAATTTGAGGAAATTAGGATTTCTCTTTCTATTCACAAATAAACTCTTTTATTTTGAGCGATATGAAATCTTATTTCATATCTAAATAAACTCCTTTATTTAAGGAAATTAGGCAATCCAATTTCAACTCCAATTAGTTATCATGGAATCAAATTCCAACTCTAATTAGTTAGCATGAAATTTAATTTTAAAATTAAAATAAATCTTTTTATTTTAAGATTAAAATAAACTTTTATTTTAAAATTAAAATAACCTTTTATTTTAATAATAAAATTATTAAAATATATATATTATATATATAATATATATTACGCTTATATATATATATATATATATATATATATATATATATATATTATAAAACCGTACCTTTCCCTTAAAAAAAAATCACGGAATCCATAGTTTCATTGCCTTCGATTTCCGTGCTAACATATGATATCCTTTGAAAAAAAAATCGTTGCTGGTAATCATATATATATATATATATATATATATATATATATATATATAACTTTATTATAAAAAAAAAAAAAAGCATTTCACTTTTTTTTTTTTTTTTTTTTATGACACATGGTCCGCATGATTCAAGGGATGCTTGAGTTCACATCTTTTTTGCGTGTACTTTTTTTTTTTTTTTTTTTTTTATAAATTTTATACCATAAAATTATGCCCAATTAAATTGTTCTAAACACATATCAATATACATATTAAATTAAAACAATTAATAATTTGCATAAAGGTTTGGCTCTAATACCACTGTTAGGTTTGTAATATTCATGAACGCAATCAAATTGCATAAAAAGTCCGGAAGCGTGTAAAATCAGAGTTTAAAAATTTACAAACCATATACCCGGATCACCCTTTATGCACAATTATTAATTAAACGAAAAGATAAAGAATAAAATCATACCCTTGAAGATCGAGCTTCCAAAGTGTACAAGTTCACCTCCAAATCCTTTCGCGTTCAACTTGAATTCACCGGATTTTGTTCCTTCCTTTGATCAACGTTAGCCACCCATATGTTTGGCCTCAGAGGTGATCCACCAAGGAATAATAATGATTCAAGAAAAAGGTGGTTGGCTAAACCCTAGTTTTTCTATCTCTATATAAAAGGTGTACTCTCCCAACAATTGGAATTATGTCAGTATGTTGTAAAAGTCAACAACCCCATCACCCATAATAAGACTCCTCTTATTTATAGATGTGGGCAACCCACCTTAACAATTAAGGAATTGGATTTTATTTAATTAATTAAATTCTTTTAATTAATTAAGCTCCCTAATCTTATTAGGGATAATTAATTAAACTCTTTTAATTAATTTAACCTCCTAATCTTATTAGGAATAAATGAGAGTACTTATATTAAATTAATTCCTAAACTCTTTTAGAAATTAAAATAATAATAATTGTAATAATATTAATAAGACTCCTCTTATTAATTTATATTTAATATTTCTAAAATATTAAATAATAAATATTAAGCTATTTAATTTATTCTATCACCATAGATTAAATTAAATATACATAACTTTATATTATTACGATTATGCCATTAACTTCTTAAATAATTATTCTTCCTTTTATGGTGTGACCTGACCCTTTAGGTTCTCCATATTAAACCTAGGTTGTGAATAAATCAATTAGAACAATTCTAATCTTATTTAAATAAATAAATTAAACAATTAATTTATTTAAATAAATAATATTTATTCTACAATAGGATAAGCCTCCCTAGCGATTAACGACTTTCCAGATAATATAGATTTCAACATTAATCATAAAAGAACCTTTGAGTAAATAGTTACTTAATACAATTCAATCCTTCCACCATACTGATGTCCCAATTAAATATAAGAGGCATGGAATTACCATCAAGTCTTATTTTATTTAATTATATATATTTCGATCCTTAAATGCACAACTCAAATAATGCAAATTAGAAACTCCTTTCTAATTTCATTACGCCGCCAAGGACTCTTTGGGTTGTCATTTATCGAATCACATAGGACATTTCTCTTTTTTATTAGAAGTGGTAGATTCTTTATTGATCATACATTATCTCCATGTACAACTTATTATACCCAAGCATACCCTTTGATATACCCTAAGGGTCTTAAGGAATAAGTCAAAGTATAACTTATCATACACAAGATACTACGCGATCTCAAGTTCAAGGATCACTTGTCTTACTATCACTCTGAAATTCCTATTGACAGGAAATAAAACTCCATTAGGTATTCCTTAGCGAGCCAACGTTCAAAGTGAACTTATTCTCTAATATGCACCTACATACTTGCTTTAGTGTCTCCACACAAATGATCATGAGATCAATCATCCTCATCCAATGAGCAAGTAACGTATGTACCAATCTATCCGGATTCACTAATCCCCAATTTAGTAATCCAATGATTGGGAACTATTTTAGTTTTAAGCTTTCTAAGAATTTAGATCTCATTAGAATGATCATCATCATTATTCTAAAAGCATTGCTTAAAACTATGGGTTTATCACATATTATAAAACAGCATCATGTAGATAATTAAAAGCCTTTAATAAATTAATACTTTTTATTAATGAGTGAATAAGATTGTTACAAAGTATACGCTTTATAATCAAACATGATTGGCTTGTGTGCATATTACTTTCACTTACTGCGAAAAACTGTGCCTCCTTTCTGACCCTTGATCCATGTTGTACTCGGCTTAGTCATTTCTTTGAGAATAGCCTCAAAGTCAGGATTGAAATCACGTAATTGAGCATATTGGCAATGTCAAGGCACTCGTAACTGATAATAAGTGTTGATGGCATCGGCACTGAACATGACTAATTGACCCCTCACAAAAGCGTTGAAGGGGGATTTGTTCTCTGCGTTAGCATAAAACTCTTTAACCACACTGACAGGATCCTCAGTGAACTTATTCCACCCTTTCTGATAAATTTGTTGCATTATTTCACCGTCGACAGGATCCGGAGCCAACCCTTGCTCCGGTGTAAGAGCTTTCGTCACCATGTAGTAGTAGCGATCAGCGACGGCGGCACTTATGAATTTGCGTCAGTCGAAGGTTCGTGATGGTGGTGTTTTTGTGGAACTCTCTCCCCGGTGCCTCTTTGTTGTGGGTTTCGACGCCATTGATTTGAAAATAGTAAGCTTTATTAATGATTTTCCCCCAAACATCAGTCAAACAATCTTGCAAACACTTGGCGTGCACACTGATTTCTTCCCCCAAACTTGATGAATTTGTGGCAATTATGGTGATTGAAGATGAAAAACTTGAAGATAGGTTACTCACTCTCAAGTGCAAGATGAATTCCCATAATAAGAACCCTAATTCGTGGCTTTATGAGTTTAAATTGAATGTATGTGATGAAATTGGGTTGTAAGGGTGTGTTAATATAGAGGTGGTGAGATGGAGAGGGTTAGGAGTAATGGATTGAAGTGGTGGGTATGTGTGTTCATGAAATGGGGAGATGGAGTGGAAGATGCTGTGACAGCCCCAAATCCCGAACAGTCTCCTTTTACAAAAATTTTGGACTGATGTTCGGATTTTGGAAAAACATCATTAGATAAAAGTTATATCCCTGGAAGTTAGCTTTGCATGGGCTCAATAATCTCTCAAAAATGTTTTAAAACGTAAGAGTTATGACTGTTTTAGCAAGGCATAGTAAAATCTAGAAATAGTGAAAATCAAACTGTCCAAAAAATTTGCAGGGGAATTTTTGGCCATTTGATTATTGAAATAAAATCAGGCCTTTTGTGACATAAAAATACATTATATAAGGTAGGTCCTGTCCAAAGATGAGATTATTTTGACTTAAATTGATCGAGTTATGTCCATTTAAATTTCTGAGATTTTCCGACGAAAATGACTATAACCGAATTTCTATAACTGCGATGGCTAAGAAAATTAAACTGGAAGTTCACATTATTACGTATAAGGTTTTGCAAGAGTTGGGAATTTTTTTGAATTGATCATGATGTAGCTAATTTTCCTAAATTACGAACTAAAAACGGACTTTTGAAAAATAATAAATGAATTTTAAAAATTCCAGGACAAATATATTTTCATAAGGGGATCATATACTATTGATTTCTAGAAAAGAAATAATTGTGGAGATGTTTTGGTATTTTTCACATAAATGATGTTATATGGATAAATGAGTTTAATTAAATATGTGATGTCAAAAATATGGAAAATGAGGTTTTCCGACTTGAGACCCTTAAGCATGTTTTATGCATATTTTTAGTGGAGGTTTGGGTCGGGTGGTGAAGAGTTGATATGTGTATGGCATTTTAGAGTGCTTAAAGGAATTAATTAAGGAATACAAAACAATTGAAATAAATTGTTTATTTATGTGATTAATGACTTAAAATAATTTTATGTGACTAAGATATTATTAGTTATATTTAACTTAAATGTTATTAAAAGGTTAATAACCTTAGCTTGAAATACTATTAAATAATTAATAATATTAAATGGGAAATTAAAATAGAGAATTAAGTTATTTTTTAAATGTAGTTGTTGAAATTGGTATTCAATGAACTATATTATGTGTATAATCTGCTAAAAAAGGAATCAAGAGTACTGAATTTGATTTTGGGTTGTTGAAATTGAATCCAGTCTGCTAAACTGATTTTGGTCTGCTGAAATGGTGATTTCAGGCTACTGAAATAAAATCCGACTTACTGAAATGGTATTTCGGTTTACTTAAATGTTATCTAATTTACTAAGATAATATATAAAAAGGGAAAACTTATAAGTATAAGTTATAACATGATGAAAAGATTATCAAAGTATAATGATAATACTAAGGTTATAATGTAATGTCTAATACTTAACTAGGTTTATACTTGAGTATATGTATAGTGTTAAGGTTATCTAATATTTGACTATGTGTTTAAATATTAGATAGTTTACTTATAAGGTATGTTATGTTAATTGAAAGATCAATCTTATAACTGACAGGTCTTTTCAATAAAGACGTTAAATTAGATTGCATAGCAGTAATCAACGGTTCAGGTAAGTTTCCTTAACTCAAACTCGAGTTATATTACAAAGCATGTTAGTGAATGATTATTGATGATTATTCATGTCTAAACTGATTATTGATTCACACTTAGTGCATGTTGTATATGTTCATCTGGTATGAAAGGCTGATCACCTTCATTACCATATGTTTCAGTTAAACTTGTTCATGTTAATTGTTGACATCCAATATTATTGGTTCAGTCATTCAATCATTGAAATTGATTCATGTTCTTTCACAATCATAATATTGTTGAAAGTTTTAAAGCTTATTCATTCTTTTCAATCATGATATATCTCCATTGTATTTAAAACTTGTTTGGCAAATTTATTGCTCACCCTTGCTATATAATGATAAAAATTTTATATTAATATGAAAGCTCGAGTAAAGGCAGAGGCAAAGGCAAAGTCCATGATTAATCTATTATGTAGTTAGAACTATTAATTGTGCTAATGCAAATGATATTGTTAACCTTTAAGATATTGTAGGTATGTATTAAGTTAGGGTTGTAGACCTTGGGAATGATCTGTAAAAGTTTAATGTATAAATAATTTATGTTTATATCTTCCGTAATTAGTTATAGAATTAGTATACCAGATCCTTGGTGTTTAAAACCAGGATTTGGGCCTGTCACAGATGCCACAATCGTGGGAATTGCATGTGAAGAACACGTAGTAGTGGAATGAAGTAGTGGGGAAGTGGTATGTTAGAAAATGCAACTGTCGAATCTATTTATTGGAAATCGAACCCCATACGAATTGGGGGTGCAAAAGTAAAGAAAGCCCGTGGCATGCCCTGTTTTCAAATCGAGAGACCTCTGCTTGACGGGGTGGGGCGGTATAGTGCATAAAGGGCCCGCCTCGGCAGGGGTGGGTTCTGTTAACTGAGGATTTTATGCATGTTTCTTCCTTGCTACTCCAATCCTTATGCATGTTAGGTTCCTGCACAACCATGAAACATAAATATGAGTAGATTTTGAGCAATCTTAAGCATGGTAACGCAATTATCTAAAGATGACTTAAACTTCTAACTACTAATAATTGAATTGACATGAATTGATTTGAAACTAACTAACATTCTAAACTACATTTTAACTAGTATGGATGAAATATGAAAAATTAAATGATGATTGGGTTGCCTCCTAATTAGCGATTAATTTTAAGTCATTCAGCCTGACTTTTCCTTGTTTATGGTGCGTCGGATAATGTGATTGTGATGACATCCGTGTTGGATTAACCACCCCAATAATGTTTCAACCGTTGACCTTGAAAGTCTCCAATGGGTTTCTACTGTAGAGTTCAACGGCGCCATGTGAGAAAACTATTTTAATGGTGAATGGACCCGACCACCTTGATTTAAACTTTCCCGGGAACAACCTCAACCTTGAGTTGAAAAGTATTACTGATTGCCCCAGTTCGAATGTTCTGTGCATAATTTTCTGGTCGTGCTATTTCTTGACCTTTTCTTTGTATAATTTCGAATTCTCGTAAGCTTGAAGTAAGAATTCGTCGAGCTCGTTTAATTGCAGTAGTCTCTTTTCATCCACAACTTCTTGATCGAAGTTAAGTTTCTGAATCACCCAGTAGGCCTTGCTGTAACTCGACCAATAAGTGACAAGCTTTCCCATAAACCAATTGATATGGTGACATACCAATTGGTGTTTTGTACGCAGTTTGATAGGCCCATAGTGCATCATCCAACCTGAGAGGCCAATCCTTTCTATTTGGGTTCACCACCTTTTCCAAGATTCTTTTCACCTCCCTATTTGAAACTTCAGCTTGGCCACTTGTTTGGGGATGATATGTTGTCACCACCTTATGATTGACCCCATACTTCGCCAAGAGAGTTGTAAATGATCTATTGCAGAAGTGACTACCTTCATCACTTATAATAGCTCTTGGCGTGTCAAATCTTGTAAAGATATTCTTTTGCAAGAATTTGAGGACCACTTTGGCATTGTTAGTTGGGAGTGCTGCGGCTTCAACCCATTTCGAGACATAGTCAACTGAAAGCAATATATACTGATTACCGAATGATGATGGAAATGGCCCCATAAAATCAATGCCCCACACGTCAAAAATTTCAACTTCCAAAATTGTTTGTAGTGGCATCTCATTCCTTTTCGATATGTTGCCCACCCTTTGACATCTATCACAACTTTTAACAAACTAGTGGGCGTCCTTGAATAATGTAGGCCAATAAAACCCGACTTGAAGAACTTTTGTCGCTGTTCGCTCACTACCATAATGTCCCCCGTACGCAGATGAATGACACTCATGCAGTATACTATTCACCTCGTTGTAAGGCACACACCTTCTAATCATATTTTTCGGTGCACTGTTTGAATAAGTATGGCTCATCCCACATGTACCACTTGATATTATATAGGAATTTCTTCTTCTACTGACGAGTAAGATCAGGGGGGAGGATGTTGCTCACTAGATAGTTGGTGAAGTCCGCGTACCATGGAAATTCTGTACTGATCTCAAACAACTGCTCATCCAGAAATGATTCATTAATTAAACACTTGTCCTCTTCGTTTTTGCCCTGATTTTCCAGCCTTGACAAATGATCCGCAACTTGATTCTCCATACCCTTTCTATCTTTTATTTCTAAATCAAATTCATGTAAAAGGAGAATCCATCTGATAAGTCGCGGTTTAGCATATTTTTTCAAAATTATATACCGAATAGCCGAGTGATCAGTGTAGACTATCACCTTTGTTCCAATCAAATAAGCCCAGAATTTATCCAAGGCATATACTACTGCAAGTAATTCTTTTTCCGTAGTTGTGTAATTCATTTGAGTTTCCGTAAGTGTTTTACTTGCATAGTATATGGCATGAAATACCTTCTCTCGGCGTTGACCCAAAACAGCCCCAACCGTATAGTTGCTCGCATCACACATTAACTCGAAAGGCATATTCCAATCTGGTGTGATGATTACGGGAGCTGAAGTTAATTTCTTCTTCAATAGTTCGAATGTCAATTTACACTCCTCATCAAACTTAAAAACAGAATCTTTCTCTAAAAGACTGCACAAAGGTTTTGCAATTTTAGAGAAGTCTTTTATAAATCATCTATAAAACCTGGCATGTCCCAAGAAACTTTGAATTCCCTTAACTGAACTTGGTGGAGGAAGTTTTTCAATCATTTCCAGCTTCGCCTTATCAACCTCTAATCCGTGAGCCGAGACCTTGTGCCCCAAAATTATGCCTTCCTCAACTATGAAGTGGCACTTTTCCTAGTTAAGTACAAGATTCGTGTACGTGCATCTTTGTAACACCATCACAAATTCTCTAGACAAGCATCAAAGTTGTTTCCATAGACAGAAAAATCATCCATGAAGACTTCCACATTTTTCTCTACCATGTCTGAGAAAATGGCCATCATACACCGTTAGAAAGTAGCCAGTGCATTACACAAGCCGAACGACATTCTCCTGAATGAAAATGTGCCATATGGGCATGTGAAAGTAGTCTTCTCTTGGTCTTCAGGGGCAATGACAATCTGATAATATCCATCCAATAAGAAGTAGTACTCGTGTCCCGCTAATCTGTCCAACATTTGATAGATAAAGGGCAAAGGGAAGTGAATTTTGTGGGTCGCCTTATTCACCTTTCTGTAATCCATGCAAACCCTCCAACCAGTCACTATCCTTGTCGGAATTAGCTTGTTGTCTTCATTTTATACCACAGTCATTCCTCCCTTTTTTGGCACACACTGAACCGGACTGACCCACTCATTGTCAAAAATTAGGTAGATGATACCCGCGTCCAACCATTTCAGTATCTCCTTCTTCACTACTTCTTTCATAATAGGGTTGAGCCATCTCTGTTGCTCCACTATCGGTTTTGCATCATCTTCCATTAGAATTTTGTGCATGTAAAAGGATGGGCTGATTCCCTTGATATCCGTGATTGTCCATCCTATAGCCGATTTATGTTCCCTAAGCACCCTCAGCAACTTTTCTTCCTGCAATTCATTAAGTGCAGCAAAAATAATAACAGGTAAAGAATTAGAAGTGCCTAAATACGCATACCTGAGGTGTTTAGGTAGTGGCTTTAGCTCAAGAGAAGGTGGCTCCTCCAATGATGGTTTCATTCTGGTTGTGGTTGTTTCCTCCGAGTGCAATGGTTCAAATGGTGCTTTAAATCTGCTAACTCGTGGCAAGGAGTCTAGCATCTGCAAGTAATCCACAAATTCTGGATAATCGAACTCTTCATCTCCCAATAGTGTCGTTTCCAATGGATCGTTACCCAAACTTTTATCCATGTCTTCGTTGAATATCTGGTCAATGATATCCATCCTGAAACATTCTTCTTCATCCGTAGGGAATTTCATGACCTTGAACACATTAAATTTTACTTCTTGATCTTGGACCCTCATAGTTAGTTCACCTTTTTGTACGTCGATGAGTGTCCTACCCGTAGCCAAGAAAGGTCTCCCGAGGATAATCGGGATGTTCTTATCCTCCTCGAAATCCAGAATTATTAAATCCGTGGGGAATATAAACTTGTCAACCTTGACTAATATGTCCTCTACAATGCCTCTCAGGTACGTGACTGACATATCCGTCAACTGTAATGAGATGTTCGTAGGCTTTAGAGTTGGCAAACCCAATTCTGTATAAATTGATAACGGCAAAAGGTTCACACTCGCCCCTAAATCACATAAGCACTTATTGAATGCTATGTTCCCAATCGTGCATGGAATGGTGAAACTCCCTTTATCTTTTAACTTTGGTGGCAACTTTTGCTGTAAAACCGCTCTACACTCCTCTGTTAATGCCACTATTTTGAAATCTTCCAACTTTTTTTCCCGGACAAAATCCCTTTCATGAATTTCATATAACTTGGCATCTGCTCTAGGGCTTCTGCGAACGGGATGTTAATATGAAGTTTCTTAAAAACATCCAAAAATTTCGCAAACTGGTTATCTAATTTATGTTTTTTGACTCTCTGTTGAAAAGGCGCTGGTGGATACCCAACTGGCTTGTCATCTAACTTTATTTTCTTAATTTTCTTATCCTCGGCCTGTTTTTCTTCAACCACTTTGTTCTCATCAACTTTGTCATCCGTTCTAGCTGAATTTTTTGCACTTATCTCATCCAGTTGTTTTCCGCTTCTCAAAGTGTTTGCCTGACACTGCTCAAGATTTCCCTTCGGATTTCTTTCGGTGTCACTTGGTAGAGTCCCTTCTAGTCAATTGTTCAATGCTAAGGCAATCTGTCCCATCTGATTTTCTAGATTCTTGATGGCCATTGCTTGGGTTTTCATCGTTGCTTCATTGCTCGTTATATACTTGGACAACAACTCCTCGAAATCTGATTTCCTCTCTTGATGTTGAACTGGTTGTTGATGATTCTGAAATCCTGGGGGATATGATGGTCAAGGAGCTTGTTGATGCTGATTATTACTCCACGAAAAGTTAGGATGATTCCTATTCCCCTTATTGTATGCATTCTGGTATGTATTCTATGGAATTCTGTTGTAGCTACCCACAAATTGCACCGACGCTGGGTTGATTGCACATTGATCTGTAGGATGCTCACCCACGCACAATTCACAAATAACAGCAACCTGTTGTGCCTGTACCCTTGATATAGCATCCAACTTCTTAGAGAGTGCTAAAATTTGTGCTTGTATTGCTGTCACCCCATCTATTTCTAATACACCAGCTACCTTCGCCTGTGTCATTCTTTCCGTGGACCGCTGGTAGTTGTTAGCTGCCATAGTCTCTATCAACTCGTAAGCCTCCTCATAACATTTAGCCATAAACGTTCCACCCGAAGCTGCATCAATACTGGTTCTGAGATTTTCGTTCAATCCGTTGTAGAATGTGTTCATCTGCAACCACTTAGGAAATCCATGATGTTGCTGGCACTTTCTGAGCAATTCCTTGTATCTCTCTCATGCCTCATATAGTGACTCCCCATGTTGTTGTTCAAACATAGTTATCTCATTCCTCATTTTTGCAGTTTTCGCTGGTGGGAAAAATTTGCAAGAAACTTTTGAGCAAGGTCTTCCCAAGTAGTTATTGATCCCGACGGTAGAGAGTGTAACCAACTCTTCGCCTTTTCCCGTAAAGTAAATGGGAACAAGAGAAGTCTCACCGCGTCATCCGACACCCCATTATACCTAAAGGTGTCACAAATCTCTAAAAAGCTAACTAAATGTTCGTTCGTATCATCATTTGCCAATCCCCCAAACTGAACCGAATTTTGAATCATTTGAATCTTCCCAGGCTTGATTTCAAATGTGTTCGTAGCTATAGCAGGCCTGGTGATAATCGACTGCAGCTCAGTCACCTTGGGTGTAGCAAAATCCCTTAATGCTTTCTGATCTTCGGCAATCATTGCTTCTTCTTTTTCAGAGTTTTTGAATTCTTCTATTGTTTCCTTGATCCACTTACTTAGCCTTTGGAACCATTTCTCAATGTTGTCCTCAAAAGGAAGAAAGTCTGGATTTTTGGACCGCGTTTGCATAAACCAACTTCAAAAACCTGAAATAAGACGAACAAAACAAAAATAAAAATGTTTAAGTAAAACTAGACTAATTAAATTGATATCGTAAAATATTAAAATCTATACTAAAAATTTTCCCCAACAACGGCGCCAAAAACTTGTTGGGTAAAATCTAATTACGCACAACACGGAAGTATACGTGGTCAACAAATAATATAATAGTAAGTAGAGTATCGTTCCCATAGGGAAAATTTAGTAAGAATTTAACCTCACAATTATTAGTTTCTTATTAATCCTAATTTTATTAAACTATTCAAATCAATGATTAAAATTATTAAAAACTAAATTATTAATAAATATATGATCACAATCCAGAATTTTATAATTTCAAATATTTATTGAATTAAATAAATATTTTTAATTGATGTGTTTGTTGTTTAGTAGATATTTGTTGGATTATTTATTAGTAAGTAAATAATTCATGAGTTATAAAAATTAAGTTAATTAAGATAAAATAGTGGTGAATTAAATTTATGAGATAATACTCTAATTTAACTTAATAGCTAAATTAGAGAGTTGTTAAGGATTATATAGTTTGCTAGAATGTTGTTTTAATTTAATTTAGTAATTAAAGTGATATGTTAATTTATTAAGTAAAATTAGAATAAAAACTATAATTTTGTGGTAGTTAGTTTTGTTTATTTAATTGAGATTGGATATGAAATCCAAGTAAATAATGTGGGATAATAAACTATAGTATAAATGATTTATTGAAATAAATTAAAGTAGTTTAAATAGATTTACAAAAACAAGACTTAAAAATATTAAGTCTTTATTTTAAAAAGTGTTTTTGCCAAACGAAGCCTTATGGCTTTTGAATTTTGAATTTGAGTTATAATAAATAATAAAAATAAATTATAAATATAAATAAATTATAATAAATTTTATAACTGATATATCATTATTATATTTAATAAAACATTGGTTTTAGACGTTTGGGTTTAGTTTATTTTGTGTATTGGTTTTATGTTACGTGAAAAGGGTTTGGCCTAAGCTTAAGAAGAAGAGAGAAGAGAGAGTTTAAAGAGAAGTTTGAGAGAGTTTGAGAAAACTTTAGAGAGAATTTATGTGATTCCAAAGCAATTCGTTGTGTTTTATCAAGGATTATCTCCACGAAATTGAAGGTATAACCTCTCAACCTTGAGTTGTACATTTATAAAAAGAGTTCATGTTCTTCACTTTCAAAATTTTCTGTAAATTGCATGTTTAATGAATTGTAGTTATATAAACTAAATTATTGAGTTTGTGTGTATTTGTGGTGTTAGAATTAGCATCTAGACAAGGAATTAGTGTGCTAATTATGTTCAAAAAGAAAGAAAATCGTTTACAGTGTATATGGTTAAGTATATGGCTTGTGAAAGTACAAAAATTAGTAGTTAGTTTGTGAACTACACTATAAATTGAGTCTAGTATATGTTAATACGATAAGAAACAAAAAGAATGCATGTTGAATGAATCAATTTGGTTAAGAAATGAATTCGTAGTGAATGAATTCGCTAAATATGTTAAAACATGAAAGTTTAGTATGAACATGAGTTTTGGGTCAAGATTTAGGCTACTTTTTGTTTCTATAAATTGTTATAATTCTAATATGTTGTATTTCTATGAATTAAGAATACAAAGAATCGAATACGGATTAATTTGGATATGTATAACTTAAGTTATGAAGATTAATAGGAGAAAGGGTCAAAAATCACAAAAACAGTGAACTTCAGAGTCCCGTTTCTGCTAACGAGCGCAGCTGTGCTGTGCCCTAAGTTATTTGGGGCACAACTGCCCTCTAGGGCGTAACTTCCTTCTAGGGCGCAGCTGCCCTCTAAGGCACAGATGTGCTGTGCCCAAGGCTTAATTGGGCGCAGTTGCGCCCAAAGTGTGTCAGGTGTGACTGTTTTGACCTATTTTAGTAAAATAGGTATAACCTTTTCGTACAAACTCCGATTGAGGCGATTCAAGATGATCCGGAACGAGGACAAATAGACCTACAACTTTCATGCTTTAAGTTTTTTGATTTGAGGTCGAGAACAGGGGTCAAAATGGTCATCTTTTGGACTGTTGTGTTTTTGGGGATAGTCGGAGGGCGTCGGGCATGCACGTATGCAAGTGCAGTGCTTCTGACGATAAAAGATGTTATTCTAAGTTATAAAATATGAATCTTAGTAACATAATGATGCTTAACATTAATAAATAATGTATTAGATAAGGTTTATAAAAACACCAAGCATACACAAGAGAGACAAATCGGGCGTGTGACGTGTAAGAACCCGAATTTTCAAAAAATATTAAAATAAGAATTTAGTGAATAAAATTCTTAAGGCATGTGAAGGGTTCAAATAAAAATGTATAATGTGTTACGAGGTATGTGGTATTGTGTTACATAAGGTATTATGCGCTATGTAATAATTGAGGTTGTGTTTGATAAATATATATCATTATTATATATTTATTATGAATTGTAGAGATGAATTAGTAAGAAGATGGATAAGATTTATCTATTGATATTAAATAATTTATGTGAAATTATTTTATTATGGTAAGTTGGTGACATTAAAATATCTTTGATAATCACCAATTTCTTGAGTATTTGTACGAGTGAATATCAAGTCTAAGGTAGTGCAATCATACTCTTTAATGGTTGATGTATAGTAGTTGGGCTATACGATTCCTTCGGATAGAGGAGGTATATACGAATTGGTAACCGATTTAACTCACTGTGAAAACAGTGTAGACGAGACGAAAACTAATTTGTTGGTTGTTTGTGGGAAACCACTCAGTGTACTATATTAAATACTATTAAAGACTCGATGTGTGTTAGGTTTGGACTTGTATATATGTACGTTGTTGACGAGAGAAAAGAATCGATATACCTTTGAAGTGGTTAGAGAATTATTAAGTAAATTGATACACAGCGAGAAGTGATGCATGTATGTGTTATATTTGAATGTGGTGTTATTGGTGGTATGAAATGTGAGAGCCCCAAATCCTTGTCCCAAATCACCACAGATCTGGTATATAAATTATATAACTATTGCGGAAGATTTAAACATAAATTATTTATACATTAAACTTTACTCATTATTCTCCAAGGTCGAGAACCTTCACTTAATACACAAATCTTAAATTATTTGACTTACATTATCATTAATATACAATATTGTTACATTTCTAGCTGCACATAGATTCCCAAGCTGAACTTGGCTTTGACTTTTCCTGTATCCGACGTATTTGCCTTAATCTTCAAAGTTTTATCATGATATAGCAAGGGTGAGCATAAAGGTTGCCCAGCAAGTATAAATTTATTTGAGGATATATCATGATTGAAATAATTGAACAATAAGCTGGCTAGGATTCTAAAATATAATTGAGAACTAGCAGGAACAAACTTTCATAATTGAACAAACATTTTATATGAACTTAGCAATTATATCTAGACCGAATGGTAACTAAGGTGATCAGCCTTTCAAACCTGGTTAATGCGTGCAATATGCACAGAGTACAATTTAATATTTCATAGACATGGCAATTAGTAATGATTAACCACAAATATATTTGAATAAAACAACTCGAGGTCGAGTTAAGAAAATATTGCATGTACCGTTGATTACCATTACGAAACATATCTTAGCTTTATCTGAAGACCTAATATTAATAATAACGATTTCCAAATATTAGAATAATATCATCACAATATAATACTATTATATATAATATATAAAATAACCTTACACATAAACACATAATCCTATCAGTCTATATAACACATAAGACCTAGTATCAAGTCAAACTATTTCAGTCTGAGTTGAAACCAACACAATTTCATCATCCCGACGACCTAGTCGGACAATTCTCGAGCCTAATATCGTTAAGACTCAGTTTAAACTGGTTTGCAAATATCTTAGATAATTTATTTATTAGACAAAATATTTTTCAATAGCTCACAAAAAATTTCAAATGATTATTGTGACGCCCCCAAAACAGGTATACATCACCCATCTTGAGTCGTCAGATACATGGTACATAACTCAACTATAAACTTAATTATACAATTGTCGTGCAAAATACGACAAAACATAGCTGAGAGTTTAAACACGAATATTGCCTTCTAGACAATATCCACACTCAATGAAGTCCTTATTACAATTATTATCACACTATTTTATAAAAATAGTGAGGACTACTATAGCCACCATCTCGGACCGTCAATCCATTCCCCGACCAGTCCCAGCTATAAGCATGTGAATTAATAATAATTAATTGCTCATTTATCCGATTAATTACCCGACTGGTCGATATAACCTCCAGATATCAATTATTATCGAAATAAATGTCTATTTCCACTAACACTAATAATTCCCACACAATGGAACTATCAATTTCATCTTTAATCAACACGAACTTAATCATCATTAATATTATAATTCACAATATTTAACAACTAGGTCGTTCCCAGGAAAGAGGGGGCTTTTCGATAAGGATTTCTCCTTATTGGCACGCAATTAGGTGACCAAACCTCTCCTTGATAGAACTTCTAGACATTGTCAATATTGTAAATAATAATATGAATAACTTTGTCGTCTCAATTATTGATTTAATAATATAAAATATTGTGACGATAATTGAATAAAATCGAGTGACTTCTCACGTAAGCATCAAAAATCAATACCGTGTGCTACTATGCAACTACGCGTATTACTGTACTTTTATCACCGATTATTTTATGATAACTTGCTTACTTTGAAAAAATTTCAAATATCACCCTTAACTTAACCATTTATTAATTTAACCATTTAATAAATATAATAATTATAAGAAAATTGAATACTTTCATTTCATAAAATTCGGGGTCTCACAATCTCCCCTCCTTATAAAATTTTGCCCTCGAAATTTTCATACCTGGTAGTTCGAAGAGATGAGAATACCTTGCTTTCTTTTCGGATTGTACCTTCCCGGTTATTTCCTCTTTATCATGATTTTCCCATTTCTCATCTCGTGTATTTCAGATATCATTCTAGAATATATTTTCAAAATAAGGTTTAATTGACATATAACATATTATCCATATACTCTGAACGACCAAATAAATACCAAATAAACTTAGGTAGGTCATACTAGCGAAGGAATTCCTCGTCTCTCCCCTCCTAGTTCTTGTCTCACATCTCAGCCAGGGATCATATCCCTAAGCTTTGATACCAACTGTGACGCCTCCAAAACAGGTATACATCACCCATCTTGAGTCGCCAGATACATGATACATAACTCAACTACAAACTTAATTATACAATTGTCGTGCAAAATACGACAAAACATAGCTGAGAGTTTAAAAACGAATATTGCCTTCTAGACAATATCCACACCCAATGGAGTCCTCATTACAATTATTATCACACTATTTTATAAAAATAGTGAGGACTACTATAGCCACCATCTCGGACCGTCAATCCATTCCTCGACCAGTCCCAGCTATATTCTCATTTCCTAGCCCAGTAAGAATTATTATGACTAAGATAATGCAAAATAAATTATCCTTAGCCATCAACAGTATAACAACTGATGGAATATAATAGACAATAAGTTTTTGATCAACAACTACAACCGAATAAGCAATCCATTAGAAGAGTCAAGTAGAACATAATGTCTACTATCTCTTCTAGATTAAAAGTCCATCGTTAATATTTCATTCCTGTAATACTCAACAACAGTTCTTTGTTATACCTAAGACAAAAAGAACTATCATCACCTGTCTTCACCTCAACCACCAAAGATTATAGTTAAATTTACAATTCATATTTATCATCATATAACTCAACAGTTTTTCCTTGCCACAAAGGCTTATTAGAACGTTTACTCAATATCCTTACCCCAAAGGCTAAAGATATTCAAATGTAATAACAATGATCATACCAATCAGTTGTCTACCTTTGCACTACGGGCCAAAGATATTCAATTATAAAACCAATGGCCATGATCATACCAATCAATTATGCTGTCGATTGCACTACGACCAAAGACATTCAATTTGTTAACTAATGGTCATGATCACGCTTAATCACATCATCGAATTATCCATGCACTACGGGCCAAGGATATTCGTTATTATCACCAGTGGTTATGATCATGTCATACACCTGTCCATCTTTGCACGTAAACTATAAAACCAATAATCAACAGTCCATCTTTGCACGTAAGCCAAAGATATACAATTGTAAAACCAATAATCAACATTCCATCTATGCATGTAAGCCAAAAATATACAACTGTAAAACAAATAATCAACAGTCCATCTATGCAAAGATGACTTTCATCATAATATAAGCATGAGGATGATGACAATGATATAAGCATTAATCAAACAAAATCAAGGATAAATATTAAAGACTTTAAATTTATCCAGAGTTTAAAAATATCCAAATTGTCAACATGATACTACTTTGTGGAGTAAAATTCAAGAATACTATTCATGTACTAAAAATAATTTGGACAAAAAAGAAATATATTTTTTGGGTAAATAGAACCCCATGAATAGTACCCTGTCAATAGTACTTCAGGAATAGTACCTCGTGAATAGTACTCCGGCATGACAAGTGCCCCAAATACCCAAGTGAATAATATTCGGGTGAATAGTAATTGGGTGAATAGTAACCCATGAATAGTAAATCATGAATAGTACTCTGGCATGAAAAATGCCCCGAATACCCGAGTGAATAATACTAGAGTGAATCGTAATTGGGTGAATAGTAACCCATGAATAGTAACTCATAACAGAAAAATACCCAAGAAAACGATATTTCATGACGAGTACAAAAGAAATGATATCCCAGATGAGTATAATAGAATATACGAAACTGCAAATGGATTTTCACCCGCTATGCGATAATCCACGTAGACAGATCATTTCCATAATTTAATAAGGAATGAATACAAAGGATCATTCACCATGCATGTAGTAATCCACATAGACAGGTTATTTCAATAGAATAATAAAGAATGGAATAACAGAAGAATTCACCATGTATGCGATAGACCGCACAGACAGGTTATTCCCAATAGAATAATAAAGAATAGAACCAGGTCATGCGTAATTCGCACAGACATGATATTCCAAAAGAATAATAAAGAATGCAACCAGGTCATGCGTAATCCGCATAGACAGGATATTCCAACAGAATAATAAAGAATGGAATAACAACAGAATTCACCAGGCATGCGATAGACCGCACAGACAGGTTATTCCAACACAATAATAAAGAATGGAATAACAGAAGAATTTCACCATGTATGCGGTACTTCGCATAGACAAGTTATTCCAACATAATAATAAAGAATGGAATAACAACCCTTACGAGTATTGAAAGAAAATAACTCTCTTCATGAATACGAAAGAATAATACCCCTTACTTACAACGGTTGAACGAAAATAATATTCCTTACAAATATTAAACGGAAATAATATTCCTTACAAATATTAAACGAATATAATGAATATTGAACGATAATAATATTTATACGAATACAAAAAATAATATCTCTTCAGAATATAAAAAAAATAACCCTTATCTCAGAAGAAGACTGGATACTGGAGTAGTGAAGTAGTATACTTCGCTTCATCTTTCTCTCTATAGCTTCTCTCTCTATAGCTTCTATCTCTATAATTGCTCTTGTGAGACTTAGTGAATTGGTGAGAAATGAAGGAAGAATGAGCTTCTATTTATAGGAAAATATAGTTTCAATAATTGCACATTTTGGGGCTCGAAATATTACAATTATAATACCTTCCTCTTTTTTCTTCATTTTAATTTAGTCCTACAAGTATTATCAAACTTGCACCACCTCCCCTAATAGTAAATCATGTGAATCAATAGTAAATCATTGACTCAATAGTTCTAAACATGTGAAAAAATTAATTATAGTATAGTACCTTCATCTATACCTCCATTTTTAATTTAGTCATGCAAGTATTATCAATCTTGCACCAACTCTCACTAATAGTAAATCATGTGAATCAATAGTACACACATGTGAACACATAGTTATAAGCATGTGAATTAATAGCAATTAATTGCTCATTTATCTGATTAATTACCCGATTGGTCGATATAACCTCCAGATATCAATTATTATCGAAATAAATGTCGATTTCCACTAACACTAATAATTCCCACACAATGGAACTATCAATTTCATCTTTAATCAACACGAAATTATTCATCATTAATATTATAATTCATAATATTTAACAACTAGATCGTTCCCAGGAAAGAGGGGGCTTTTCGATAAGGATGGCGCGCAATTAGGTGACCAAACCTCTTCTTAATAGAACTTCTAGACATTGTCAATATTGCAAATAATAATATGAATATTTTTGTCGTCTCAATTATTGATTTAATAATATAAAATATTGTGACGATAATTGAATAAAACCGAGTGACTTCTCACGTAAGCGTCAATAATCAATACTGTGTGCTACTATGCAATCACGCATATTACTGTACTTTTACCACCGATTATTTTATGATAACTTGCTTACTTTGAAAAAATTTCAAATATCACCCTTAACTTTAACCATTTATCAATTTAACCATTTAATGAATATAATAATTTTAAGAAAATTGAATACTTTCATTTCATAAAATTCGGGGTCTCACAATCTCCCCTCCTTATAAAATTTTGCCCTTGAAATTTTCGTACCTGGTAGTTCGAAGAGATGAGAATACCTTGCTTTCTTTTCGGATTGTACCTTCCTGGTTATTTCCTCTCTATCATGATTTTCCCATTTCTCATCTCTTGTATTTCAGATATCATTCCATAATATATTTTCAAAATAAAGGTTAATTGACATATAACATATTATCCATATACTCTGACCGACCAAATAAATACCAAATAAACTTAGGTAGGTCATACTAGCGAAGGAATTCCTCGTCTCTCCCCTCCTAGTTCTTATCTCACATCTCAGCCAGGGATCACATCCCTAAGCTTTGATACCAACTATGACGCCCCCAAAACAGGTATACATCACCCATCTTGAGTCGCCAGATACATGGTACATAACTCAACTACAAACATAATTATACAATTATCGTGCAAAATACGACAAAACATAGCTGAGAGTTTAAACACGAATATTGCCTTCTAGACAATATCCACACCCAATGGAGTCCTCATTAAAATTATTATCACACTATTTTATAAAAATAGTGAGGACTACTATAGCCACCATCTCGGACCGTCAATCCATTCCCCGACCAGTCCCAGCTATATTCTCATTTCTTGAAGAGAACATTGAAAGAAAAGGGTGAGCTCAACTAGCCCAGTAAGAATTATTATGACTAAGATAATTCAGAATAAATTATCCTTAGCCTTCAACAGTATAACAACTGATGGAATATAATAGACAATAAGTTTTAGATCAACAACTACAGCGAAAAAAGCAATCCGTTAGAAGAGTCAAGTAGAACATAATGTCTACTATCTCTTCTAGATTAAAAGTCCATCGTTAATATTTCATTCCTGTAATACTCAACAACAGATCTTTGTTATACCTAAAACAAAAAGAACTATCATCACCTGTCTTCACCTCAACCACCAAAGATTATAGTTAAATCCACAATTCATATTTATAATCATATAACTCAACAGTTTTTCCTTGCCACTAAGGCTTATTAGAACGTTTACTCAATATCCTTACCCCAAAGGCTAAAGATATTCAAATGTAATAACAATGATCATACCAATTAGTTGTCTACCTTTGCACTACGGGCCAAATATATTCAATTATAAAACCAATGGTCCTGATCATACCAATCAATTGTCTGTCAGTGCACTACGGCTAAAGAGATTCAACTGTTAACTAATGGTCATGATCTTGCCAATCACATCATCGAATTATCCATGCACTACGGGCCAAGGATATTCGGTATTATCACCAATGGTTATGATCATGTCATACACATGTCCATCTTTGCACGTAAGCCAAAGATATACAACTATAAATCAACCAATAATCAACAGTCCATATTTGCACGTAAGCTAAAGATATACAACTGTAAAACCAATAATCAACAGTCCATCTATGCACGTAAGCCAAAAATATACAATTGTAAAACCAATAATCAACAGTCCATCTATGCAAAGATGATTTTCATCACAATATAAGCATGAGGATGATGACAATGATAAAAGCATTAATCAAACAAAATTAAGGATAAATATTAAAGACTTTAAATTTATCCAGAGTTTAAAAATATCCAAATTGTCAACATGATACTGCTTTGTGGAGTAAAATTCAAGAAAAATATTCATGTACCAAAAATAATTTGGACAAAAAAGAAATATATTTTTTGGGTGAATAGTACCCGTGAATAGTACCCTGTGAATAGTACTTCGAGAATAATACCTCGTGAATAGTACTCCGGCATGACAAGTGCCCTATATACACGAGTGAATAATATTCAGGTGAATAGTAATTGGGTGAATAGTAACCCGTGAATAGTAACTCGTGAATAGTACTCTGACATGAAAAGTGCCCTGAATACCCGAGTGAATAATACTATAGTGAATAGTAATTAGGTAAATAGTAACCCATGAATAGTAACTCGTAACAAAAAAATACCCAAAAAAATGATATTTTATGACGAGTACAAAAGAAATGATATCCCAGATGAGTATAATAGAATATAACAAACTGTAAATGGATTTTCACCCGCCATGCGGTAATCCACGTAGACAGATCATTTTCACAATTTAATAAGGAATGAATACAAAGGATCATTCACCATGCATGCGGTAATCCACATAGACAGGTTATTTCAACAGAATAATAAAGAATGGAATAACAGAAGAATTCACCATGCATGCGATAGACCGAACAGACAGGTTATTCCCAATAGAATAGTAAAGAATAGAACCAGGTCATGCGTAATCCGCACAGACAGGATATTCCAAAAGAATAATAAAGAATGGAACCGGGTCATGCGTAATCTGCATAGACAGGATATTCCAACAGAATAATAAAGAATGGAATAACAACAGAATTCACCAGGCATGCGATACACAAGAATTCACTAAGGCATGCGATATAGAGCACAGATGACAGAGTTATTCCAACATAATAATAAAGAATGGAATAACAGAAGAATTTCACCATGTATGCGGTACTTCACATAGATAGGTTATTCCAACATAATAATAAAGAATGGAATAACAACCCTTACGAGTATTGAAAGAAAATAACTCTCTTCATGAATACGAAAGAATAATACCCCTTACTTACAACGGTTGAACGAAAATAATATTCCTTACAAATATTGAACGGAAATAATATTCCATACAAATATTAAACGAATATAATGAATATTGAACGATAATAATATTTATACGAATACAAAAAATAATATCTCTTCAGAATATAAAAAAATAACCCTTATCTCAGAAGAAGACTGGATACTGGAGTAGTGAAGTAGTATACTTCGCTTCATCTTTCTCTCTATAGCTTCTCTCTCTATAGCTTCTATCTCTATAATTGCTCTTGTCAGACTTAGTGAATTGGTGAGAAATGAAGGAAGAATGAGCTTCTATTTATAGGAAAATATAGTTTCAATAATTGCACATTTTGGGGCTCGAAATATTACAGTATAATACGTTCCTCTTTTTCTGCATTTTTAATTTAGTCCTGCAAGAATTATCAAACTTGCACCACCTCCCCTAATAGTAAATCATGTGACTCAATAGTTCTAAACATGTGAAAAAATTAATTATAGTATAGTACCTTCATCTATACATCTATTTTTAATTTGGTCATTCAAGTATTATCAATCTTGCACCAACTCCACTAATAGTAAATCATGTGAATCAATAGTACACACATGTAAACACATAGTTATAAGCATGTGAATTAATAGCAATTAATTGCTCATTTATCCGATTAATTACCCGATTGGTCGATATAACCTCCAGACATCAATTATTATCGAAATAAATGTCGATTTCCACTAACACTAATAATTCCCACACAATGGAATTATCAATTTCATCTTTAATCAACACGAACTTAATCATCATTAATATTATAATTAACAATATTTAACAATCAGGTTGTTCCCAGGAAAGAGGGGGATTTTCGATAAGGAATTCTTCTTATCGGCGGGCAATTAGGTGACCAAACCTCTCCTTGACAGAACTTCTAGACATTGTCAATATTGCAAATAATAATATGAATAACTTTGTTGTCTCAATTATTGATTTAATAATATAAAATATTGTGACAATAATTGAATAAAACAAAGTGACTTCTCACGTAAGCATCAATAATCGATCACTGTGCTGCTACTATGCAATCACGCGTACATCTTGTACTTTTATCACTGATTATTTTATGACAACTTGCTTACTTTGAAAAAATTTCAAATATCACCCTTAACTTTAACCTTTTATCAATTTAACCATTTACTAAATAGAATAATTATAAGAAAATTGAATACATTCATTTGATAAAATTCGGGTCTCACAATTATTATCATTTAATAGTATTTTATTCATTATTGTAGACACTCAAAATTTTCTGCACGCCTATTACTGACATTACAGGAGGGAAGATTCATTTTTCGAAGATAACCTTGGAAGATAGCTCACATCCATTCCGGATACTACCAGAAGTTCAGTCCCAAAACTGGAACACACACCGGGAACCTTATTTTTAACCCCGGAACACACACCGGGAGGATCATTTCCAACCTCAGAGATAACCCCGAGTTTCGTCCTTGGCGATAACCCCAAGGAATACTGTTGCAGTTCCGGAGATAACCCCAGAAATACTTGTTTCAAATACATGCGATCAGCTTCAATCAGACCTCCTGCTGAGGCACTCATACCTCAGACCCAGAGCTAACACCGGGCAGACAAGCATCCACAAGATGACATTAAGGCATTCAACACTTGCGGCGATCAATCTCGGATGTAGCCACGAGCAACGCTCGCTTTCAACTCAAATCGGCGATAACCCCGATGAGGAGTCATACATCATCTTGCTACCTCAACACCTGCGCATCGTCTCAACGCTTCATACATATATACATACAATAATGTCCTTCAAGAACCAGGAGTTCCAATCCCGAGTGACTATTACGCGTGGCAGCACACCGGATAGAATTTGAAGCTTGAAGACCATGGGCATGGTCCCCTCTTCCTGACTTCGTACAACCTCTTTTCCATGTCATTGCGTAACTCTCAACACAAGCAGTCCGAAGAAGGTCGTATATACCTCGTTCGGATGCTCGGATTAAGTTCTATGAAGAGAAAGGCTCGTATATTCACGAACTTTGAGACGATGGGACCATGGAACCACAGGCGGACCAAGGCGTGCAGCAGTGCAAGTAATGGTTGTCAGTGGTACACTATGACTAGCAACTCTATAAATATAGAGCTTGGGCTAGCCATTTTGAAAAAAGAAAAGGCACGGAAGCCCTGTCCAATTTGCTTTGTACACACCCTATATTGTGTGCTTGCTCCTTTTAAACACTGTTATTGCTTGTAAGCCTTAGAAATGCATTGGCATTACATTGTTGTAAGCCTTCTTACAACTCTATAAAGCCTTTCTCTTCATATTTGCACACATTATTCTACACATTGAGAGAGTATTGTGTATGTATGTATGCCGGACTTTGATGCGTGGTTTTCATTTACATTTGTATATATACTTATATATATGTATATATTTTATATGGACTAACATTATCGAGTTATGCCTCGATTGAGCCTGAACTTATATGCGGGCGTTTATTTGCTATATATATATATATATATATATATATATATAAGCTGTTGTCGACTACATCGATGAGCACAGATTTTATATCCGGTGCGTTTAATAGCTTTATATATATACTTATATATATAATTGTTGTCGGACATATCAGATGAGCCTAGATTTTTTATATCAGGTGTGCTTTTTTCGCTTTATATATATATATATATATATATATATATCTACATTTTTGTCAAGTTGGAGTTTACTTCATTGGCCTTTTACTGACTTTCTTTATATTTTGTGTCCCGCTGGAGTTTACTTACGTGACGGTTGATAACATTTCTTGCTTTATTTACATTTCGATCCCCCATGGAGTTGCTTTCGTGGTGGTGATCATATATATATATATATATATATTTACCTTTTATATATATATATATATATATATAACTTGACTGCTTTCTATACAAATTGCAGTATCATGTGAGCCTAGGAATCATGTGATTCTGATTGGTCTCTTGAATCTAGATTGATTCCGTGATGGACTTTTTTTCGGTATGGCGACTTATACATTATTTCTGATGTATGAAATTCCTTGGATAGTTGTCATGCCCATAAGGAGTTCGGCGCTGCTGTATATTCTTTTCTCGAAGATGCCTCACATCTCGAAAATAAAATCAAACAAGCCGAACAATTAACAATAAAATGGAAGTATGAAAAGGTTTCAATTCCTATTGAGCACAGGGTTTGAAAAAACTCTTTTACAAAACTTCATTGCTATATCTTGGTTAAAACTGAATTTTTCTATAAATTCAAACCTTGAGTATATAGGTGCGAACGAGGCCTCACACTACTTTCAAATAATTGCACATTGATCCACACACACACACATTCATATAACAATTTCTTTAAGAAGTGGCGGTCACCGTGGCAACACGGATGTCGGGAGGTGCCTAACACCTTCCCTCCGCATAATCAAGCCCCCGAAGCCTAATGAATCTCGGTTTCACAGACCCGTTTAGCAGTGTCACATCACTGGGTCAATGTGTAAACCTTTTCGGTTGCGTTGGTGCAACAAGTTAAAAACACCAACTGGCGACTCTTAAAGTCAAATCGTCGACATTTCACATATCGAACCTTTTTCATTTATTTTTTCAAACAAATCTCACATTAACATGAGAACACCAAAGAACAAGTAACGAAAAGGGACACTTAAAATCCCGATGTCGACAGGTGGCGACTCTGCTGGGGACTCCAGTAAGAGGGCTTAAGCCGCTATTACAAGCTTTTCAAAACTGTTATATGCTTGTGTGTGAATATTGCATTTACATTTATGATGAATGTGTACCAATACATCTTACTTACTGCACTGCTAAATATCTATCTGTGATATTAGTGTTTGGCACATGTCATCATTTTCCATAAACGGTGAGACACGTTGTATGTGAATGTATGTTTTGTGGTTCCTCCACCAGGAAGATATCCTATCGGTGTTTGATTATTGGACTCATAGGAAGACTAATTCCAATAAGGCTCAGGAAAGGCACCACTCAGATTCACTCCAATTGAAAGATCGGATTAACTTCCCATCAAGTAGATTGCGATGATCTGGGAACCTTCATGCTAAAAAGTCGCGAGAGTAATCTAAGATAGGTCAACCTCTGATAAACCAAACGCGAAGGAAAGTCTCTTCATGCTTTCAATTTTCAATTACTTGTAAAAGCATTTACTTGTAATTTGATTCCATGATCATTTATATGTAATGGAAAATATGAAGAATATATGTGCATACATGACATGTTATCAATTAACAACCATTTTTGCAGGACCATATTCCTAAAATGGACACATCATGATAACATTTACATTATCCCTAAGACTAAACTACATAAGTCTTTTATAGGGAAGCAATTGGGTCTGTTACCCGCTCAAAATCTAAAAAGGCCACGAGCCTACATCCAATCATGTCTTGTTCTAACCAGTCTAATCCTGTTTCTCGAGAAGAATTTGATGAATTGAGTAAACAGATCACAGACTTGGCTATTCTGCTAAAAGAACTGCATCAATCTACTCAGGGTACAAAGATACCTACACATACAGAATCCTCTACACAAGGGGGAGCCCAAGATTTAGAAAAAAAACAATTCCAAAACCTCAGTTGGATACGACCAACAAAGACCCTGAAAACACCCATCTCAAATGAGATCTAGACACCGGTGACATCAGGAAGAAGGTCCTCCAAATGGAGGAAACTATCCGTGTTCTTAAAGGATTGGAACATATGAAAGTGTCTCATATACTGACCTTTGCATATTCCCTGGTGTTCATTATCCAGAGATATTCAAAACCCCTAATTTTTAAAAGTATGACGGATTAGGGGATCCTTATACACATTTGAAAGTGTTCATTGGAGAACTTGGATCTTATGCGGAAAATGAAAAGCTCAGAATGCAGCTGTTCCAGAAGAGTCTGACTGGAGAAGCCCATTCATGGTATACCAGATTAGACAACTCCAAGATCCATAGTTGGGAAGAGCTAGCTCATGCCTTCCTCACTCAATACAGTTTTCAATCTCAGATGGCTCCTGACCGGTACCAAATTACCCAGGTCAAGAACTAGTCTAATGAGTCATTTAAAGAGTATGCTCAAAGGTGGAGGTGCCTTGCTGCTCAAGTTATTCCTTCCATTGTGAGAATCGAGAAATGGTCGTGACTTTCATAGATATCTGAAGCTCCTTTCTATAAAGAGAGTTTATATTTGGTATTGGCAAACCATTTTCTGAAATGATCAAACACGGAGAGATGGCTGAGATGGGATTGAAGTCTGGTAAGATTTAAGACCTAGCTGCTCTTAAAGCCGTTGCTGAGCACATCCAATCCGGATATTATGGAAATAACCCCTGGAGGGTCCATAAAAAGAAAGAGGAGGATGTTTCCTTGATATTACAAGGACAGAAAGGCAGTCAGAACATGCCTATATAGAGGAAAAACTACTCCCCTTTCCAAGCACAGTCTTCAAACCCTCCATTGCCTAAAAGTGGAAAAGCAAAGCGACCTCGAACGTTCACACCCTTAGGGGACTCACTCGAGAATATTCTTTCTCTTCTGACTACTCAGAAGAAAATCACATGTCTTCTTCCACTAGCCAACCCTAATGGGAGGGGTTTTAATGCTACTCGGAAGTGTGTTTATCATGCCGGAGCACCTGGACATGATACTCAAGATTGTTGGGCTTTAAAACACAAGATCCAAGACTTGATAGACAATGGTGAGATTGTGGTCACCAAACCAGATCAACCTCATGTGCAAGACAACCCTCTTTCTCAACACAAAGAAGAAGAGGTCAACATGATCAGTTGGAGCACTGGGTAAAATTCCAGTTTTAATGGCGAGCCATCTCAGACCATCAAAGACGATGTTGATAGATGGGATTATGCAAAGTTCCAATTTACTATGGAATAAAAGATGAAAGCTCTTTGCAAACAAATTGAGCAATTGGCAGAACTGGTGACCCATCAGCATCAAGTCACACGCCAATTAATCAGGCAAGAGCATGCATATCTCCTTCCTTTTGTTATGAATGCTCCACCCTCACCTTCAGAAAGCGAAGCTATGGAGGATAAGGTTGCAAAGAGAGCAAATGCTAAAGCCCATCGGGATTTTGCCAATCAAAGGGAGTTCACCAATCTGGGCCAACCTATGGAGGAAATATTTCAAATGTTGATCAATGAAGGAAGAATTACATCCCTTCTACCTCCAATCAATCCCCGTGCAGAATGGTTTAACTCCGATGGAGTGTTTTAATATCATTCCTATTCTCACGATCACAGCACAGACGAATGCTGGGCACTCCGCCACCTCATTCAAAATCTTATTGATAGCGGTGTCCTGCAAATGGCAGATGATAACACTGTGTAACTTAAATGTCGGAGTGCATGTCCTAGTAAGTGTAAGGGATCAATAGCAATTATATCCGATGAGGATGATAAGACTATCAAAGCATTTCCCATTCAAGCAATTCAACTCAAAGGAGCTGACAATCCTTTGAAAGTGGCCGCACCCGAGCCAATTTCTTTACCTTTTAGACCACAATATCCTGGTGTCAGCTTACACAAAGTTCCATGGAATTATAAGAGAAGCTGAAGGATCTACGTCTCATTCTACTGCTACAGTGTCGAAGGATAATCCACTGTATCTTCCTCAAAGGGTTATCAAGCCTAACCTCAAAGCAAAGGGGAAGATTCCCATGGAGAAGATTGAAAAATTTCTCCGCACTATGGGTCATAATGAAGCCAAGGTGGTTCTAAGCTTAAGAGAAGCTCCACATTAGATATCAATCCTGGACTTGGTTTTCTCTTTCGAAGATCACCAGAAGATTTTACTCAAGATTTTGGAAGAAGCCTACTTAACGAAATCAGTGGATGTGGAAAAATTTTAATATATGGTTGATCACATTTTCAACAACAATGTGATATCCTTCACTGATGATGATATACCTCCCGAAGGGACCGGTCATTGCAAGCCACTGCACTTCGCAGTGTTATCCTCCGGGTATATGTTAGCTAGAGTGTTAATAGATGGAGGTTCATCTTTGAGTATTTGTCCTTAAGCCACCTTAGTGAAGATGAATGCCAATCTCAAGCGGATCCAAAGAAGCCATACAGTGATCAAAGCTTTCGATGGATCCCAGCGAAATTTCGTTGGAAAGATTGAGCTGCCAATTGAGATTGGTCCAAATACATTCAATGTATCCTTCCACGTCCTCAAAATAGATTCAGGATACAACCTGCTATTTGGGAGACCATGGATACACATGGCTGGAGCTGTTCCCTCCACATTACATCAGCAACTCAAGTACATTGTCAACAAAAGTCTAGTCACTATCAATGCTGAGCCGGAGTATCCTGAACAAAGAGATATGTCAATCATCAGTTTTAACTCTGAAGTTGAGCCAGCCAGTTTTCATACCTTGGAAGTGAGTAACACTCAATATCGGCCTATTGGAGTATCACTTCCCATACCCAAGATTTCAGCCGAGGTTATGTCGGCCACTCAAGAAATGATGTCATTGGATCATCAGCCTAGACAAGGGTTTGGAAAAAATCAGCAGGGTATTAAGCTCCCTATTCAAGTGTCCAGTCAAACTGGGACAACCGAACTAGGCTATTCTACCAGTTCCAGTCATAGGAATCCGCATAAACACAGGTCGGTTCCTCAAACTTCTGCCACATGGCGGTGTTTTCCATCTGTACCTCATGAGCTGATACAGTCTCCAGTTAAGGTGTCAGCACATGTTATGACTATGCTGTTTCCCAAACCAGTACCATTCAAAGCAAAAGAGGTGTTGATTCCTGATCCCGAAGTGGAAGAAAAGGAGCAGAAACGTAAACATGGCATTGCTTTGATGATGTCCGGCATACGCGTCATTGTTCATAATGAACATACAAACCGATATACCCCAGACGATGATTGCCTAGATATCATGGTTATCATTCGGGAGAAAGAGGGCAATGATGACCCCTCTATCACTGCAGTCCATCAGGACTTTGCCCTTGACAATTGGAGTAGCACTCCATGCATTGGTCGACGAGGGTAAAACGTGCAGAAAATCCCTCTGCCTTGAAGATAACTTTAATTGCTTGCTTTTTTATACAGTATTAGCAGTTATTTTATCAGTACATGCTAACACTTTGTATGATTAAACAGTTTCATATATTAAGTAAAAGCATCTTTTGATTTCAGGACTCTGAATATAGATGTGCCTGTACTTGCTGGTGATATGCCTTCTCTACACGAGGGCTGTAACTTTGATGCAAAGTTGTACTCAGACTTGATGGACATTCAAGAGGACATTGAGACACCTCGGGAGATTAAGGAATGGGTCACAGATAAGCCTAAACCCATCCTTGACCAAACCACTTCTTTCAATCTTGGAACCTTAGAAAACCCTAAGAAAATCCAAATTGGTTTAAACCTCACCCCAAACAAACGGAATAACATGGTTGCACTATTAACCCAATTCCACGATGTGTTTGCATGGTCTCATGAAGACATGGTGGGTTTTTCCACTGACATTGTTCTTCATCGCCTTCCCATTAAAGAAGTATTCAAGCTAGTTAGGCAGAAGCTCAGGCGATTAAAACTTGAGTCGAGTTTAAAAGTAAAAGAAGAAATTGTGAAACAATTTCAAGCTGGCATTATCATGGTGTCTACATATTTGGAGTGGATATCAAACATTGTTCCTATGCCTAAACCAGGAGGAAAGGTGCGAGTTTGCGTAGATTACCGGGATTTGAATAAAGATTGCCTTAAAGATAGTTTTCCCGTTCCCTTCATCCACATTCTCATTGACAATACTGCGCAAAACGACATATACTCCTTTGCGGATTGCTTTGCGGGGTATCATCAGATTATGGTTGCTGAGGAAGACCGTGAGAAAACTTCTTTCATCACGCCTTGGGGAACATTTTGCTATAGACGGTTATCATTCGGCCTCATCAATGTCGGGGCAACTTATCAGCGAGCTATAATGGCTCTTTTCCACGATTTAATACATAAAGAGACAGAGATCTACATGGATGACATCATTGTCAAATCCCTAAAGGAGGAAGACCACTTAGACCATCTCAGAAATCTATTCAACAGCTTGCATAAGTATAACTTGAAGTTGAATCCAGCCAAGTGCGCCTTTGGTGTCAAATCAGGCAAGTTTCTAGGTTTCCTAGTCAGCCACAAAGGGATTGAACTGGATCCTACCAAGATCCAGGCCATCAAGGAAATGCCCATTCCTTAGACAGAGAAAGAAATATGGGGATTTTTGGGAAGAATCAACTTCATTAGTAGATTTATCTCTCAACTCACAGCAACCTGTGATCCCATCTTCAAGCTGTTAAGGAAGAACTCCTCCATGAAATTGAATGATGAGTGCCAGAAAGCCTTCCTTTCTATTAAAGAATAGTTGGTTAATGCTCCTGTTTTGGTACCTCCCAGGGATGATGTTCCCCTATTTATGTACATGTCCATTAATGACAATGCCATGGGCTGCATGTTGGGGCAAAAAGACGATAGAGGCCAAGAACGAGCTATCTATTACCCCAGTAAAAGATTCAGCACCATTGAACACAAGTACACTCTGATTGAGAAGACTTGTTGTGCTTTGGCATGGGCTTCCATGAGATTACAACATTATCTCCATGGTCACACAACCCATCTTATATCCCGCGTGGATCCTCTCAAGTATGTGTTCAGTAAGCCCATACTAAATTATCAACTGTCTAGATGGCAGTTGATCCTACAACAATTTGACATCTTCTACATGACGCAAAAGTCTATCAAAGGTCAAGGAATTGCGGATTAACTAGCCGCCGCACCTATAGGGGACTACAAACCCTTAGAAATATATTTCCCCGATGAAGGGGTAATGACAGTTCTGCAACACCATCAGTACGATGCATGCAACACATGGAAAATGTATTTTGATGGAGCTGTTAATGCAAAAGGCTCTGGAGCCAGAGCAGTTTTAATGTCTAGTACGTGGGTGCAGTATCCCATCGCCGACAAATTATAGTTTGTCAGCACCAACAACACAGCTGAGTATGAAGGCTATATCATGGGGATAAAACTTGCCCGTTCAATGGGCATCAGGCGGTTAACTATCTTTGGGGATTTTGAATTGGTGATCAAACAATCCACGGAAATCTATCAAACAAAAGAATTACATTTGCTGCCTTACCATCGACAAGTTTTACAGATGACTTTGGAGTTCGAAGAAATCTCCTTTCTACACATTCCTCGTAATAAGAATGATTTTGCGGATGCATTAGCAATGTTGGCCTCCTTGGTTCAAATACCTGACAAGGAAAACATGCCAAACATCACATTTGTACTGCAAAAGGATCCAGTTTATGGGAACTATGTTGGAGAAGTATCGGATGAGCTACCTCCCATCCACAACCCTTGGTATCAGCAAATCAACGAGTATCTGCGAGATGGATCTACACCCGCTGAGGCGAGCCTAACTAAGAAAAAGTAAATCCATCTACTTGCTATGAAATTCTACCTGAGCGGAGATGCACTCTACAAGAGAGATACAAGATTAGGTCTCCTCAGATGTCTTGACAAAGACCAAGCTCAGAGGCTCATGGATGAGATCCATGGTGGACTATGTGGCCCACACATGAGCGGCCCCTTACTTGTCAAGAAAATTCTCAGAACAGGGCTTTATTGGCTTACGCTCAAATCTGACTATGATGATCATGTCAAGAGATGCTATCAATGCCAAATACATGGGAATGCCATCCTCTCCCCTCCAAGGGAACTCCACACTATGAGTTCGCCCTGACCCATCTCAATGTAGGGGATGGAAGTGATCGGAGCCCATCGAGCCCAAAGCTAGTAATGGACATCGATTCATATTCACCATGATTGACTACTTCACCAAGTGGGTAGAAGAAGCCTCCTTCCCCAGGGTTACCAAAGAAGTCATCATTGCTTTCATCAGAAACAATGTCGTCTGTCGATATAGACAACCAGAGGTCATTGTGTCAGACAATGCTAAGAACCTCAACAACAAGATGATGGAGGAGTTATGCAGTAAATTCCACATCAAACACCTTAACTCCGTCATCTATCATCCAAAGATGAATGGTGCTGTTGAAGCGGCTAAAAAAATAACAAGAAAATCATGCAGAAAATGTCCGCAATCACAAAGGGTGGCCTGACCTCTTGCCTCTGACTTTATTAGCCTACAGAACTTCTATGCATACTTCCACTGGGGCAACCCCCTACTCATTAGCCTTTGGGATGGAAGCAGTGTTCCCCATAAAAGTGGAAATGGAATCCCTCAGAGTATTGATGGATGCTCAGTTAGACGAAGACCAATGGGTACAAGACAGGTATCACCAATTGTTTCTGATAGACGTAAGGCGAACTGCGGCAATCTTCCATGGTCAGTTATTTCAACAAATGATCTCCAGATCCTACAACAAAAAAGTTCAGCTACGACAATTCAAACAACATGACTTGGTTTTGAAGAAGATCATTGACAACTAAGATCAATCTAAAGGAAAATTAGCTCCTAACTGGGAAGGCTCATTTGTTGTTAAGGAGGTATTGACAAGAGGTGCTCTTAGACTACAGGAAATGGATGGCGATGAATTTCTATAGCTTATCAACTCAGACACCGTGAAATGGTACTATGTCAGAAGTTACCATCAAGCAAACATCCTAGTATTGATCATCTAATCATTAGTCATTCCAGTTTTGAACCCTATCTTTTTACAAACTCTTTTGCCCCTCAGGGAAACCTATAATTCAAACCAGCAACCTGGTTTCACTTCATATCAAACTTTTCATACCTGCAGTTTATCCTAAAGACGGGATTAAACTTTTCATACCTGTAGTTTATCCTGAAGACGGGATTAAACTTTTCATACCTGCAGTTTATCTTGAGGACGGGATTAAACTTTTCTACGCTTGCAGTTTGTCTTGAAGATGGGATCAAATTTTTTTCCACATCTACAGTTTGTCCCCATTATGGGATCAAACTTTCTTCTCCCAGCAGTATAGCATGCACATGGGATTCACATTTCTCTTTGGCTGCAATTCGTCCTGAGGGGCGAACTACGTCGACCTAATCTCCCTGACACCCGGGAGTACGTAGGAAACCATATTCTATATGGCCTGGTGGTAATAAAAAAAAAAAAAACATTTCTGCCCTTCCTCTACAAAAATAAAAACAACAAAAACATTTCTACACATCTTTGCCTTTTCACATTCAGCGTTGAACCTCTTACACCAGGTTCGAACTACGCAGACTTGATCTCCTCTTCAGAGGGAGTACGTAGGCAGCCATTTATGGTTCAGTCTAACCCCTACCATAACAAAAATCTTTGTCACACGGTACTGGGATCAACCTTCAATCCACCACATTTAATCGGCTTCAGACCAAAGGGATGGAATTACCCAACCTCTTCTCACAAATAGAAGATTCGGTGACCATCTAAGCTGCGGTTGTGCCTCAATGAACAATACCAATCCATAAGAGATGGAATTAACTAGGCTTCTCACAAATAGAATTACTGGTGACCATCTGTGGTGCGGTCAATCTCAGAGAGGAAAAGCCACATTCCTCTCCACATTCTATACAGAAACAAGTCCCAAGACACCAAAGATGGTAGGGATTCATACAGATCAATGATCCGTTCTGAGAGATCCTGCGATGGCTCAATGTCCACATATCAAGAATAAGTTCAGAATGCATCAAGATCACAAGGCCCTGAAGAAACAGGCAAATAGTAAGCAAGTATCAAAGCATAACTGAAAGGGAAGTAAATCAAAATATATTTCTCTGCCGTATATACTACTGTTTGATATATACATCTGTGTTGTACATAACAAAATGGCTAAACTAGTCTGTGCAGGAAAATACAAAGCTATCTACGGATCTGTATGTATGCGGACTATCAGATCTAACATAGCATCCCTCTCTGAAGATGGAGGTAAAGCTATAAGCTCCTGCCCAATGGTATCTACATGAGCTAGCAGATCTGAGGCTAACTGCATGATGGCCTGATGATCATCAATGTATGCACTCATATTAGCAAAAATGCCAGTCGTCTGGGATCTCACTAAGGTACTGTCTGCAATGGCCACATCCCTAGCAGATAGGGCGGCATTCCGTTCCACGATTAATACTTCCCTGGCTGATCTAGCCTCATCCCTCTCTAACAGAGTGGCGTCTCTCCTATCAAGAGATATCAACATCGCGACCCTAGCCTGATCTCTATCATAGGTCATCAGATGTAAGCTCTGCTCCAAATATTGTGCTGAATACTGAATAACAGTGGCACTAAGGGTGGGAGAATCCATCACAAATGTTGGCAGCCCAGCAGTCAAGTCCCCATAGATGGGAATGTCAGCCTCCTCCACAGGCTCCTCATCGCCAGAATCAATATCATGCACTGTTGATACTACCATAGTCGATGTAATCTCTGTATCCATCCATGTTGAATACACTGCAGAATAACCTGGATGACTGACAGAAAACTCAGCTAGCTCTCGCTGATCCCAACAGGCATACAACCTGGATCTGTCTGCTGATGATAAGTGGCGAGAAGCGAAGCGCTGACTCGATGCCCCCTCATATGAGTGGAAATCCTGAAACTGGTTAAACTGACACATCACGACCAGTGTGTGGTAGGTGATCATCCCTCTCAAACCAGCTAAAGGAAGATAATCCATGCACGGAGTATGAGTAATGAATCTGTAGGGTGAGCTAAGCCCTGTACATGGCAATATAGCGAATGGATCTCCAATCCCTGCCAGGAAAGCTGACTAAGATTCAGCATATGTACTCTCTGCAGCCTGAAAGGAGTACGACATGGCTATATCATGGGTGAAACAATTTCCATGCTGTCTAAATGTGCCAATCGGTCTCAAGTGTGACATATGTAACGCCCCGGAAAATCGAACCTTTCTAAATACTTTTAATAATGATTAAAATAATATTATTTATTATTATGTATTTATAACATGAATATTGTTCTATAATCTAGAAACACCGAAACATCGTAGTATTTTAACTACGTGGGAGAATTAAAGTGTTTGAATTTCTAAGACGAAAATAAAAGCTTTCCAAGAAATTTTCCAAAAAAAACACTATTCATCAATTTTCGATCGGGAATTATTTTTGAATTTTTGAGAAATGCGTAATGTTATAATATCAATATGAGATGGATTATGTAATAATAATCTAAGTATAAAAACGTAATATTTCGCATGCGGACTTAATTTGGGAACGTTAGGTTTATTAAGCGTTAAGAAAAGAAAGTTGTAATCGTATGATGCGTATGCATTGTACGAGGTAATGAATGTAAGTATAATGTGACGTATTATACTATTTTGTATGGAGAATGGAATAATGTATGTTACGAATTAATATACGAACTAGAATACGAGAATTATATGCATGGTATAATGATAAGGCTTTTAATTTAATGTAATGGACTTATAGGAGTATTAGTATATTGGTAGAAGTCCAATATAATGTGATACTTAAGCCCAAGTGTTTGATATCTCATGAGTCCAAACTATTGTGGTATAAGCCCAACAAGAAATTAGCTAGATTAATTAGAAAGCCCAATGAATAAACTATGATCCATGGGGCAAACCAAGTAAGAAATGGATAGAATTGATGGGCAAGAATTTTATGTAATGCCCAAGTGTTCTGATGATCAAGTACTTTATGTGGCTAGCAAGTTTTCTTAGTGGTTAAGTAGATGAATAGTAAGGAGGTTATTAAGGAGGTGGAGTATTTAATGACTATTCTACCCTCACTTTGTCAAGCATATAAATAGAGAGCTCATAATTCATTTGTTGCTTGATCAAATTCCTTTCAACTTTCTCTTACAAGTAACTTAAGTGTTAGAGAGAATAAGCACTTTTAAGTCAAAGCTTCCTTTGTTAGATTTTCCAAGAAAAAGAAGTAGACATTAAAGGTAATGATCTTGTGTCCAATATTCTTCCATCTCTATCATAATAGGATGATAAAAGAAGTGTAATTAATGAACATGTATGCTAAGAACATATAAGAATTGAGTTATGAATGGACTTAAGCCGAATAAGTTGAATAAGCAACTTGAACCTAAATAAGTTGATAAACTTGTGAAGAAACTTATCATATGTTAGTCATATGATGTTAGTATGTTCAATATAGTATGAGAACATTGATTGATGGACTTAAGTCCATAGTAAGTCATAAGCATGAGAATTTGTAGTTCATAAGTTAAATAAGTCATTGACTTATGAGGATAAGTCAAAACCTACTTTGTCAATAAGTTGGTGTAATAAGTAACTTGAATTGTTCATGTGTTGATTAAAATCCATTTAGAACATTTAGTAATGAAGCTTTACGGAATTCACACGATTAGACGATTATCGTCGAATTCATAAAATTCTTGGAATGGAAGTCGAATTTTGTGTTTGGAGTCGGAAACATTGGTTTTCGATGGAGATACGTCATATTTGGTATTATAGAGTTATGAACTCAAAAATGACCGAATTCTGACTTAGAACGAAGAAACGAGCGTTGAACGTTCACGAACGTTTATCATTTTCGTTAAAATGAACTAATAGATGAAATTTTAGCAAACAAAGTCAAACAAATAAAATTCTTGCATGAACGCATAGAGTATGGAATTTGTGAACCGTAGGCTTTTGAACGAGCTAATTCGAACTTATAACGAAGAAGTATGTGTCCGGGAAGTTCACAAAATTAAAAATCCGCAAAAAATTTCTAAAGGCTGAGTCAGCCCATGGCCAACCCAAGGCCAAATGGGTGGTGTACAGTGAGCACCGTAATGATGTCAAGGCATATCTGCTAACTTAGTGCTTGTCCTGAGATGAAGAGCTAAGTGTGGCACCACGCCGCCAGTCCCAGAGTTTTGACAGACAAGAATGTTTACAAGTATAGAATGAAAGATAACTCATTAGCAATGAACTAATGTATAAATATAACATTGTTAAGGCATTGTTAGACATTTAATGTATGATGTCTAAAGGTTAATAATCAATTGTAGATGTTTGTAATGAGGATGACGTAATGAAAAGCCGAAAACCATAATAACATATCTAAGTCAGAATTTAGATTGAGATGAAGGGTAAGATATAATAATACGCCTACTTGATTACATGTGACCTAATGTGGTACGTTACATGATCATGTATTATAGAGACTTAGAGACTTAAAGTGTACGTGTGATAATCATTAAGCAGACATTGAAGGCAAGTACTTTAACCCTTGTTCTAGTTCAATCTGAATAAGCTTTGTGATTCATGTATTCTTACACTATGTTTCTATCAAAGCATGTACAATTTTTACCAAGTTATATTGGTGTAGTTTTCAATTGAAGACTGAGTATGCTAAAATGTTTTCGTTGTTTAACGACAGGCACGTGAGGTTGGCACAACTTAAACGTATACACATTTAATGAATATAGTGTTGAACAACATAGAGTACTATGGGCTAATCACCCAGAAGTGCTCATAAGTAATATCGGACTTACGGACTTAGTGCCGGGACGTCCTTTTCAAAAGAACTTATGAAATGCTCAAGGTCTTGGACCAGAATTGATGTTTTACTGAATATTATAGTTGTAAAACGTTTTGAATGAAAAGAAGTGCTATTTTGAATTATCGATAGTACTTCGTAACTATTGTTCAGTTATTGAAGATATACGAGTTCTATGTTTTAAGCATGTTGTTTATTAGAATTGTAGTACTTGCTGAGCTAGTCATGCTCACTCTTGTTTGAACCATATGAACACAGCTAAGATGGAATGGACCGAAGGCTCCGACAAGGATAAGGGCAAGGCGAAGACGAATCTATAGAATACTTTTGCAATAGTATAGGATGAACGTTTGTAATATATTGAATATTTTGACAAGAATGAATGAATGGGTTATAAGGAACCTGGGAAATGTAATATTATTTTGAATATATAGAAGATATATTAGTCCTTTTGTGAGTATTCAATTGAATGAATGAATGAATGGTAGTACCGTGTAGAACCATCTGTCGGGTTGTTAGAGACCTGGATTTGGGGACGTCATAGGTTGGTATCAAAGCATTAGGTTATAAAACTTAAGGGGGTATTAAAAACCTTAAGTCATAACCTTAAGAGAAGTCAAAGAAGTAAAAGAAGAAAATAACCTTATAAAAATGCATTATAATTATATTATGTGTTTTTATTATTCTATTGACGTGTACTAATCAACTTAATTATTTTGTGTAGATGTCAGGAGTAAACGGAATGTATGTAGATGGTCAAGCCATTAGTGAAGAATCAGTTAACCAAATAGAGGTTTTACTGAACCCCATAGCAGCAGATCCGGAGGTGGTAGTTATTTAGTCTGGAGACTTAGATGATGCTGACTACATGTCAGTATTCGATGGGATGATAGAGGAGGAAGTGGAGACAGTGTCCTTTAATCCAGTAGCTATAGCAGCGGAGATAGCTCTTGGAGGGTCGATGATGTCTCTTTTCATGTTAGTATTGGATAGAGGACAAGACTGATGTTGAGTCCATGTGGGAGCAGGAGCATGATGAGAGGATTTTGGCTAAGGACAAAGTCCACGAGTTAAAGCATGAGGTCTTTGAGCTCAAGGAGGAGCTAAAGACCAAAAGACAGAAGATAGGGAGAATGTCCTATATTCATTGGAGTTTCTCACCTGATTTCCAAAGACAGGTCAATGGTTATCCTATAGAGGAAGGGGACGCAGATATATCACCGTGATATTATTGCCGGTCTTGCCAAGGTAGATTTCAATAATTCCTTGACCCAGATGTAGACTAGTAGTAGCTAGAGTAGTTTCAGTATGTAAATATTTTATAATTAGTAATGACGTAAAGCCCTCTTTGTATAGCGAAGGGTAGTCTTTTGTAAATCCCAATTTTTGGAAAGCAATAGCGGGAAAGTAATATAATCAGCTTAGGCTGTGTAATGTGACCGATGTAGTATTATACTACAAAGAATGAATATAAGTCTTTTTATGGAAATCAATGAGTAATGGATGTTAAAGTTTTGATTATTAGTAAATAATAATTAATAAAGAAAGGAATAATAACGAAATGTGTTTATTGTATCAGCAAAATTCCGCCGAGAAGAGTGCAACATAACCAAGGAGCGAATGTGAATCAGCCGGAGGGAGGTCCAGTTAACCCGATGCACGAGTTTGTTAACCGCTGCCTTTAATAGAACAAGGGCTAATATCCCCGTAAATCCAGGAGTAGCATGAGCTACTACCTTTAAGGATTTCAAGAGCGTTGGTCCGCCGGAGTTCAAAGGAACTACGGACCCTATTGAAGCCCAAACGTAGGTTAAGGAGATAGAGAAGGCATTTGTGATAGTAAATATCGACGAGGCCCAAAAGGTTACCTTTGCAACCTATATGATGAAAGGAGAGGCCAACTTTTGGTGGGAAGCCAATCAGGCTAGGGTTGGGATAGCAAATCTGATGTGGGATAAGTTCAAGGAGATATTCTTCGAGAACTACTTTCCCAAGAGCATGTAGGGAAGGATGGAGATGCGGTTTTTGGAATTCAAACAAGGGGACACAGTTCCCCAATACGCCGCCAAGTTTAATGAACTGGCATGGTTCGCTCCACATCAAGTGGATACTGAGGTGAGGAAGGCGCGACGGTTCGAGCAGGGCTTGAAACCCTGGCTCTATAACCATATTTCGGTGTTCCAAAGTATTTCTTTTGGAACCATTTTAGAGAAGGCGATAATCGTCGAGGGTGGTAGTGAGGCTCTGAGTCAATACCACAAGGACAAGAAGAGCAAGGGTAAAGTAGATGGGGGAGTAAAGATTGAGGGAGCCAGTGGTAGTGGCGAGGGTCAGAAGAGGAAGGTATTTAGCTCTGGGAATACCGAAGTGAAGCAAGGAGACCCAAAGAGGAGAATGAAGGCCTGCAAGACCTGTGGGAAGACTCACTTAGGAGTCTGTCTCAAGTGGAAGGCTTTCTGTTACAACTGTGGACAGGAGGGGCACATTGCGCCTAACTGTCCAAGTCCGAAGAAGAATCATGGATGCTTTGTGTGTGGGTCAACTGACCACATGGCAAAGAATTACCCGAAGAAGGGGGCGAACGGGAACCGGGGCACTAATAGCGGTAAGTTAGCTATTGGGGTCCAAGTATGGTAGGGTAGGCCGATGGGTCGTACCTTTAACATGACGATCAAGATGTAGTTGATCGGTGATGTCGTTGGTAGGTATTATTCGATCAACGACATAAATGTTTACGTCTTTGTTTGATTCGGGTGCTACTTGTTCGTTTATAGCATATGATTTTTCTAGACGATTAGGATTACTTCCCAAAAAGTTGCCTATACCTTTAAATATTAAGGTAGCAAACGAAGAAATAATTCCTGTTGAAGATGTTCATAGGAGTTGTTGCGTAGATATACGTGGTTGTAAATTATCGGTAGATTTGATACCGATAAAGTTAGGAGAATTCGACGTAATTCTCAAAATGGATTGGTTAGTTAACCATGGGGCAATTATAGATTGTCAAAAGAAATGTGTGAACGTTAAATCGTTAAGATAACCTCAGGTAGTATTTTACGGTAATAGATCACCGGGACGTTCGTGTTGTCTAACCATGACACAAACTAGGAAATTACTGAGGAAGGGATGTGTAGGTTACTTGTGCCATGTTGTTGATACCTAGAGAGTGGTAGCAACCATGGAACAAATACCTATAGTGAGAGAATTCGCTGATGTATTTCTGAGTGAATTAACGGGTCTTCCATCGGATAGGGAGACAGAGTTCATAATAGACATTGTACCAGGAGCGACACCAGTTTCTAGGGCACCGTATTGCATGGTGCCAGTGGAGATGAAGGAGTTGATGGTGCAGTTGCAACAACTATTAGACAGGAAGTACATTCAACCGAGTGTCTCGCCGTGGGGAGCACCGGTACTATTTGTCAAGAAGAAGGACGGATCATTAAGACTTTATATCAACTACAGAGAGTTGAACAAGTTAACGATAAAGAATAAATACCCATTGCCCAGGATCGATGATCTCTTTGATTAGTTGAAAGGGGCTAAGTATTTTTCAAAAATAGATTTAAGAACGGGGTATCATCAGTTGAAGGTTAGGAAGGAGGATTTACCAAAGACAACATTCAGGACTCGTTATGGTCATTACGAGTTTCTGGTGATGTCATTTTGGTTTACAAATGCACCAGCTGCATTCATGGATATGATGAACAGAGTGTTCAAACAATATTTGGACAAGTTTGTCGTGGTGTTTATAGATGATATTCTAGTCTATTCTAAGATACCAGAAGATCATGCTGAACACCTAAGATTAGTGTTGGAGACACTGAGAAAGGAGAAGTTGTATGCGAAATTCATGAAGTGTGAATTTTGGCTAGAGAAGGTACAGTTTTTAGGTCATGTCATTGATCAAGAAGGGATTTCAGTAGATCCAGCGAAGGTGGAAGCTGTGATGAATTGGGAACAACCGAAAACATCGACTGAGGTGCGGAGTTTCCTAGGGTTAGCGGGTTACTATCGGAGATTCATCCAAGATTTTTCAAAGATAGCTACTCCGTTGACTAACTTGACGAGGAAGACGATGAAATACGCTTGGACTGACAAGTGTGAGGACAGTTTTCAAGAACTGAAGAAGAGGTTGAGTGAAGAGCCTGTATTATCATTGCCTAATGACACAAGAAATTTTGTAGTTTATAGCGATGCTTCGCATAGAGGACCTGGTTGTGTGCTCATGCATAGCATGGCAAGGTCATTTTTGTATGCATCTGGCGATTGAAGGATTATGAGAAAGTTTACCCTACTCATGATCTAGAACTGGCGCATGATGAGTTTTTTACTTTAAAGATATAGAGACATTATCTTTATGGAGAAAAATGTGAGATATACACGGACCACAAGAGTCTAATATATATCTTCACACAGAAGGAGTTGAATATGAGGCAGAGGAGATGGTTGGAGTTGATAAAGGATTATGATTGTGAAATCTTGTATCACCCTGGAAAAGCCAATGTAGTTGCCGACGCCTTAAGTAGGAAGGGTCGGGAAAAGATGTCTTTGTTAACGGCTCAAACTGAGTTAATAACAGAGATGGCTAGGATGGAGTTGGAAGTGAAGCTACCAACTGAAGGAGGATAAATTCTGTTTACGACGGAGATGCAATCTACTATCGTAGAGAGAATCAAGGAGGTGCAGCTCAAAACTGATGAGTGTGACCAAGTAAAAGAGCGGTTAACCAATGAAAAAGAGACTAAGTACAGTCTTGATAATGAGGGATTATTGAGATTTGAAGGAAGAATTTGGGTTCCGAATGAGACGGAATTAAAGGAGCAGGTTCTACAAGAGGCTCATAGTTCAAGGTTTTCGATTCATCCTGGTAGCACTAAGATGTATCAAGATCTTCAACAGAGTTTCTGGTGGCTGAACATGAAGAGAGAGATAGTCGAGTATGTGAGTAGGTGCTTGACTTGTCAAAGAGTTAAGGCCGAACATCAACGACCAAGTGGCTTGCTACAGTCGTTAGAAATTTCGGAGTGGAAATGGGAGAATATCATGATGGATTTTGTGGTAGGACTTCCGACTACAACAAAAGGGTATGATGCAATTTGGGTAATAGTGGACCGGTTGACGAAGTTGGCTCACTTTTTTGCCAATTAGGGTCAAGTATAACTTAGACCAGTTAGCTAGAATTTATATTAAGAAAATAATTTCCAGGCATGGAGTACTAGTATCGATTGTGTCAGATCGTGACCCACGATTCACATTGAACTTTTGGAGGAGTCTACAAGAGCAGTTAGGAACGTAGTTGAATTTGAGTACGACGTATCATCCACAAACGGATGGATAGAGCGAGAGGACAATTCAGATGTTAGAAGATATGCTAAGATCTTGCGTTATGGATTTCAAGGGTAGTTGGGATGATCATCTACCATTAGTGGAGTTTGTGTATAACAATAGTTATCATGCAAGCATAAGTATGCCGCCTTACGAATCTTTGTATGGGAGGAAATATAGAACACCACTGTATTGGGATGAGGTAGGAGAACGCCGAATGTTGGGACCAGAATTGGTATAACAGACAGCGGACATTGTCAAGATGATACAAATGCGTCTCTTAGCAGCTCAAGATAGACAGAAAAAGTTTACGAATTCGTATAGAGAGAATAGAGAATTTTAAGTAGGTTCGTACGTATTTCTAAAAGTATCTCCCTGAAAAGGAAAGATACGTTTTGGAAAGAAGGGAAAGTTAAGTCCGAGGTTTATAGGACCTTTTGAGGTATTAAAACGGGTGGGTGAGGTAGTTTATATGATAGCAATACCTCCAGACCTAGAACGAATACATAATTTATTTCATGTATCGGTATTGCGTCCTTATAAGCCAGATTACAAGCACGTGATAGAATATGAACCTATTCGTATCGAGAAGGACTTAACGTACGAGGAAAAGCCGATTCAAATTGTAACATTCCAGAACTTTTATTGTTATATTAAAATATTTAAGTATTTAATGGATGTGTTTATTGTTAAATAAATAATTGTTCAAATTTGATTCAATTTGGTTAGCTATTTGTTAAATAAATAATTAAGGAAATTAATTATTTTATGCTAATTTAATTTAATTATTAAGTTAGAAAGTTTTGATTAATTGAATTACTATTCTTTTTATTGGAATTTGTAATTAAAAAGGATGTGTTAGTTGATTAAATAAAGTTATAATTATATAGAAAATTATAATTTTGTGGTATTGAGTTACGTGTTAAAGTGATGTAATAAATTGTTTTTAGAATTAATTGAATTTAAAGTGTGACAAATAACTTTTTATAAAGTAATTATTAAAATAACTTAAAGGAGTTTTAATTCAGTTTTGCCAAACAAGGCCTATTGTTTATTAAGTCTTTATTCTAATTGTATTTTACCAAACAAGGCTTAAAGATTAATTGGTTATTTTTTTAGTGACTAGCCAAACAAGCCTTATGGCTTTTAGTTTTCAAAACTTATATAACTTATATCTATATTTATATTATATAATTAATATATATATTATATCCTATATACGTTAGATGGTTAGTACTTAGTTAGAGTTAAAAAGAAAAGAGAAAAACTCAGAGGAAGAAGAAGAAGAAAATAAGAGAGGAAGAAAGGCCAGGGAATTTGTGAGAAGAAAAGTTTGAGAATCAAAGAAGGGAATAGCCATCATCATCTTCTTCAAGGTATTATCCTATTCTTTTTAAGTTTTAAAAGTTTTAGTTTTCTCTTCTCCTATTTCTCTGTAAAATTCTTGTGATAGGGCAAATTGTTGAATTTATGGGTATTCATATGATTAACTAGTGTTGTAAAGTTATTTTCATAAGTTTTATATGATTATAATCAATGAATTGATGATATGTATGTAATTTGTGAAGAAAACCTTTTTATAGAGAGTTTTTGTGATTATATATTGTTTAGTTAAAATAGAAATTATGGGTTGTTTAGTTGTTTTATTGATAAATTGACTATTTAATTTGTTAGAGTATGTATATACTTTGATAAAATGCTTTAAATTAATGGTTTTGGTTGAAAAACAAAATTTACAGTGTTGATTTTCATTGAAATATCAAAAAGTGAGTTTTTTTTTTTATCAAAAATAGTGAAATTGGATGTTTTAAACTTGTCGTTTATGTTGTTGTATGGATAGAAACATGTCAAGAATTCTTGAATTTTGTTTACATGGAGTTTTTGTATGATTTACGTGCTATTTAGTCTGTTAGAAATGAGCTTGTAGGCCAAAATTGGCTTTTTCATGTACTATTGCCGAAGTTGTCGATTAAAATCGTAGTTTTTGTGCATGGCGCCGCCCAAGAAGACGTTAAAGGCGCCATGAAAGACTATCACCACTAGCATAATATGCGCCACCCACCCGTGACCCATGTACGTGACCTGTGTAAGTCGTGTAAAGCATGAAGTTAGCAGAAATGGTCTCGACGATTGTACTTTTGTACACAAAATTTTAAGAAAAGTTATGTGATGATAGTAGATCAGTAAAATGTTGATTTTAGTATTTCTATACTATGAATAATTGTGTTATTAAGGATTAACTTGTGTTATAACTTGATTATGTGATTAAAAAATCCAATTTTTAAATGATGTACATACTTAGTTATGGTTGTAAAATGGTAATGGCTAACTATGTCATAATGACATATGTTTATAGGATATTGTGATTCGTATTGATTCGGTTTAGCCTACGAACAAGGCAAGTTTTCTAATCCATTATCTTGATTGAATCAATTATTGTTTCCATTATAATAATGCAAGTTTTCTAATTCTTTATCTTGTTGAACTATTTATTGTTTCAATTCGATTACCTTATAAATGATGCAAGCTTTCTAAACTTTGGTTTTATGTTGATAAGTTATTCTTGTATTTAACTTGTTGTTTAGCATGCACAACTATTTATACTAATGTCGAGCAATTTTATCGTTCAAACGGTTATGCATGCTTAGTATTCAATTCTAATTAACCTTGACTTAATATTGTTCAAGCAAGGCATGTTATAGTTATTCAAAGTATATGCTATTAGATTATTCCTAAAGCATGATTTTGGTTTACCATGTTGATTCAATTACGATTATTCTGTAATATGATGTTATTAATTCAACTAGTCCTCTAGTTGATGATCGTTGAACTTCAAATTACCCTGGAAAGCTTATCCAAACCAAACTCTCTTTGGTGCGGACTTGTACTACAAAAACTGAGATGAACAACCCTATTATTATTAGGAGATAACTTACGCGTAGCGTTAAATGTTTGTGTACAATACATGGTACGAAGGGCTGATCCCCCTAAGTACGAGGAGTCCTTATAGTCTTATGACTGTTAAAGTTAGAGTTGAAAGATTACTCGCAACTGTGGACATAGTTCATGGTCTTATGTCCCTCAGTTATATTTATTCCACATTTTGGATTTCCGTTCCTGATTATCATTGTTAGAGTACCATTCAGTCTGTATGAGCCTATCATGGGCAGTTATTATTATTATACTCTTGTCGATTCCTTATTGTTTCTAGTGAGCATTGTTTGCTCACTCTTGCTTATATAACTCTTACGAGTTAAAGAGCGAAAAAGGTGATGTACTAGCACCAATAAGGAAAAGGAAAGATGAGCAAGTTTTGAAGACTTGTAATTTGATATTTGATTTTCAGATTTTAATTAAATGGTTGTAATGAAGTTTATTTTAAATTCCGCATTTGAATGATTGTAATTAAAGGTTAGACAACCTGGGAGATTTTATTATGTAATCCTTTAATGGGAAAGATTTTATTTATCCAGTTTTATTATGGTTGAGTAGTTAGATATAAATGTTTTATCCAGTTTTATTTGTGTAATTTTTTTAGCGAGATTCTAGGGACAGAATCCTTATAAGGGGGAGAGAATGTAACGCCCCGGAAAATCGAACCTTTGTAAATACTTTTAATAATGAATAAAATAATATTATTTATTATTATTATGTATTTGTAAGATGAATGTCGTTCTATAACCTAGAAATCCTGAAACGTCGTAGTATTTTAACTATGTGGGAGAATTAAAGTGTTTGAATTTCTAAGACGAAAATAAAAACTTTCCGAGAAATTTTTCGAAAAAAACATTATTCATCGATTTCTGCTCGGGAATTATTTTTTGAATTTTTGAGAAATGTGTAATGTTATAATATCAATATGAGATTGATTATGTAATAATAATCTAAGTATGGAAAACGTAATATTTCGTATGCGGACTTAATTTGGGAACGTTAGGTTTATTAAGCGTTTAAGGAAAGAAAGTTGTAATCGTATGATGCGTATGCATTGTATGAGGTAATGAATGTAAGTATAATGCGACGTATTATACAATTATGTATGGAGAATGGAATAATGTATGTTACGAATTAATATACGAACTAAAATACGAGAATTATATGTATGGTATAATGATAAGGCTTTTAATTTAATGTAATGGACTTATAGGAGTATTAGTATATTGGTAGAAGTCCAATAGAATGTGATACTTAAGCCCAAGTGTTTGTTATGTCATTGAGTCTAAACTATTGTGGTATAAGCCCAACAAGAAATTAGCTAGATTAATTAGCAAGCCCAATGAATAAACTATGATCCATGGGGCAAACCAAGTAAGAAATGGATAGACTTGATGGGCAAGAACTTTATGTAATGCCCAAGTATTGTGATAATAAAGTACTCTATGTGGCTAGCAAGTTTACCTAGTGGTTAAGTAGATGAATAGTAAGGAGGTTATTAAGGAGGTGGAGTACTTAATGACTATTCTACCCTCACTTTGTCAAGCCTATAAATAGAGAGCTCATAATTCATTTGTTGCTTGATCAAATTCTTTTCAACTTTCTCTTACAAGTAACTTAAGGGTTAGAGAGAATAAGCACTTTTAAGTCAAAGCTTCCTTTGTTAGATTTTCCAAGAAGAAGAAGTTAGACATCAAAAGTAATGATCTTGTGTCCAATATTCTTCCATCTCTATCATAATAGGATGATAAGAGAAGTGTAATTAATGAACATGTATGCTAAGAACATATAAGAATTTGAGTTATGAATGGACTTAAGCCGAATAAGTTGAATAAGCAACTTGAACCTAAATAAGTTGATAAACTTGTGAAGAAACTTATCATATGTTGGTCATATGATGTTAGTATGTTCAATATAGTATGAGAACATTGATTGATGGACTTAAGTCCATAGTAAGTCATAAGCATGAGAATTTGTAGTTCATAAGTTAAATAAGTCATTGACTTATGAGGATAAGTTAAAACCTACTTTGTCAATAAGTTGGTGTAATAAGTAACTTGAATTGTTCATGTGTTGATTAAAATCCATTTAGAACGTTTAGTAATGAAGCTTTGTCAGAATTCACACGATTGGACGATTATCGTTGAATTCATAAAATTCTCGAAATGGAAGTCGTATTTTGTGTTTGAAGTCAGAAAAGTTGGTTTTCGATGGAGACAAATCATATTTGGTATTATAGAGTTGTGAACTCGAAAATGACTGAATTCCGACTTAGAACGAAGAAACAAGCGTTGAACGTTCACGAGCGTTTATCATTTTCATTAAAATGAACTAATAAGTGAAATTTTAGGAAACAAAGTCAAATAGATAAAATTCTTGCATGAACGCATAGAGTATGGAATTTGTGAATCGTAGGCTTTTGAACGAGCCAATTCGGACTTATAACAAAGAAGTTATGCGTCCGGGAAGTTCACAAAATTAAAAATCTGCAAAAAATTTCTAGGCCGCAGAGTCAGGCATGCATTTACCAACCCAAGGCCAAATGGGTGCCGGCTATGTACCGTAACAATGTCAAGGTATACTGCTAACTTACGCCACGGCGCGAGATGAAGAGCTAAGCGTGGCGCCACGGCGCCAGTCCCAGAGTTTTGACAGACAAGAATGTTTACAAGTATAGAATGAAAGATAACTCATTAGCAATGAACTAAGGTATAAATATAACATTGTTAAGGCATTGTTAGACACTTAATGTATGATGTTTAAAGGTTAACAATCAATTGAAGATGTTTGTAATGAGGATGACGTAATGAAAAGCTAGAAACCATAATAATAGATCTAAGTCAGAATTTAGATTGAGATGAAGGGTAAGATATAATAATACGCCTATTTGATTACATGTGACCTAATGTGGTACGTTACATGATCATGTATTGTAGAGACTTAGATACTTAAAGCGTACGTGTGATAATCAGTAAGCAGACGCTGAAGGCAAGTACTCTAACCCTTGTTCCAGTTCAATCTGAACAAGCTTTCTAATTCATGTATTCTTACACATGAAGTATTGTATGATGAAGTCAAAGCCAATTCTTTCGGCTAGACTTAAATTATGTTTCTATCAAAGCCTGTACAATGTTTACCAAGTTATATTAGTGTAGTTTTCAATTGAAGACTGAGTATGCTAAAATGTTTTCGTCGTTTAACGACAGGCACGTGAGGTTGCCACAACTTAAATGTATACACGTTTAATGAATGTAGTGTTGATTAACATAGAGTACTATGGGCTTATCACCCAGAAGTTCTCGTAAGTAATGTCGGACTTACGGACTTAGTGCCAGGACGTCCTTTTCAAAAGAACTTATGAAATGCTCAAGGTCTTGGACCGGAATTGATGTTTTATTGAATATTGTTGTTGTAAAACGTTTTAAATGAAAAGAAGTGCTATTTTGAATTATCGATAGTACTTCGTAACTATTGTTCAGTTATTGAAGATATACATGTTCTGTGTTTCAAGCATGTTGTTTATTAGAATTGTAATACTTGCTGAGCTAGTCATGCTCACTCTTGCTTGAACCATATGAACACAACTAAGATCGAACAGACTGAAGGCTCCAGCAAGGATAAGGGCAAGGCGAAGACGAATCCATAGAATACTTTTATAATAGTATAGGATGAACGTTTATAATATATTGAATATTATGACAAGAATGAATGAATGGGTTATAAGGAACCTGGGAAATGTAATATTATTTTGAATATATAGAAGATATATTAGTCCTTTTGTGACTATTCAATTGAATGAATGAATGGTAGTACCGTGTAGCACCATCTGTCGGGTTGGAAGAGACCCAGATTTGGGGGCGTCACAACATAAACCACACGTACAATATGACCGAGCTGCCTGTAAACACTCCTGCCGGATAAGTGCAGCAATATGTGGCAAACCTCAGAGTCTCTGCCATAATCATCTGTATGATGGTGTAACCCTCCATGAGAGCTCTCACTGCCATAATGACGCCAATGACCAACTCATCCATGTATAGTGGCATTTAGACGTATGGCAATACGCACAGTATCAGTACATCCACTCTGGCTAAACGCCAATGATCCTCGGTGTGGTGTAATCCGGAATGCCATGCATAACTATCCTCAGAGCCAAATCTATCAAATAGAAAACGTTGGGATATCACGTGGCCGGATGTAATCTCATCTTGTACCACCCTACCCCTCAAGCCGGTGAGGGTCATGAACTGCCTACTCATGTCTCCAGTCGCCATATGCATGCAAGGTCTATCCAGCGGCAGCATCATCAATCGTGCATACTCCTCCAGAGTAGGAGTCAACTCTCGGGTCCCAAACCAGGAAACCTGTATGTCTAGTACCTAGTGCTCTATCATACCCTCCACAAATCCTATGGGAACCTGAAACATCAATAGGGTCATAGTATGCTGCAACAAATGATCTACAGTCACCTTGTCTGGTGGTGACATACTATCATACCATGAGCGCATACCAGATGCCACCAAAAATGGTGGGGTATAATCAATACGGCTAACTGTCGAAGAAGACATCTGTACGGGCCGTGTCATAACACCATCCAGGGGTCAATGCTGAATATCTCTGGATATATATACATATGCATAACATAATAACATGCATGATACAATAGATGGCAATATGATATAGGGAATGGAAAAATGTATATACATTCCTAAGTATATCATCATCTAATACATCTCTATACAGCTAAAATACAGGGAAAATGGGGCGAAGCTACCCAACATCTCAATAAAGGCCTATCAAAAGATATAGCGAGAATGGGACAAAGCTACCTAGTAGCTAACAGAGCCCAATCAAAAGAGATAATGAGAATACATCAGGAGAAGTCAATGGTGTCGATGTCTACATCATCAATCCTGTGCACCTGATGTAACTCGTCCTGAGTCACTGGATCTCTATCTACACCGGTAAAGCCATATGGGTCACCTGAGGGGCCAGCACCAGAGCTGGAAGGATCAAAAGTATCTGCCTCTGAAGGATCTCTACCCAAATGCCGGATAAGAAATGTGCCCGATCCAACTGTCGGGTCAAGATATCTATTTGTGTCACATGATTCAGATCTCGGACATAGGATAGCCAATCCGTCATCATCACGGATCTTGGAACCATATCCCCTATAAACTGTGTGGCTCGGGTCTGAGCTCCAATGGTACAAGGGAACCACCAATGCTGGAACATCTCCTGAGTATATGGGCCCTTTGATAATGTGTAACCGTCAATCCCCAATAACGGGATATCAATGACGGGTGACTGCGAAACAGGCCAATAACGCCTGGCCAGAGGCAAGATCGGCATGGGAATCTCTCCTGTAGTGCTCCTGATAGTACGCTCTCCTAAATAGAGCTCCCATCCTCCATCTGTGAAGAGAGGAATCCTGCGGGTGGACATAACATACTCAACTCTAGTCGGGTATCCGTCCTCAAACCTAACACTCAAATGCTCCCCAGGATAGGGAACCCATGTGATGACATCCGCTGTCAACAACTCCAACTGTAGGCAGCAATGGGTGAAACCCTCAACAACAGGGACCTCCGCCAGTTTGGAATGATGCCATCTCCGTCCTCGTGGATAGGTATCTAAACCTAACTGTGATGCCCCCAAAATAGGTATACATCACCCATTCTGAGTTGTCAATACATGGTACAGAAACAACTACAACTTTATTATTACAACAGTAAAACTGTGAGTTTGAATACAAATATTATCTTCTAGACAATATCTATACTCAAATAAATCCTCATCACATTTATTGATACATTATTTTACAAAAATGGTGAGGACTACTAAACAATTCTTTCTAAAACCTTCATTTTATACCCACTCGTACTCGCTTATATTCTCGCCTCCACGAGAAGAAAAATGGAACAAAAGGAAAAGGGTGAGCTCAACTAGCTCGGTAAAGAATATTATGACTAAGATAATATACAACAAATTATCGTTAGTCTTCAACAGGAAAAATTTAATAGAATACAATAGACAACAAATTTTAAATCAATATTCGCAATGAAATAATAATTCATTAGAAGAGTTAAGTAGAGAATGCAAACTACTATTTTCTATGTATGAATTTAAAAGTTCATCGCTCATCCTTTATCCTCGTAACATCAATCAATATACATCGGAATCAAATATTCATCTTTGCACTACTGTGCCTAAGATATTCATCAGTTAGTCATGTTCATCTAAACACTGCTCATCTTTGCACAACGGGCCAAAGATATTCTTCAGAAATCATTCATCTCACAGCCAAAGATATTCTTGAAATCATTCATCGAAGACTACTGGGCCAAAGATATTCCATAATATCATCATTTAAGGCTGAAGATGATGAAAAATATTTTTAAAGAAATGAATCCAGTGAAACAAAATGACAAGGATTAAGGATTAAGGACTCGTACTTTGTTTTATCCACGTCCAAAAATACCTCAAAAATAATTACAGTGGTGTAAAATTCAAGAATGATCAAAACATGGATACAATCAAAGTTAGTATCCAGAATAGATATTTTGGACGAAAAGAAAATTTTTCATTTTTTCGGTGAATAGTGCCGTATACGTGAATAGTAACTCTGACACCAAAAGATAGAAATTCCACAAAAACATCTTCACGCTTCATGAATAGTACTTGTGAATAGTAACTCGTGAATAGTAACTCATGAATAGTAACTCGTGAATAGTAACTCATGAATAGTAACCCCGACATGAAAAAGTTCAAAATTTGATAAAAAGTTCCAACCAATATTTCAGCATAATGATATTGAAGAAATAATATCATTTGAGAAGAAAATAACATCCTTACCTCGAAAGATCAAGATTTCTATTTGAAACACCTAGGATATAGGCTATGACTTGGACTTGCAATAGTATAGCAATACTCAAAGTATACTCAAAATACTCACAAGAATACGATCGATATATAGAGAGAAAACTTCAATTTACGGTGTGATTTTCAATTCTAACCTAAGCACCTATTTATAGAAATTGCTTAGAACACCAAAGCGTGAAAATTTAATAAATTAATAATAAATTTCCTACACATGCCTAGAATCGATTTCAACCATCAAACACATGCCACATTCTAGAAAAAGTAAGAAAAATGTTTTTCTAATTTTAAATATTTTAAACTTCCAAAAATCAATTATTTTGAACTTGTAACTTTAATAATTCATAATAAATAGCCCTTTCATCGAGAAAATTGAATCTCTCAATTTTTTATAGGAAATTCAATTCTCTACAACTTTGTAGAAGAAAGTTTTCCAAATTCCAAATAGAAATTGACCAAAATTCACAAACCAAGCGATTTTACGATCTATAATCAAATTTCAATTCAATAAATGGGGTCCACCGACATGTTTAACATGTTTTAAATATTTATTGCAACAAAAAATACTCTTCCTCCTCGTATACTCATATATCCCACATTCGTTGTAAAAATATCACCATTATTATATTATTAACATATAATAATATATTTAAATGAATTATTTTATCAGAAAAAGATAAAATATCAATTTTCAACAATTGTCATAATAAAAATTTTCTCCATCTATATCCACATAAAATCAATATTTTTTCTCATCATATGAATCAATAATTAATTATTCACAAATAATATTACAGAATCACAATATTGACAACTGGTAGTTCCGAGAAGAGGGGCTTTCAATAAGAATTTCTTCTTCTTGGCGTTAAATTAGGTGACCAAACCTCTCCTTATGCAGAACTTTCTAGACATTGCCAATAATGTTATCTAATAATATTATTCAGGATAATATGAATTATTGCTTCGATAATGAAAAATCTTGTGTAATGACAATTATTAAAACAACAAAGAATATAAAATATCAACGCAGCAATTATTAACTCAATAAAATACTGAACAGTAATTACTGTAACCATTATTGAGTAGTGCCTTCTTACGTAAGAATCAACAATTGGTGCAAATACTGGTAGCTTCTGTGTGTTTTAACCATAGGAGTATTTTAACAAATGATAATTGGTAATAACTACGCCTGTTATTTTTAAACAACTTATATTTGTCATTTTCTTCATCCAATCGCTTTTAGTTATGGGGCCCACACATGGTCATTTTGTTGCATTTAATATTCCCCGACGATGCGAATATTCCACGACCAAACGAATATTCCCAAACAACAATGAATATTTTATAACCACTTGCTTAGTTTGAAATATTTGCGTATTTTACCCCTAACTATCCACATTAATCAAATCAACCCTTACTATTTCAAAATAATAAATAGAGAAAATTAAATTTCATTAATAATAAGTTGGGGTCTTACACTAACACACTCACAGGACGCAAACATGGAAGCCTCTCATAGGCCCAAAAACTGCCAACACAAAGGAAAACATCTGCTGTCAGTCAACGCTCTTAACCTATACATGTGAAAAGACAAGAGAAATACTCACCAGCGAAAACAGGTAAAATCCTAACCACGCCTCGGTCAAGCCCTGCGATCGCATGCGCATTCCCTGAGGAAGTAGACAAAGGTGTAGGAACCCCAATAATAATCTCTTATACGGTCCACGTGTCGAGTGGCGGTGATCAAAGCGAAGGACACCGTAGAAGAGTTATCAGCTATGAAGCAGCCCCTAATGATCATCAGGAACAATCGCGGAAGAATGCGATCCCTAACTCTCACATCATCGGGTATATGCTCACTCAATAGCCCGCTCATAGCATCTACGCTCAAAGGACCTGTACGAATAGTCCTCCCCTTGAGCGCCTCCGCCGGAACTCCTAACAAGGATCTGACGGCAGTAGTGGTAATATCCACCGTGCAAGGCACTGGATCCCCTCCAAACTCCATACCTGTGATAAATCGCCAATCAATCGGCGTCATCATCACCTCACAGTCCAGCAAATGGAGTGACTGAGTTTGGTGAAACCACCGCTCAGATAATGCCTTGAGGTAACCCCAAGGACAACGACGGGGAAGAATGGAAAAGAACATCCCGAATCCCCAGCTATGGACAATCTCTCTATAGTCATCATGCAGGGCCTAATACATAGAGTGGATGTTGAACCAGTTCCCTCGAGGCTGTTTAAAGCCGGGAACCTACATCAAATGCAGATCAACATCAGAACCCTTTACTCCTCATCAATAGGAAATAAGGAAGATTAAGATCTAACTTCATACCTCGTTTGCGTGTAGGTATACTGAAGGATGCCGACTCAAGTAACCCAAAAGATCTGGGTTCACCACTTAAATTCCTAGCAACTCCCTACGGGGAACACGTGCAGCAGGAGTAGGAACCTCAATCGGCATATCCTCCTCCTCGTCCTCGACATCCGGCACTTCAACTCGGATAGGACGAATGACCGCCTCCACCAAACGACGAGGCTGTCTAACAGAACGAGGTCGAGGTACTTCAAAAGCCCTCCTCCGTACACCAGAAGTGGTCCTGCGGGAACTACTCAGCTGATCCGGATCCATAATATCTGGACAACAAGTCTCCAAATCACCTCACAAAGGGTGTGGTAAATTCTTACCTAGAGCTTTTCAAAATGCATTCTATGATTACATACATGCATGCATTATTTTAACATACATCTATAGTAGAGTTTAAAATGCATGGCTACCAAATGCCTACATTTTGGAAAATTTTACCATAGCCCCTTTGTAAATGGGACTATCCACATGCACATAGGCATGACTAGGTGGCCATTCAGTAGCACACCTATCAACAGTCATATAGTTCCTACAAGCATTTAATACATCATAGTAAAAAATCCATAAGTGTAATCTAATTACCTGGGTTGTTTTACGTTTCTACCTTTACTCATTTTTCCTCAAATAGGATAAGAAATGACAGTAAAAGGTACCAATTTGACTAGTTCAAAAGTCAAATTTTTTCACATCATTATGTTCAGCATGGTTTAATACTAACATTTACCGTGTTGAATATTTTTTATCAAATCATATCACCATGCATATTCACTACTATGTGTCTAAATGCATTTAATGTGATAAGTCATTTTCCAACGGATAGAAACTAGAAAAGAATACATGCATATGTTATCAGGACAATGAAGAACGCTTGTACGGTGACAGAATAAGCAGAAAGTTGCTCGAACTCAACAGGACTAAAGAAGAGCTCTCAGATATCCTTCGTCGCGCAGCTTGAAAATGACTTATGAAAGCAACCCATGGGCTTTGTATATGCCCGGTTGGCCGCAGGTCTAACTACAGCAGCTACAGGTGTACCTCTAGCACTATTCTGTGGGTCCCACACATCCAGCTCGCTCCAGTTAGAGTTACAAAGGAGGTCCCGCAAGTTGAAAAGGCCAAGTCAAGAATAAAAATGCTACGCGATTGAGCGGAATAGCCTGGAATCCTGGTTTTCATGAGCCAAATTCTGGCTCCACATTGGTATTCGCCTGCATATAAGGTATACAATACCAGTGGCCTCAGCTTTCACAAATCGTGCTCGGCAATACCTCACAAAAGTATGATGTCATCAATGAACGTCAGGCAGCCCTGACGTATCCCCGGCGGGGGTTACAACGCTGAAGTTACAAATTAAAGACGTATCCCCGGCGGGGGTTACAACGCCAAAGTCACAAACTGATAACATATCCCCAGCGGGGGCCATAACGCAACATTTTCAAACATCGACGTATCCCCGGCGGGGGTTACAACGCAATGCAACCATTGATACATACATCAATGAAGGTCAAGCAACCTTGACATACATCCCGGTAAGGATTACAACTCAATGCAATCATTGATACATACATCAATGGAGGTCAAACAACCTTGATAATGCACCTAACAGGGATATATCCGGTGATACACACATCAGCGAAGGTCGGGCAACCCTGACAATGACAGACCATTGGAAGTAACTACGATAGGATGAGGGAATATGTTATACACATCCTCAAACAGACAAAGTTTTATCCCCACAGATTTCTTGAATACGAGAAACGCATCTATTGAATAGAGCCAGTGTCTAGGATTCAAGACTTTGGTGATAGCCCCAACGTCAACATCCTTAAAGACTTGGATCGCATGTCGAAGCCATCACTGATTGTCATCCCAGCAAGATTAGCAGGGAGCCAACAATCATTTCCATCATGCATCATACATTTGAATCATGTTGCTGCACATAGCAACATGTTTATCTCACTTGCATTTCAAGTGTCTAGGATTCTTTATCCTATCCATGCCTTGCATTGCATGAATATGATAAAGAGGGGCACCTGTAGACACTTGAAATTTTCTGCACGCCTATTACTGACATTGCAGGAGGGCAGATTCGTCTTTTGGAGATAACCTTGGAAGATAGCTCACATCCATTCCGGATACTACCAGAAGTTCAGTCCCAAAATCGGAACACACAGCGGGAACGTCATTTCCAACCCCAGAACACACACTGAGAGGATCATTTCCAACCTCGGAGATAACCCCGAGTTTCGTCCTTGGCGATAACCCCAAGGAATGTTGTTGTAGTTCCGGCGATAACCCCGGAAATGCTTGTTTCAAATACATGCGATCAGCTTCAATTAGACCTCCTGCCGAGGCACTCATACCTCAAACCCAGAGCTAACATCGGGCAGACAAGCATCCACAAGATGACATTGCGGTATTCAACACTTGCAGCAGTCCAATCTCAGATGTAGCCCTAAGCAACGTCTGCTTTCAACTCAAATCGGCGATAACCCAGATGAGGATTCATACGTCATCTTGCTACCTCAACACCTGCGCGTCGTCTCAACGCTTCATACACACATACATACAATAATGTCCTTCAAGAACCAGAAGTTCCAATCTTGAGTGACTATTACGTGTGGTAGTACACCGGATAGAATTTGAAGCTTGAAGACCATGGGCATGGTCCCCTCTTCCTGACTTTGTACAACCTCTATTCCATGTAATTGCGTAACTCTCGACACAAGCAGTCCGAAGAAGGTCGTATATGCCTCGTTCGGATGCTCGAATTGAAGTTCTACAAGTTCGAGTGGACATTACAGTGCACGAGTGCACGTACTTCAAGACGACGACGGACCATGGAACCCCAGGCGGCCGAGGCAATTAAGAGTGCAAGCTGTGGGCTAGTAGTAATTACTGTGGCTAGCAATGACTCTATAAATATAGAGCTTGGGCTAGCCATTTTAAAAAAGAAAAGGCGAGGAAGCCATGTCCAATTTGCTTTGCACACACCGTATATTGAGTGCTTGCTCTTTTTAAACAACTGTTAGCCCACATACAGTTATAAATTTACCGGTGGGAGCTGAGTGTTTGTCCATATAGTCATAGAAGTCTGCATTGGCAACCCACTGTAAGCCTTCCTACACTCTATAAAGCCTTTTTTTCATATTTGCACACACTATTCTACACATTGAGAGTCGTGTTATGTGCGTATGCCCAGACTTCGGTCCGTGGTTTTCATTTATGTATATATATATATATATGTATATATTTTATATGGACTAACATTATCGAGTTAGGCCTCTATTGAGCCAAAACTTATCTCTGAATCGTTTATTTGCTCATATATATATATATATATATATATATATATATATATATATATATATATATATATATGTCTGCTTGTCAAACTCGTTTGATGAGCCCGGATTTTATATAAAGTGCGTTTAATTGCTTTTATCTATATACTTATATATATAATTGTTGTGAGGCATATCCGATGAGCCTGGATTTTATATCCGGTGCATTTATTTCTTTTATATATATATATATATATATATTTACATTTCTGTCAGGCCTGGAGTTTACTTCATGGCCTGTTACAGCTTTCTTTACATTTAATCCTGCCTTGAGTTTATTTCGTGGCAGTTGATAGCTTTTACAGCTTTATTTATATACAAGTCTCGCCTGGAGTTTACTTTGTGGCGGTTGATAGCATTTACTATTTTATTTATATTTCTGATCCCCCATGGAGTTTCTTCGTGGTGGCTGATCATGCATATATATACCGCTTATATATATATATATATATATATAATTACTGCTTTCCATACAAATTGCAGTATCATGTGAGCCTAGGAATCATGTGATCATAGATTCAGTCTACTGAATCTAGATTCGGTTCCCATGATGGACGTTTTCCCAGCTGTAAGCAGCTTGTTCATTATTTATAATGTACGAATTTCCTTGGATGGCTGTCATGCCCATAAGGAGTTCGGCGCTGCTGTATATTGTTTTCTCGAAGATGCCTCGCATCTCGAAAATAAAAGTAAACAAGCCGAACAATTAACAATAAAATGGAAGTATGAAAAGGTCTCAATTCCTATTGAGCACAGGGTTTGAAAAACCTCTTTTACAAGACTTCATTTTTATATTTTGGTTAAAACTGAACTTTTCTATAAATTCAAATCTTGTGTATATAGGTGCGAATGAGGCCTCGCACTACTTTCAAATAATTACACATTGATCCACACACACACACACACATTCATATAACAGTTTCTTTGAGAAGTGGCGGTCACTGTGGCAACACGGATGTCGAGGGGTGCCTAACACATTCCCTCCACATAATCAAGCCCCCAAACCCTAATGAATCTCGGTTTCACATACCCGTTTAGCAGTGTCACATCACTGGGTTAATGTGCAAACCTTTTCGGTTGCGTTGGTGCAACCAGTTAAAAACACCAACTGGTGACTTTTAAAGTCAAATCGTCGAAATTTCACATGTCGGACCTTTTTCACTTGTTTTTTCAAACAAATCTCACATTAACATGAGAACACCGAAGAACAAGTAACGAAAAGGGACACTTCAAATCCCGATGTCGACAATTATCTAATATTATTAATCATTTAATAATATTCAAATTATTTACTAATATTATTAATCATTTAATAATATTCAAATCATTTACTAATATTAATAATCATTTAATAATATTTTAATCATTATCTAATATTATTAATCATGTAATAATATTTTACTTGTTTCATAAATAATAAAGGTCTCACACATTTAAAGATATAAATATTTTACATCTTGAAGCTTAAATCCTTTATATTATTTTTTTAAAGTATCTTTTACCTTTACTTGCAAATTTGAGGTTTAAGCAAACTAATACATAGCTTTTATAGTAAAACTCAATTTACTATAATATTTCTTTAATTTAAATAGTTTTACATATATACTTTGTTACATAAATCTCAAATTTCAAAAATCACATTTAGAACCCCAAAACCTCAAAATATCATTTTTATGATTAATATAAATTTTAAAGGTTTCTCATTCTTTGTTGCACCACAAAATAATTTCATAAGCAACTATAGATTTTATTTTACTTAAATATGTAACTTATATTTATTACATATTTTTATTACTTTATTTATACCCGAAAGAATGTTTCTCGGCATAAAATATTACTTATAGTCAAATCTCGCCCCGTAAGACTTTATTATATTTATTATGACTTATTATTTTGCTGGAACGCGATTCAGAACGTAGAACGTCAAAATCGTTCGACGCACCGACGCTCAACATTCGCTCAAATTTTAGTTCTGACATGCATGTTCGCTCATTTTTAATTCTCAAATCATGAGTCATATAATAACGAAATTTCGGGCGTATTATTGACCTCATGGCATAATATTTTAGAAAAATTTCACACCATGAAAATGGATCACAGAAGCTCATAAAAACAAAGTCTTGTGAAAAGGATGTCAAGCAAAGAATTAGCATTGACCAGAACCTGTGTATCGCCAGCAATAATGATAGCGCCATCGCCGCTCTCCTGTTGCACATCTTGAGGCAGCCACTTTGCGATTTTCTCATGATTACTCGTAACTACAATTAATCTGATTTTTGGATACATACCAAAGTATTTTTAGAAAATATCACCCAACAATTTCAGACCTCTTAGGCAGCCTAAAACAGGCCCCAAAAATGTCCATTCGCAACAGTTTTCATCTTTTTCCTAGATTTACCCTCTTTCGCTAAAACAGTCATAACCTTTTTGTTTGAAAACATTTTTAACCTATTCTTGAGCCCATACGAAGCTAACTTCTGGGACTACAACTCTTCCCTACAGATATTTTTCCAGATTCCAAACATATCAGCCCAGAAATTCCGTTCAAGTGGACTGCACCGCACTTGTTGGACAGTTTTGACACTACTACTTTTAAATGTCATAAGTCTCTCCGAAGTCGGATTTAGTCCGTTCCGGAGTCTATGGAAAGATTATTGAGTGTACTATAACATATCAAAAACCCAGTATTTTTAGAGTACTCTAGCTAACCCCGAAATTTCTATTTAGGGGCAGCAATCCACTAGTTTTTTTTCTAAGTTTTAAAAATTATTTTCATTTTTCTTTTTGATCAAACTTGTTAACATAAAAAATGACTAGATCTACACATAACAAACTCTAAAATATATAGATCTATGATTTTTAGAGTTCAAGATTGTAAGACCCCAACTTTTATGAATAAAGATTAATTTCTATCGAAATATATTTTAAAATATTATGGTGTGGATATGATATAATGTTATAGTTGTGGGTAATATTTACAAATTTTTCAAGGTAAGCAAGTAGTTATATAATATTTGATTGGTCGGGGAATATTCATTTTAACAGGGAATATTCATACGATGGCACAATCATTGGTGGACCCCACAACGGAAGTATTGTCGTAGTTAGAAAATGGCAGAATTATCTTTTTACAAAAATAATGGCAGAAGTTTTACCGTTAAACTGTTGAACTACCTGATAGTAAAAAGTACGATGTCTGGCATTGGTTGCATAGTAACACTGCAGTATTGATTATTGATGCTTACGTGAGAAGTCACCGCTTATACTCAATTATTGCTATAGTAATTCTTTGCATTATATCTCTCATATTATTGATTCAATTATTGTCACAGTATCATCTGCATAATATTTATTATTATTAAATCAATAATTGAGACGACAAAGTTATTCATATTATTATTTGATATATTGACAATGTCTAGAAGTTCTATCAAGGAGAGGTTTGGTCACCTAATTGCGCGCCAATAAGGAGAAATCCTTATCGAAAAGCCCCCTCTTTCCTGGGAATGACCTGGTTGTTAAATATTGTGAGTTATAATATTAATGATGAATAAGTTTGTGTTGATTAATGATGAAATTAATAGTTCCATTGTGTTAGGATTATTAGTGTTAGTGGAAATCGACATTTATTTCGATAATAATTGATATCTGGAAGTTATACTGACCAATCGGGTAATTAATCGGATAAATTAGTAATTAATTGCTATTAATTCACATGCTTATAACTATTTGTTCACATGTGTGTACTATTGATTCACATTCATGTACTATTAGGGGAGGTGGTGCAAGATTGATAATACTTGCATGACTAAGTTAAAAATAGAGGTATAGATGGAGGTATTATACTGTAATTCATATTTTCACATGTATAGAACTATTGATTCACATGATTGAACTATTAATTCACATGATGTATTATTAGGGGAGGTGGTGCAAGTTTGATAATACTTGCATGACTAAATTAAAAATGAAAGAAAAGATAAACGTATTATATTGTAATATTTCGAGCCCCAAAACGTGCAATTATCAAAACTATATTTTCTTATAAATAGAAGTTCATTCTTCCTTCATTCTCACCAATTCACTAAGACTCACAAGAACAATTATAGAGAGAGAAGCTATAGAGAGAAGCTATAGAGAGAGAAGAAGAAAGCGATCGCTACTTCACTACTCCCGAGATCCGATCTTCTTCATAGGTAAGGGGTATTAGTTATTTCATATTCTGAAGAGATATTATTTTTCTTATTCGTATGAATATTATCTTCGTTCAATATTCGCAGGAATATTAACTTCGTTAAATATTCGTTGGAATATTATCTTCGTTAAATATTCGTTGGAATATTATTTTCATTTAACAGTTGTAAGGGATATTGTTTTTGTTCAGTATTCATAAGGAATAATATTTTCTTCCATACTCTGTAGTATGTGAGTAATATTATTTCGTCTCGTATTCCTGATTATACACTCATTTTGTTAAAGTATTGCTTCTATACTCCGTGAAATTAGTAGCATATCATTGATATTTGCGTTTCATCCAGTATCTTTTCACGGAGATATTATTCTGAGCTTTCTTGATAATTATTGATCTTTTCATGTTGGAATACTATTCATGAGTCTTTTTATGTTGGAATACTATTCATGGGTTACTATTCACCCAATTACTATTCACTCAAATATTATTCATTCGGGTATTCGGGGCACTTTTCATGTCAGAGTACTATTCACGAGTTACTATGCATGGGTTACTATTCACCCAATTACTATTCACCCAAATATTATTCACTCAAGTATTTGGGGTACTTTTCATGTCGGGGTACTATTCATGAGGTACTATTCCTGAAGTACTATTCACAGGGTACTATTCACTGGGTACTATTTACCCGAAAAATACATTTCTTTTCTGTCCAAATTATTTTTGTTACATGAATATTATTCTTAAATTTTACTCCACAAAGAAGTATCATGTTGACAATTTGGATATTTTTAAACTCTGGATAAATTTAAAGTCTTTAATATTTATCCTTGATTTCGTTTGATTATTGCTTATATCATTGTCATCATCCTCATGTTTATATTGTGATGAAAGTCATCTTTGGCTTACGTGCATAGATGGACTGTTGATTGGTATGATTATGACCAGGGATCATTCGGTATAATCATGACTCATAAAGTTATAAATGATGTGGTAAAATTTCTCATTGGCCCGTAGTGCATTGATGGACAGTTCTTGGTATGATTGTGACCAGGGATTATTCGGTATAATCATGACCATTGATGATTACATGAATATCCTTGGCTCATAGTGCAGGGATGATTCGATGATGTGGTTTATTTATTAAGTTGAGTCTCAGCGATAAATTTGATGAAAAACTTTTTAAATCATAGAAGATAGTAGATATCATGCTCTACTTGACTCTTTTAATGGATTACTTATTCCGCTGCAGTTGTTGATCTAAAACTTGTTGTTTATTATATTCTATCAGTTGTTATACTGTTGAAGGCTAAGGATAATTTATTCTGCATTATCTTAGTCATAATATTTCTTATTGGGCTAGTTGAGCTCACTTTTTACTTTTATTGTTCTCTTCAGGAAATGAGAATATAGCTGGGACGAGTCGGGAAATGGAGTGACGGTCCAGGATAAGTGGCTTTAGTAGTCCTCACTATTCTGTGAAATAGTGTGACAATAATTGTAATGAGGACTCCATTGAGACTGGATATTGTCTAGAAGGCAATATTCTTGTTTAAACTCTCAGCTATGTTTTGTCGTATATTACCCGACAGTTGTATAATTAAGTTTGTATTTGATTTATGTACCATGTATTTGGCGACTCAATATGGGTGATGTATACTGTTTTGGGGCGCCACGATTTGGTATCAAAGCTTAGGATATGATCCTGGTGAGATGTGAGACAAGAACTAGGAGGGAGAGATGGGGAATTCCTTCGCTAGTATGACCTACCTAAGTTTATTTGGTATTTAATTGGTCGGTCATAGTACAGGGATAATATGTGTCATGTCAATTAACTCTTATTTTGTGGCAGTATTTAAAAATGGCATCCGAAAATGTTGAGATCAGCAATGAAGCACATGAGACCGTTGAGTCACCAACGATCAATACCCAGGATAATGTGCAACATGAAGACAATAATCCTCAGGTAAATAACAACACCGATCAGATGATGAACGATGAGATGTTCAGAGGCTTTATACAATTCATGGAACATCAGGCGAGAAAGACTCCTATTCAAAATTTAGGTGGAAACACTGCCAACTCTCGGATGGTCACTGCTAAGCAGTTCAAGGAACTAGGACCGCCGGAGTTTTTGGGAAAGCCAGAACCACTTAAGGCGGAGATATGGATAAAGCAAATCACCAAGATATTTGACATCTTGGAATGCTCAAAGGAGCAAAAGATTCCCTTCGCCACCTTTATGTTGCGTGAAGAGGCAGATTATTGGTGGGAATCTGTAAAGCGTACCCAGCATGACGCACTCAAGATGTCTTGGGAGAAGTTCCAAGAGTTGTTCAAAGACAAGTACTTTCCCGAAAGTATTCGTCACATAAAGGAGGTGGAATTCATCAAGTTGGAACAAAACAATATGACCGTGTCGCAATACGAGGCTATATTTACAGAGTTATCCCGGTTTGCATCCCATTTGGTCGATAATGAGGAGCGAATGACGCGAATGTTTCTAAGAGGTTTGAAACCCGATACACGTCAATACCTCATTTCTCATAAACTTTGTTTTTATTCAGATGTTGTGAATAGGGCTCAGTTATTGGAGCACGATAATGAGTCAGCACAACGAAAAGGCAACGACCAACAACATGATAATAATCGTACTGATGGCAACGGCCATCGGAACAATGATAACCATCGTGGGGGAAATTATCATGCCAAGAATGGTAACCACTTCGGTGGTAATCATGGCCAAGATAATAGAAGTTGAAAATTCAAGAAGAGAAGATTTAATGATGATGGGAAGACATTGGCAGCAGCACTAACACCAGCAACAAATTATAGGGGAGGAGAACGACCGCCAGATAAACGCTACAGATGCGGAGAGGAGGGACACATAAGTCCAAACTATTCACAGCCTTCCAAGGTATGTTTTAGTTATAGAAAAGACGGTCCTGTAGCGAAATTAAGTCCAGTTAGGACGGTGGCACCAAAGGCGGATACGGACAAAACAAAGTCGGTGGTTTCAAGAAGAGCGTTTTTCGTGACTTCTTAAAAAGTGAGTAACCCGAACGAAGTTAGCATGAGTTAGTTAATTATAAATTCTTGTGAAGTCTATACATTATTAGATACCGGTTCTACCCATTCTTTTGTCTCTCTTGCTTGCGCTCAACGTTTAAATTTGACCTCTGAGAAGTTAGACTTTGACATATTGGTTGAAACTTCATTAACGGAAACCTTCATTACCTCCACTGTTTATAAATCTTGCTGATTCAAATCGACACTTTCACGTTACCTATCAATCTTATCTCTTTGAAAATACTTGCCCTTGATGTGATTTTAGGAATCGATTGGTTAACTACTCATCATGCCAAAATTGATTATTTTCGTAAGGTTGTTAGCTTTCATATTCCTAACCACCCTGTTATGCAAATTCAAGCAACCAAACCACTAAAGTTAATCACTGTCATATCAAGCCATAAGTAAAGAGCCCCGATCCTTTCGTTGTTGACTTCCTTGTGTGAAATGCACCGAAGCCAGACTTTCTGTAGGGAAAGCCGTGAATAACGGTGGCAAGTTGATAGGTATCAATGTGACATACTATCCAAGTCTTGGGATGAGAGTCACAAATTTTTTTTTCTATCGTTAATAAATTTCTGACGTATTCCTGAAGACTTCCTAGCCTACCCCAGAGCGTGAAATCAAATTTTGTATTGACCCCAGTACAAAACCCATTTCTAAAACCCTTAAATATTTCTTCACCTAAAATGAACGTATCATGCGCCAAAGATGTTTGCTCGAGCTGTTGAAGATTACGATAATACCATTCAATACCATCGTGGAAAAAGTCAACGCGGTAGCTGATGCGTTGAGTAGATGATCGTATGCGTTTACGAGTGCGACAATGTTAACACAAAAACCCATTTCGTATAACTTACAAATGATGAAGATAGAGTTAAAGACTCTAGGGACCCACATGATGATATCAAATATACGAGTAGAATCGACTTTAATTGATAAAGTTAAAAGCCGCTCAAGCTACAGACTCAGAGCTGATAAATATGAAGAAAAAGGTTCAAGAAGGCAAAATTCTAGAAGCAAGAGTCGATGAAGAGAGGAAATCTCAACCCTTGATTTAATTGGCCCATTTGAAATCCTCGATCGAATAGGAATTGTGGCCTATAGACTCGCCTTACCGCTAAGTATGTCGCGTATTCATAATGTTTTTTACGTATCGATGTTACGTAAATATGTGGACGACCCGAACCACATTATTGAATTAGAACTAGACGAAATAGCAGAAGATTTAACGTATGAGGAGATACATGTTAAAGTCTTGGATAAGAAGGATCATATTCGACACTCAAAGGTTATACCTCAAGAGTTAGAATCTGACGAGGTATCCTCACCTCTTCGGCATACCAGGTACGTACGTAAATTGCGAGGGCGAAATTTCATAAGGAGGGGAGGTTGTAAGACCCAACTTTTATGAATAAAAATTAATTTCTTTTGAAATATATTTTTGAATATTATAGTGTGGATATGATATAATGTTATAGTTGTGGGTAATATTTATAAATTTTGCAAGGTAAGCAAGTGGTTATATAATATTTGAATTGTCAGGGAATATTCGTATGACGGCATAATCATTGGTGGACCCACAAATAGAAGTATTGTCGTAGTTAGAAAATGATAGAATTATCTTTTTAAAAAAATAATGACAGAAGTTTTACCGTTAAACTGTTGAACTACCCGGTAGTAAAAGTACAGTTGTAAGACCCCAGCTTTTTATAAATAAAATTGAATTTTCTCTATTCATTATCTTAAAATAATAAGGAGTTAATTTGATATAATGTTTTGGTTATGGGTGAAATGTGCAAATTTTACAAAATAAGCAAGTGGTTGTAAAATATTCATTTCTGTCATGGAATATTCGTTTGGTCGTGGAATATTCTTTTTGTCAGAAATATCAGTACGACGACGCAGTCATTTATGGGACCCATAACGGAATAACTGTCGAATGAAGAAAATGACAAGTTTAAGTTTTTATAACTAACGGCGTAGTTGTTACAATTAACAACTTGTTGGAATACCGGTGGTTAAAATACGATGAATACGCGTATCGCACAAAGAAGTACACTGCAGTATTACATAAGATTATTGAATTATTGATTAAATACGTGAAGGCACTACTCAATAATTGTTACGATATCTCTTTATTTAATATTTTATTTTATTGATTCAATAATTTTTGTGTTGATATTTTATATTATTGTTGTTTCAATAATTGTCACTGCACAGTATTTCCCATTATCAGATCAATAATTCATATTATTTGAATAATATTATTAGATGGCATTATTGGAAATGTCTAAAAAGATCTGTCAAGGAGAGGTTTGGTCACCTAATTGCCCGCCAGTAAGGAGAAATCCTTATTGGAAAGCCCCCACTTTCCTGGAAACGGTCTGGTTGTCATAATTGTGATTCTGTAATATTATTTATGAATAATTAATTATTGATTAATATGATAAGGAAATATTTATTTGACGTGGATATAAATGATGTATTTATTTATGTGATTATAAATGAAAGAATTAATGTTGAGGTGTTTTATCAGTATTTTGTCGGATTGAAGGTATTAAAAACTCAAATCTGTGTTCTTAAAGCTTTATTGCGTGAGTTGTAATTTTAATCCGACCGTTGGATCGTTGTGATTTTTGGATATGTTATACATATATGAGTTGAGTATATGTCCACAAATTTTGAATCGTTGAAAATTAATGCATGATTTGTTATGAATTTTAAAAGGTGTTGAAACGGTGTTGAAAATCGTCCGTTTATGGATTTCGGATATTTTCGGTTTGGAATTTGGAAAAACTCAAAGCTACAAAGTTGTAGAGAATCCGATTTCTTGTGGAATGGACATAAAATTTGCATTTTTCTGATAAACAAGCTATTTTCTATGAATTACTGAAGTTTTGGAAAATAAAATGATTTTTATTAAATTATGGGTGGGACCCACTTTTTGGTGGGTGTTGAATGCACATGGGCTGCTGAAATTTTTAGAATTTAGGGGTTGAAGTTGTCAGCAAAGCATGCGTAGAAGTTTGGTGTAAATAATATTATTATTTTATTATTTAGTCTCCTTTGGCGTTCTAACATTTTCCTATAAATAGACGCTTAGGTTAGAATTGAAAATCACACCAGAAACAAGTTTTCTTTCTCTCTAGATTATCAATCGTATTTTTGTGAGTATTTTGATACTTTGAGAGTTTCTATTCGGTACAAGTTTCCTTCGGCTTTCTATCCAATACTCCGATCAGAAGTACCGTTATTTTGAAGTAAGGGATGTTAGTTTCTTCTTAAATGATATTATTTTCTTCAATATCATTATGCTGAGATATTGTTATAAATTTTATTGTGGAATTTCTATCGTTTTGTGTTGGGGTTACTATTCACGTATACGACACTATTCACAAATACGGCACTATTCACCGAAAAATGAAATTTTCTCTTTTTCGTCCCAGATGTCTTTTATGGTTACTATCTTTGATTGTATCCATGTTTTGATCTTTATTATACTTCACACTTGGTTATTATGGAGTATTATTGAATTTGGATAAACCGAAATATGAATCACTAATATTTGTCATTTTATCTCACTGGATTCGTTCTCTAAAATGTTTTTCATCATCCTCAGTCCTTAATGGTGATACTTGATGAATATCTTTGGCCTGTAGTGCAAAGATGAATGATTACCTGATGAATATCTTTGGCCCGTAGTGCAAAGATGAACAGGTGTTGAGATGAACATGACCAACTGGTGATACAAATGAATATCTTTGGCTCGTAGTGCAGAGATGAATGTTTGATGCAAGATGTATATTGATTGATATTATAGGGATAAAATATTGATGATGGACTTTTAAATTCATAGATGATAGTAGATTTCATTCTCTACTTAACTCGTCTAATGAATTGTTGTTTTCATTGCAGATTGTTGATCTAAAACTTGTTGTACATGGTATTATCATATTTTTTCTTGTTGAAGACTAAGGATAATTTTTTGTATATTATCTTAGTCATAATATTCTTTACTGGGCTAGTTGAGCTCACCATTTTCCTTTTTGTTCCATTTTTCTTCTCAGGAAGCGAGAATATACCAGGAAGCAGTCGGGGTATAGAGTGATGGTCCTAGACAGTTGTTTTAGCAGTCCTCATTATTTTTGTAAAATAATGCATCAATAATTGTAATGAGTACTTTATTTGGGTGTGGATATTGTCTAGAAGACAATATTTGTATTTAAACTCATAGTATGTGTTGTCATATTTTGCACGACAATTGTATTAATAAAGTTATAGTTGTTTCTGTACCATGTATTTGGCGACTCAGAATAGGTTGGGTGTTGTATACCTATTTTGGGGGTGTCACAGTTGGTATCAAAGCTTAGAGATATGATTCCTGGCTGAGATGTGAGACTAGATCTAGGAGGGGAGAGACGGGTAAATCATTCTCTAGTGTGTCCTACCTAAGCTTATTTGTTGGTCGGTCATAATATAGGGATGTTATGTGATATGTTAATTTGTTTAATTAACCCTTGTTTTATGACAGTATTTAAGAATGGCAGCTGAGAACGTTAACAATGGAGTGTATGAGACTGTGGAAACACCTTTAGTCACCAATCAGGAGAACGTGTAACAGGATGGCAATATTCTTCTTGTAAATAATATTATGGAGCAAACGATGAATGATGGAATGTTTAGAAACTTTTTGCAGTTCATGCAAAATCAGACGAGGGAGAATCGTGTACAAAATACGGGTGGAAATGATAGCAACGCGCAGCTTGTCACAGCCAAGCAGTTCAAAAAGTTAGGACCACCAAATTTCTGGGGAAAGCCCGATCCAATTAAGGTGGAAACTTGGGTTAAGCAAATTACCAAGATATTTAATGTCTTGGGATGCACGGAGGAACAGAAGGTTCCATTCGCCACCTTTATGTTTCGTGGTGAGGCAAATTACTGGTGGGAATCTGTGAATCGTACCCAGCCAGCTGCACTCAGTATGTCTTGGGAAACATTTCAGAAACTGTTCAATGACAAGTACTTTCCTAAAAGTATTCATCGTATAAAAGAGGTAGAGTTTATTAGACTGGAGCATAACAACATGACGGTGTCCCTGTACGAGGCGAAGTTCGCGGAGTTATCTAGGTTTGCACCTCATTTGGTAGAAAATGAGGAACGTATGACGAGGATGTTTCTAAGAGGTCTGAAACCCGAGATTCGTCAATACCTTATCTCTCATAAATTTTCTCGTATATTCGATGTTGTCAATGAGGGCTCGATTATTAGAGTGAGATAGTGAGTATGTTCAACCGAGGGACAACAACGAGTCATCATCAATTGTGATAGCGATCATCTCGAACAATGATAACCATCGTGGAAGAAATTATCATGCGAAATGGTAACCACTTCGGTGGTAATCATGGCCAAGATAATAGAAGAAATAATTCAAGTGAAAATTTCAAGAAGAGAAGATTTAACGATGACGGGAAGACGTTGGTAGCAACACCAGCACTAGCAACAAATTCTAGGGGAGGAGAACGACCGCCAGTTAGATGCTACAGCTGCGGAGAAGAGGGACATATAAGTCTAAACTGTTCACAGCCTTCCAAGATATGTTTTAGTTGTGGAAAAGACGATCACATAGCTCGATTTTGTCCTGTAGCGAAATCAAGTCCAGCTGGGACGGTGGCACTAGAGGCGGATACGGACAAGTCAAAGTCAACGGTTCCTGAAAGAGCGTTTGTCGTGACTGGCCAAAATGCGAGGAACCCGAATGAAGGTATCACGGGTTAGTTAATTATAAATTCTTGTGAAATCTATACCTTATTAGATACCGATTCTACCCATTCTTTTATCTCTCCTACTTATGCTCAACGTTTAAACTTGACTCTGGAGAAATTAGACTTTGACTTATCTGTGGAGACTCCGTTAGAAGAAACTTTCGTTATATCCACTATTTATAAATCTTGTTTGATCCAAGTTGGCACCATCACATTACCTGTTGATCTTATCTCTTTAAAGATACTTGCTTTTGATGTGATTTTAGGGATTGATTGGTTAACTACTCATCGTGACAAAATTGATTACTTTTGTAAGGTTGTTAGTTTTCATATTCCTAAGCAACTTGTTATTAGAATTCAAGCAATCAAACCATTGAAGTCAAACACTTTCATATAAAGCCATAAAGTCATTCGTTTATTGAAAAATGAATGTCAAGCTTTCTTAGCCATGTTATGGATTTAAACAAAAATACGTCAGATTTGAATGATATTTCTGTTGTTAGTAAATCTCCTGACGTATTTTCTGAAGAATTTCTTGGCCTACCCCCAGAGCGTGATATTGAATTTTGTATCGACTTTGAACCCGGTACAAAACCCATTTCTAAAATCTCATATCGAATGGCTCCTATTGAACTTCAGGAGTTAAAGACCCAAGTACAAGAGTTGGTACCCGAGCCTCTATCTGGTGACTTCCTTTGTGGAATGCACCAAAGCCAGACTGTCCGTAGGGGACTCTATATTTGTGTGGTGGTAAAACGATAGGTGCCATTGTGACGTGCTATCCAAGATTGGGATATGAGTTACAGTTGAGAGCAACCTAAGTTAGTAATCAAAATATCTAGCTTTCTAGGCTTAGCTGGTTATTATCGGAGATTCGTGAAAGGATTTTCTCGAATCGCTACTCCATTAACTTAGCTGAATCGGAAAGATACAAAATTCGTATGGAGCAAGGAATGCAAGAAGATTTTTCAAGAGCTCAAGAGGCGACTCATTTCAGCACCTGTTCTGACCATACCATCCTGGAAAAGCGAACGTGGTAGCTGACGCGTTGAGTAGAAGATCGTACGCAGGTACGAGTGCGATATTGTTAAACACAAAGACCTATTTTATATAATTTACAAACAATAGAGATAGGGTTAAAGACTCTAGGGACCCACGTGATAATATATGAGTAGAATCGACTTTAATCGATAACGTTAAAGCCGCTCAAGCTACAGACCTGGAGCTGATGAATATAAAGCAGAAGGTGCAAGAAGGCATTATTCTAGAAGTACGAGTCGATGAAAAGAAGAAAGCTCAAACCTTCGATTTATTTGAAATCCTCGATCGAGTAGGAACTGTGGCCTATAGACTCGCCTTAACGCTAAGTATGTCACCTGTTCATAACGTTTTTCACGTATCGATGTTATGTAAATATATGAAATATCCGAACCACATCATTGAGTTAGAACCGGATGAGATAGTCGAAGATTTAACGTACGAGGAGGTACTTGTCAAGATATTGGATAGGAAAGAGCATGTCCTACGAACAAAGGTTATACCACAAGTTAATGTTTTGTGGAGAAACCATGCAATTGAGAAAATGACATGGGAATTGGAATCGAAAATGAAAGAGAGGTACCCTGACCTTTTTGAAACACCAGGTACGTACGTCAATTTCGAGGATGAAATTTCTTAAGGAGGGGAGGTTGTAAGACCCCAGCTTTTTATAAATAAAATTGAATTTTCTCTATTCATTATCTTGAAATAATAAGGAGTTAATTTGATATAATGTTTTGGTTATGGGTGAAATGTGCAAATTTTAAAAAATAAGCAAGTGGTTGTAAAATATTCATTTCTGTCATGGAATATTCGTTTGGTCGTGGAATATTCTTTTTGTCAGAAATATCAGTACGACGACGCAGTCATTTATGGGCCCCATAACGAAATAACTGTCGAATGAAGAAAATGACAAGTTTAAGTTTTTATAACTAACGGCGTAGTTATTCTGAATTAACCTTTGTTGGAATACGGTTGTTAAAATACTGATGTCTGGCGTGGTTGATAGTATAGCTACGGTATTACACAGTATTATTGAATTATTGATTAAATGCGTGAAGAAGGCACTACTTAATAATTGTTACGATGATCTCTTGTTTAATATTTTATTTTATTGATTCAATAATTGTTGCATTGATATTTTATATTATTGTTGTTTCAATAATTGTCACTGCACAATATTTCCCATTATCAGATCAATAATTCATATTATTTGAATAATATTATTAGATAGCATTATTGGCAATGTCTAGAAAGTTCTGTCAGAGAGGTTTGGTCACCTACTTGGCGCCGATGAGGAGAAATCCTTATTGAAAGCCCCTCTTTCACGGGAGCGACTTGGTTGTCATAATTGTGATTCTGTAATATTATTTATGAATAATTAATTATTGATTTATATGATAAGGAAATATTTATTTGATGTGGATATAAATGATGGATTTATTTATGTGATTATAAATTAAAGAATTAATGTTGAGGTGTTTTATCAGTATTTTGTCGGATTGAAGGTATTAAAAACTCAAATCCGTGTTCTTAAAGCTTTATTGCGTGAGTTGTAATTTTAATCCGACCGTTGGATCGTTGTGATTTTTGGATATGTTATACATATATGAGTTGAGTATATGTCCACAAATTTTGAACCGTTGAAAATTAACGCATGATTTGTTATGAATTTTAAAAGGTGTTGAAACGATGTTGAAAATCGTCAGTTTGTGGATTTCGGATATTTTCAGTTTGGAATTTGGAAAAACTCAAAGCCACAAAGTTGTAGAGAATTCGATTTCGTGTGGAATGGACATAAAATTCGCATTTTTCTGATAAACGGGCTATTTTCTATGAATTACTGAAGTTTCGAAAAATAAAATGATTTTTATTAAATTATGGGTGGGACCCACTTTTTGGTGGGTGTTGAATGCACATGGGCTGCTGAAATTTTTAGAATTGAGGGGCTGAAGTTGTCAACAAAGCATGCGTAGAAGTTTGGTGTAAATAATATTATTATTTTATTATTTAGTCTCTTTTGGCGTTCTAGCATTTTCCTATAAATAGACGCTTAGGTTAGAATTGAAAATCACACCAGAAACAAGTTTTCTTTCTCTTTAAATTATAGAGCGTATTTTTGTGAGTATTTTGATAATTTGAGAGTTGTTGTTCAGTACAAGTTTCCTTCGGCTTTCTATCCGATATTCCGATCAAAAGTACCGTTATTTTGAAGTAAGGATGTTATTTTCTTCTTAAATGTTATTATTTTCTTCAGTATCATTATGCTGAGATATTGTTATGAATTTTATTGTGGAATTTCTACCGTTTAGTGTTGGAGTTACTATTCACGTATACCTATACATTATTCACAAATCTGACTTATTATTCATAGAAAAATGAAAATTTCTCTTTTTCATCCCAGATGTCTTTTATGGTTACTATCTTTGATTGTATCCATGTTTTGATCTTTATTCTACTTCACACTTGATTATTATGGAGTATTATTGAATTTTAATAAACCGAAATACGAATCCCTAATATTTATCCTTTTGTCTCAGTGGATTCGTTCTCTAAAATGTTTTTCATCATCCTCAGTCCTTAATGATGATACTTGATGAATATCTTTGGCCTGTAGTGTAAAGATGAATGATTACCTGATGAATATCTTTGGCCCGTAGTGCAAAGATGAGCAGTTATTGAGATGAACATGACCAACTGGTGATACAAATGAATATCTTTGGCCCGTAGTGCAAACATGAATGTTTGATGCAAGATGTATATTAATTGATATTACAGGAATAAAATATTGATGATGGACTTTTAAATTCATAGATGATAGTAAATTTCATTCTCTACTTAACTCTTCTAATGAATTGTTGTTTTCATTGCGATTGTTGATCTAAAACTTGTTATACATTGTATTCTATCAGATTTTTCCCTGTTGAAGACTAAGGATAATTTGTTGTATATTATCTTAGTCATAATATTCTTTACTGGGCTAGTTGAGCTCACCCTTTTCCTTTTTATTCCATTTTTCTTCTCAGGAAGCGAGAACATAGCAGGAACCAGTCGGGGTATAGAGTGATGGTCCTAGACAGTTGTTTTAACAGTCCTCGCTATTTTTGTAAAATAGTGCATCAATAATTGTAATGAGGACTTTATTTTGGTGTGGATATTGTCTAGAAGACAATATTTATATTTAAACTCGTAGTATGTGTTGTTGTATTTTGCACGACAATTGTATTAATAAAGTTATAGTTGTTTCTGTACCATGTATTTGGCGACTTGGAATAGGTTGGGTGTTGTATACCTATTTTGGGGGTGTCACAGTTGGTATCAAAGCTTAGAGATATGATCCCTGGCTGAGATGTGAGACTAGATCTAGGAGGGGAGAGACGGGTAAATCCTTCTCTAGTGTGTCCTACCTAAGCTTATTTGTTGGTCGGTCATAATATAGGGATGTTATGTGATATGTTAATTTGTTTAATTAATCCTTGTTTTATGATAGTATTTAAGAATGGTAGTTGAGAACATTAACAATGGAGTGTATGAGACTGTGGAAACACCTTTAGTCACCAATCAGAAGAACGTACAACAGGATGGCAATATTCTTCTTGTAAATAATACTATGGAGCAAACGATGAATGATGGAATGTTTAGAAACTTTTTGCAGTTCATGCAAAATCTGATGAGGGAGACTCGTGTACAAAATACGGGTGGAAATGATATGAGCAACGCGCAGCTTATCACAGACAAGCAGTTCAAGGAGTTGGGACCACCAGATTTCTGGGGAAAGCCCAATCCGATTAAGGTGGAAACGTGGGTTAAGCAAATTACCAAGATATTTGATGTCTTGGGATGCACGGAGGAACAGAAGGTTCCATTCGCCACCTTTATATTTTGTGGTGAGGCAAATTACTGGTGGGAATCTGTGAATCGTACCCAGCCAGCTGCACTCAGTATGTCTTGGGAAACCTTTCAGAAACTATTCAATGACAAGTACTTTCCTGAAAGTATTCGTCATATGAAAGAGGTAAAGTTTATTAGACTGGAGCTTAACAACATGACGGTGTCCCAGTACGAGGCAAAGTTTGCAGAGTTATCTAGGTTTGCACCTCATTTGGTAAAAATGAGGAGCGTATATAGCGAGTATGTTTACGAGAGGTGCGAAACCGAGATTCGTCAATACCTTATCTCTCATAAATTTTCTCTGTATTCTGATGTTGTCAATAGGGCTCAGTTATTAGAGTGAGATAGTGAGTATGTTCAACCGAGGGACAACAACCAGGGTCATACCGGTGACAGCAGTCATCGGAGCAATGATAACCATCGTGGAGGAAATTATCATGCCAGAAATGGTAACCACTTCGGTGGTAATCATGGCCAAGATAATAGAAGAAATAATTCAAGTGAAAATTTCAAGAAGAGAAGATTTAACGATGACAGGAACACGTCGGCAGCAACACCAGCACCAGCAACAAATTCTAGGGGAGGAGAATGACCGCCAGTTAGATGCTACAGATGTGGATAAGAGGGACATATAAGTCCAAACTGTTCACAGCCTTCCAAGATATGTTTTAGTTGTGGAAAAGACGATCACATAGCTCGATTTTATCCTGTAGCGAAATCAAGTCCAGCTGGGACGGTGGCACCAGAGGCGGATACGGACAAGTCAAAGTCAAGCGGTTCTGAAAGAGTTTATCGTGGTGGCCAAAATGCGAGGAACCCGAACGAAGGTATCACGGGTTAGTTAATTATAAATTCTTGTGAAATCTATACCTTATTAGATACCGGTTCTACCCATTCTTTTATCTCTCCTGCTTGTGCTCAACGTTTAAACTTGACTCTGGAGAAATTAGACTTTGACTTATCTGTGGAGACTCCGTTAGGAGAAACTTTCGTTATATCCACTGTTTATAAATCTTGTTTGATCCAAGTTGGCACCATCACATTACCTGTTGATCTTATCTCTTTAAAGATACTTGCTTTTGATGTGATTTTAGGGATGTATTGGTTAACTACTCATCATTCCAAAATTGATTGCTTTCGTAAGGTTGTTAGTTTTTATATTCCTAAGCAACTTGTTATTCGAATTCAAGCAATCAAACCATTGAAGTCAAACACTTTCATATCAAGCCACAAAGTCATTCGTTTATTGAAAAATGAATGTCAAGCTTTCTTAGCCATGTTATGGATTTAAACAAAAATACGTCAGATTTGAATGATATTTCTATTGTTAGTAAATCTCCTGACGTATTTCCTGAAGAATTTCTTGTCCTACCCCCAGAGCGTGATATTGAATTTTGTATCGACTTTGAACCCGGTACAAAACCCATTTCTAAAATCTCATATCGAATGGCTCCTATTGAACTTCAGGAGTTAAAGACCCAAGTACAAGAGTTGGTACCCGAGCCTCTATCTGGTGACTTCCTTTGTGGAATGCACCAAAGCTAAACTGTCCGTATGGGACTCTATATTTGTGTGGTGGTAAAACGATAGGTGCCATTGTGACGTGCTATCCAAGATTGGGATATGAGTTACAGTTGAGAACAACCTAAGTTAGTAATCGAAATATCTAGCTTTCTAGGCTTAGCTGGTTATTATCGGAGATTTGTGTAAGGATTTTCTCGAATCGCTACTCCGTTAACTTAGCTGAATCGGAAAGATACAAAATTCGTATGGAGCAAGGAATGCGAGAAGATTTTTCAAGAGCTTAAGAGGCGACTCATTTTGACACCTGTTCTGACCATACCATCCTGAAAAAGCGAACGTGGTAGCTGACGCGTTGAGTAGAAGATCGTACGCAGGTACGAGTGCGATATTGTTAAACACAAAGACCTATTTTATATAATTTACAAACAATAGAGATAGAGTTAAAGACTCTAGGGACCCACGTGATGATATACGAGTAGAATCGAATTTAATCGATAACGTTAAAGCCGCTCAAGCTACAAACCTGGAGCTGATGAATATAAAGCAGAAGGTGCAAGAAGGCATTATTCTAGAAGTAAGAGTCGATGAAAAGAAGAAAGCTCAAACCTTCGATTTATTTGAAATCCTCGATCGAGTAGGAACTGTGGCCTATAGACTCGCCTTAACGCTAAGTAATCGCTTGTTCATAACGTTTTTCACGTATCGATGTTATGTAAATATGTGAAATATCCGAACCACATCATTGAGTTAGAACCGGATGAGATAGCCGAAGATTTAATGTACGAGGAGGTATTTGTCAAGATATTGGATAGGAAAGAGCATGTCCTACGAACAAAGGTTATACCACAAGTTAATGTTTTGTGGAGGAACCATGCAATTGAGAAAATGACATGGGAGTTGGAATCGGAAATGAAAGCGAGGTACCCTGACCTTTTTAAAACACCAGGTACGTACGTCAATTTCGAGGATAAATTTTCATAAAGAGGGGAGGTTGTAAGACCCCAGCTTTTTATAAATAAAATGTAATTTTCTCTATTCATTATCTTTAAATAATAAGGAGTTAATTTGATATAATGTTTTGGTTATGGGTGAAATGTGCAAATTTTACGAAATAAGCAAGTGGTTGTAAAATATTCATTTCTGTCATTGGAATATTCTTTTTGTCAGAAATATTCGTACGACGACGTAGTCATTTGTGGGCCCCATAACGGAATAATTGTCGGATGAAGAAAATGACAAGTTTAAGTTTTTATAAATAACGGCGTAGTTGTTACCGTTAACACTGTTGGAATAACTGGTGGTTAAAATTTAGTAATCTGGCGTGGTGCATAACGATGTGCTTTACGGTATTGCACAGTATTATTGAATTATTGATTCGTACGTAAGAAGGCACTACTCAATAATTGTTACAGTATTTACTATTCAATATTTTATTTTATTGATTCAATAATTGTTGCGTTGATATTTTATATTTTGTTGTTTCAATAATTGTCACTGTACAATATTTCCCATTATCAGATCAATAATTCATATTATTTGAATATTATTATTAGATAGCATTATTGGCAATGTCTAGAAAGTTCTGTCAAAGAGAGGTTTGGTCACCTAATTGCGTGCCAGTAAGGAGAAATCCTTATTGGAAAGCCCCCTCTTTCCTGGGAAAAAATCAAAGCTAAACAGTTGTAGAGAATTCGATTTCGTGTGGAATGGACATAAAATTTGCATTTTTCTAATAAACGGGCTATTTTCTATGAATTACTGAAGTTTCGGAAAATAAAATGATTTTTATTAAATTATGGGTGGGACCCACTTTTTGGTGGGTGTTGAATGCATGTAAATTTCTTTGAAATTTTTAATTGAGGGTTGAAGTTGTCAACAAAGCATGCGTAGAAGTTTGGTGTAAATAATATTATTTTATTATTTAGTCTCATTTGGCGTTCTAGCATTTTCCTATAAATAGACGCTTAGGTTAGAATTGAAAATCACACCAGAAACAAGTTTTTTTTCTCTCTGGATTATCGAGCATATTTTTGTGAGTATTTTGATAATTTGAGAGTTCTTTATTAAGTTTACAAGTTTCCTTGACTTTCTATCAGATATTACGATCGGAAATCTAGTTATTTTGAAGTAAGGGATGTTATTTTCTTCTTAAATGATATTATTTTCTTCAATATCATTATGATGAGATATTGTTATGAATTTTATTGTGGAATTTCTACCGTTTTGTGATGGGGTTACTATTCACGTATACGACACTATTCACATATACAACACTATTCACCGAAAAATGAAATTTTCTCTTTTTCGTCCCAGATGTCTTTTATGGTTACTATCTTTGATTGTATCCATGTTTTGATCTTTATTCTACTTCACACTTGGTTATTATGGAGTATTATTGAATTTGGATAAACCGAAATACGAATCCCTAATATTTGTCCTTTTGTCTCACTGGATTCGTTCTCTAAAATGTTTTTCATCATCCTCAGTCCTTAATGGTGATACTTGATGAATATCTTTGGCCTGTAATGCAAAGATGAATGATTAACTGATGAATATCTTTGGCCCGTAGTGCAAAGATGAACATGTGTTTGAGATGAACATGACCAACTGGTGATACAAATGAATATCTTTGGCCCGTAGTGCAAAGATGAATGTTTGATGCAAGATGTATATTGATTGATATTACAGGGATAAAATATTGATGATGAACTTTTAAATTCATAGATGATAGTAGATTTCATTCTCTACTTAACTCTTCTAATGAATTGTTGTTTCCGCTGCAGTTGTTGATCTAAAACTTGTTGTCTATTGTATTCTATCAAATTTTTCCCTGTTGAAGGCTAAGGATAATTTGTTGTATATTATCTTAGTCATAATATTCTTTACTAGACTAGTTGAGCTCACCCTTTTTCTTTTTGTTCCATTTTTCTTCTTAGGAAGCGAGAACATAGCAGGAACCAGTCGGGGTATAGAGTGATGGTCTTAGACAGTTGTTTTAACAGTCCTCGCTATTTTTGTAAAATAGTGCATCAATAATTGTAATGAGGACTTTATTTGGGTGTGGATATTGTCTAGAAGACATTATTTGTATTTAAACTCATAGTATGTGTTGTCGTATTTTGCACGACAATTGTATTAATAAAGTTATAGTTGTTTCTGTACCATGTATTTGGCGACTCAGAATAGGTTGGGTGTTGTATACCTATTTTGGGGGTGTCACAACAGTAATACGTGTGGTTGCATAGTAGCACACGGTATTGATTATTGATGCTTACGTGAGAAGTTACTTAGTTATACTCAATTATTGCTACAGTAATTGCTGCATCATGTAACATTCTATAATTTTTTTTAAATTGTTATATTAAATATTTATTGAATTATATATAAGTATTTAATGGATGTGTTTATTGTTGAATAAATAATTGTTCAAATTGATTCGATTTGGTTAATTATTTGTTAAATAAATAATTAAGGAAATTAATTATTATATTCTAATTTAATTTAATTATTAGGTTATAGAGTTTTGATTGAATGAATTATTATATTTTAATTTGAATTTGTAATTAAAAGGATGTGTTAGTTGATTAAATAAAGTTATAATTATATAGAAAATTATAATTTTGTGGTATTGATTTACGTGTTAAGGTAATTTAATAAATTGTTATTAGAATTAATTTAATTGATTATTGAAAAATTTAATTAAATAAAAGTGTGACAAATAACCTTTTATAAAGGAGTTATTAAAATAAATTAAAGGAGTTTAATTCAGTTTTGCCAAACAAGGCCTAATGCCTATTAAGTCTTTAATCTATTTGTGTTTTACCAAACAAGGCATAAGGATTAAATGATTATATTTTTAGTAGGTAACCAAACAAGCCTTATGGCTTTTGATTTTCAAAAATATGATAACGGATATCAGTTATACTATTTATATTATATAATTAATATATATTATATCTTATACGTTATAACTCTAATACGTAAGATTAGAATAGAGAGGTAAGACTCAGTAGAAGAGAAGAAGAAAGTTTACAAAGAGAAAAGAAAAGAGAATTGGGAGAAGGCTAGAGAATTAGAGAAAGGAATTGGGAAAAAGAAGATTGATATCAAAGGATAGCCACTATCTTCTAATTCTAAAGTATCATCTAAACTCTGTTATTTGTTTTTCTTTTCAAAAGTTATATTTGTATTCTCTCCCAATTTTCTCTATAAAATCTTTGTAGAAATTGAATTAATTGTTATAGATAGTTTTATATGTTAAATTGGTTGTTGTGAAACTATTTTCATAAGTTATATATGAGTATAGTCGATGAATTGATGTTATGTATGTAATTTGTAAAGAAAACTTTATTACGGTGAGTTTATATGAATATATATATATATATATATATATATATATGAATATGGTTTAGTTTAAGGTTTAATTAGTTGTTTAGTTGATAAATTGACTATTGAATTTGAAAGAGGTTGTATAAACATAAAAAAGGTGGTTTGAATTAACTGTTTTGGTTGAAAAACAAAATCACAGTGTTGATTTTCATTGAAAACATCAAAAAGTGAGTTTTTATCAAAAACATTAAAATTGGATGTTTTAAATACGATGTTTGTGTTGTTTTATGAGTATAATCATGTTAAGAGTCTTTGAAATATGTTTATATAAAGTCTCTGTATGATGTACATGCTAATTAAAACATTAGAAAGTAGCTTGTAGGCCAAAATTGGCTTTGTTCATGTGATTTAAAGTGGTGGTTTTAAAATCACGCAATTTGAACGCATGTAGTAACTTAGTAGTATAGTTCTCATGTCGTTGCGCTGGCGCATACACTGCATGATGGCCTCTTGAAATATAATTCTTCTTGCATGACTCCATCTCCGTGTCATGGCCAACCCATGATATAAATTGTGGCACCGCAAATATGAAGTTAGCGAGAATAGTCAGACAGTGTAATTTTTGTACTCAAAGTCTGAAGGAATTGTTATGTGTTAATAGTTGGACTATTAAATTATGACTCCATTATTTCTATATCATGAATGAGCATGTTATTAGTAATTAACTTGTTTTGTAATTTGATTATGTGATTAAAAAAATCAAATCTTACATGATGAATGTACTTAGTTATGTTTGTAAAGTGGTAGTGACAAACTATGTCATGATGACACATATATATATATAGGGTATTGTGATTCAAATTGTTTGGTTTAACCTACGAGCAAGGCAAGTTCTCTAAATCTATTTTCTTGTTGAGCGAATTATTGTTTCCAATTCGATTACCATATTATGATGCAAGATTTCTAAACTTTATTGAGCAAGTTATTCTTGTATTTAACTTGTTGTTTAGCATGCAAATTTATATATACTAATGTTGAAAAAATTTATCGTTCAAATGGATATGCATGCTTAGTATTCTATTCTAAATAACCTTGGCTTAATATTATTCAAGCAAGGTGTGTTATAGTTATTCAACATGTATGCTATTAGATTATTCCTAAAGTATGATTTAATTTACCATGTCGATTCAGTTATGATTATTCCATAGTATGACGTTATTAATTTTATTCAACTAATCCTTAGTTGATGTTCGTTGAATTCCAAATTACCTTGAAATGTATCCAAACCAAACTCACTTTGGTGCAGACTTGTACTCTAAATACTGAGATGAACAACCCTATTATTAGGGGTAATTTATGCTTAGCGTTGAAATGTTTGTGCACAATACATTTATGCTGAAGAAATTTGATCCCCCTAAGTACGAGGAGTCCCTATAGTCTTATGACTGTTAAAGTTTAAGTTGAAAAATTACTTATAACTATGGACATAGTTCGTGGTCTTAGGACCCTCAGTTATATACTTCAGAGTGTTGATAAATCATATTGCTTAATTCTATCAAGCATCTTATTTGACAGTTGTTGTAAAGATTTTTATTCATTGTTGTTTCAAGTGAGCTTTGTTTGCTCACTCTTGCTTATATAACTATTACAGTTTTAGATGAAAAGGTTGATGTACCTAGCAACAGTAAGGGAAAAGGAAAGATGAACAAGTATTGAAGACTTATATTATGTTAATATTTTATTATCAGATTTTAATTGAATGGTTGTAATGAAGTTTATTTATTTTCCGCATTTGAATGATTGTATTTAAAGGTTAGACAACCTGGGAGATTTTTATTATGTAACCCTTTAATGGGGAAGGTTTTATTTATTCAATTGTATAATGATTGGTAGTTAGATATGAATGTTTGATTAAGTGAACACCAAATCCTATGGGAATAAAGTACCTGGGTTTGGGGGTGTCACAAGTTGGTATCAAAGCCTTAAGTTATAAACCTTAGGTGGGGAAAAGCCTTAGGAAGTAACCTTCGAAAAGATAGTGATGATAAACTCTTATCGAGTTTTAAGGAGGAAGTAATAAAACACTTATGTGCTTACGTGATTACAACTTATGTGCTCGTGAGTGTCTAGTAATGATGATTAATAACTAAAACCTAAAAATCTTGTTGTCAGGATGGCTAATGTCGGAGAATCCAGTCAGGCTAGGGAGGAAGGACCTCAGATGCCTAGAGAGGAGGAATCTCGTGACATTCAAGTGGTGTGGGAACAACTACTTCCACGGGAGTCAGCCCCATTGTTTACAGTGGTTGAAGATGAAGATGATAAGGTAGAAACAGATGAGGAAGACCCCGTTGAGTTGCCGCAGGCAATTGAGGATGACGAGGATGAGGAGGAAGAGATTCCACTGACCTCGATGGCTGCTCGTATGTACGATGAAGTCTACGACCACAATGTGGAACTTCAAGATACTGTCGAGGAATTGCAAGAAATAGTAGCTAAGCAACAGACCTCGATGGCACAGAAGGACGAAGAAATCCAGGACCGAGAGGAACGCCTGAGCAATGTTGAAGAAGAGTTGATTCACAATGAAGGAGAGAACGAGCGAATGAGAGCAAAGATTACAGAGTTGAAGAACAAGTTGAAAGAGGAATCTACTAAGAGGGCAAGAGCCGAAGATGCGTACGAGAAAGCTGATCAACGAGCCAAAATAGCAGAGGGAGATGCACAAGCAAAAAGAATGAAGATGGAGGAAATGAATAACGTGTTCAACACCGTGATTAATCGAGCTCAAGATCGGGTCATGGGTTATCCGATTCAGTTTGAAATGCTGCCATCGTACATACTATAGCGTCGAACCATGTTCTGAATTATGGATGAAGAGCGTCGTAAGGCTATGCAGTATCTTAGTAGGACATCGTAGAGAGTGTATTTCATTTATGATCTATGTTATGATAAATAATATGTAAATCCCAAGTGTTATGTAACCTATGGGATTTGATGATGATGTCCTGAAACTTTAGTAGTTTATGAAAATAATGTAAATAGCAGTGATGCTATTATTATGACGTTTTTTTTAAAGAAATTATGAATGAATAAAAGTTATTATATTCTTTTATCAAAAGTGTTATGTGTTATGTGGTTATTACTTTTATGGGGGCAAGTTAAGTAGAAATTACTTAAAAGAGTTGAGTAATAATCTAATGAATGTATTTTTAACAGAAAATGCCTCCAAGACGTCAACCACCCCCGTCAGAGAACTAATGAAGGACCTAACAACAATAATGCTGAAGCTAACTCCGTGCAGCAGCTGGTGACGTTACTGATAGGTGCACTGCAGAATCAACCACAGAATCAACCACAAAATCAAGCTACAACGTTTAAGGACTTCAAGGCGGTTGGACCACCAGAATTTTGTGGGTCCATGAACCCGACTGAGGCATAGACATGGGTCATGGAGATAGAGAAGGTGTTCGATGTGGCGGGGGTAGGGGAAGATCAGAAGACTATTTTTGCAACATTCATGTTGAAAGCAGAGGCTAGTTATTGGTGGTAGGCCAATAAAACTCGAGTAGGACTAGGGGTTAAGGCTTGGGATAGGTTTAAGGAGATGTTCTTCGAGACCTATTTCCCAGAGAGTTCGAAGATTCAGTTAGAAGTGCAGTTTTTAGAATTGAAGCAGGGAATGATGACGGTGTCGGAGTATGCCGCGAAATTCAACGAGTTGGCGAGGTTTGCTGTGACGCCCCCAAAATAGGTATACATCCCCTATTCTGAGTCGCAAAATACATGGTACAGAATACAAATACAATCTTAAATATACAACAAGAGAGCTGTGAGTTTTAATACAAACATTGTCTTCTAGACAATATTCACTCTCTGAATAAGTCCTCATTACATTTAATAACACACTATTTAATGTAATAGTTAGGACTACTAATACTATCATCCGGTATGATCACTCCGTTCCCCGACTAGTCCCGCCACGTTCTCATTTCTCAAGAGAACGGTGAAAGAAAGGGTGAGCTCAACTAGCCCAAGAAGAAATATTATGACTAAGATAATGCGAGAATAAATTATCATTAGTCTTCAACAATGTTAAACTGATAAAATACAATAGACATCAAGTTTAACTGCAGCGGAACATGCAATCCATTAAAAGAGTCAAGTAGAGAATAAAATATCTATTATGATTTAAAAGGTTTTTCATCACTTTTATCGCTGGGACTCAGCTTAATAAATAATCCACCTCCTCCCTGCACTACGGCCAAGGATATTCATAAGTATCACAACCACAAATTATTAATGCACTACTGGCCAAGGATATTTGAGTATTCATTAATGGTCATGATCATGCCAACAACTGTCCATCAATGCACTACGAGCCAATGAGGACTTTTATCACATATTTGTAACATTACAGTCATGATTACACCGAATAATCCCTAGTCATAATCATACCAAGTCCATCTATGCATTACAGGCCACAGATGACTTTCAACAAAATATAAATATGAGGATGATGACAATGATATAAGAATTCAATAAAACAAGTTCAAGAATTAATTTATTCAGGAACTAATAACGTCCAAATTGTCAACATGATACTTCTTTGTAGAGTAAAATTCAAGAATGCTCAGAAGAATATTTTCATGAAAAGATACTGGATGAAGCGCAAATATCAAGGATATTCCACTAATTTCATGGAGTATAAAAGTCAAAACTTTAACCAACTGAGTATAATAAAGAATGGAATAACAAAAGAAATCACCATGCATGCGGTACTTCGCATAGACAGGTTATTCCAACAGAATAATAAATAACGGAACCAGGTCCGGCGTAAAAGAAACGCGCAGGCAGATGATGATATTCCAACAAAATAATAAAGACGAAACCAGATCCAGCGTAAAACACACAGACAGGATATTCCAACAAAATAATAAAGAACGGAATAATAATAGAATTTCACCATGTATGCGATACTTCACATAGACAGGTTATTCCAGCAGAATAATAAATAATAAAATAACAGAAGAATTTCACCAAGTATAGGGTATACCGCGTATACAAGTTATTCCAACAGAATAATAAAGAATGGAATAACAAAAGTTCTCTTCATGAATATGAAAATAAATAATATCCCTTACCTTATAAAGAAGAGTACTCCGACAGTAGGGCAGGGATATACTTGAAGAAACTTTCACTACGCTCAAAGCTTTCTTAAACGCTAAAGAAATACGCTCAAGATAGAAGAATAATTCTCTCTACAGCTCTCTAGAGTTTTGGTGAATTAAGTAAGAAATAATGAAGGAATGAGCTTCTATTTATAGAAGAATGGATGAATAGTAACCAATCCATGAACGGTCCAGATCGATTTACTTTAAATGGACGGTCCAGATTGGTTTACAATAAAATATAATATATTCTATTTATAATCTAATAAAATAAATTAGTTTTAAAAAGATTGTACTATGCAAACACTATGCAGGCACTATGCATAATAAAATATAATATATTCTAATTATTGTCTAATAAAATGAATAACTTTATAAAAGTATTCATTTTATATAAAAAGATTTTACTATTAGCCTAATAAAACGAATAACTTTATAAAAGTATTCTGTTTCATATAAAAAGCTTTTTTGTTTTATTACATTAATAATACTAATAAAACAAAACTTCATCATCATTATTATTATTCACACTATTAATCGACCAGGTCATTCCCAGGAAAGAGGGGCCTTTCCAATAATGATTTCTCCCTATTGGCGCGCAATTAGGTGACCAAACCTCTCCTTGGCAGAACTTCTAGACATCGTTAATAATACAAATAATAATATTAATAACTTCGTCATCTTAATTATAAAATATCAACAATAATTGAATCAATTAACGTGAGATACTATGCAACAATTACTGAAGCAATAATTGAACAAAACTGAGGGACTTCTCACGTAAGCATCAATAATCAATACCATGTGCTACTATGCAACCACGTGTATTCATGTACTTTTAACGCCGGGTGTTTCAACAGTTAACGGTAAAACTTCCGTCGTTATTTCCATAAAAGTATTTTTGTCGTTTTCTCAATCCGACAATAATTCCGTTGTTGGGTCCACCAATGATTGTGCTGTCGTACGAATATTCCCTGTTTAAAATGAATATTCCCCACCAATCGTATATTATATAACAACTTGCGTACTTTGCAAAATTTCTAAATATTACCCACAACTATAACATTAAATCAAATTCATTCCATAATATTTAAAAATGATAATTATAGAAAATTCATCTTTATTCATAAAAGTTGGGGTCTTACATTTGTGCCATAGCAAGTCAGAACAGATGAACGCAAGGCGAAGAGGTTTGAACAAGGACTGAAGCCCTGGTTGTATAGTAGGGTTTCCTTGTTCCAGTTGAAGACATTTGCAGCCGTAATGGAAAAGGCAATTCTTACTGAAGGTGGAGGTGAGGCTGTAACCAAGTTCAATCAAGAACAGAAAAAGAAGAAGAATGAAGTGGAGGTTAAGAATGGAGTTGGTGGTAGCGGAAATGGTAACAATAATCTGAAAAGAGAGTGGAATGGAAATGTGGTTGCCGGAAATCAACAAGGTAACCAGCAGAATAAGAAGTTTAAAGCATGTGCTACATGCGGGAAGTTTCACAAGGGTGTATGCTTAATGGGGAAACGAGTATGCTTTAATTATGGTCAGGAGGGTCACATCGCCCCAAACTGCAATCAACCCAAGAAAAACGTTTGCTTCACTTGCGGGTCCAAGGATCACTTTACTCGTGAGGGCCCTAAGAAGAAAGCTGGAGAGACAACGGGAAGCAAGGGAGGAAGCAGTGGAGGTACTTGGGCCATTACTGGACCAACAAAATCAAACAAACCCATAGCCAGAACCTTCAACATAACTATGCAAGATGCGGTGCAATTAAAGGATGCGGTGTCAGGTATTATCCCAATCAATGATATTGATGCTTATGTATTATTTGATTCGGGTGCTACTTGCTCATTTATATCTGATGAATTTGCTATGAGATTAGGATTGTCTAGTGAAGAATTGATTTCCCTTTAAACATAGAAATTTTGAATAAGGAAGTAATTCCTATTAGGTTCGTATACAAGAACTGTAGAGTGAATATTAAGGGAAATATTATGATGGTAGATTTAATTCCGATTAGGCTTGGAGAGTTTGATGTTATTTTGGGAATGGATTGGTTGTTCAATTGTGGAGCGATAATTGATTGCCAAAAGAAATGTGTAAACCTTATGACTCCGTCAAAAGTAGTTTTCAACGGTAGCAAATCGCCTAGATAAATAAGATGTCTAACGTTTATGCAGGCCAAGAAGTTGTTGAGTCAAGGTTGTGTGGGTTATCTAGCTTACATAGTTGATACTCAGAAGAAGGGTGTGAAATTGGAAGAAATACCAGTGGATAGGGAATTCGTGGACGTGTTTCTGGAGGATTTGCCAGGACTTCCGCCTGACAGAGAGATCGAGTTCGTGATAGACTTAGCACCAGGAACCACTCCGATATCGAAGACCCCGTACAGAATGGCTCCGGTAGAGATGAAGGAACTGATGGTACAACTGCAGGAGTTATTGGATAAGAAATACATTCAGCTGAGTGAGTCACCGTGGGGAGCACCGGTGTTATTCATAAAGAAGAAGGATGGGTCAATGCGTCTTTGCATTGATTATAGGGAGTTAAACAAAGTCACTATTAAGAACAAATATCCATTGCCGAGAATAGACAATTTGTTTGACCAGTTGAAGGGTGCTAGATATTTCTAAAAAATAGATTTGAGAAGTGGGTATCATCAACTGAAAGTAAGGAAGGAGGATGTACTGAAGACGACATTCTGAACTCGGTATAGACATTACGTATTTTTGGTGATGTCTTTTGGTTTGACAAACGCCCCTGCAGCGTTCATGGATTTGATAAACAGGGTGTTTAAACCATTTTTAGACAAGTTTATGGTGGTGTTTATCGATGATATTCTGGTGTACTCTAGAACTCAAGAAGAACACGTGGAACACTTACGTCCTAATATTTGGAGACGCTAAGAAAGGAAAAGTTGTACGCAAAATTCTCTAAATGTGAATTCTGGTTAGAACGTGTACAATTTCTTGGGCACGTAATTGACAAGGATGGAATTTCAGTGGATCCATCAAAGATCGAAGCTGTGATAAATTGGGAGCAACCAAGAACTCCATCAGAAGTGAGAAGTTTCTTGGGATTGGAAGGGTATTACAGATGGTTTATCCAGGATTTCTCCAAGATTACCACTCCATTGACAAATTTGATTAGGAAATCTGTAAAATTTGTTTAGACGGAGAAGTGTGAAGGAAGTTTCCAAGAATTGAAAAAGAGGTTAAGTATGGCACCTGTGTTGTCATTACCTGATAATACAGGAAATTTTGTGGTGTATAGTGATGCTTCACACAAAGGATTAGGATGTGTCCTTATGCAGAATGGCAAAGTCATCGCGTATGCATCCAGACAATTGAAAGACTACAAAAAGGGTATCTGACTCATAATTTAGAGTTGGCGGCAGTTGTGTTTGCTTTGAAAATATGGAGACACTATCTCTATGGAGAAAAATGTGAGATCTACATAGACCATAAGAGTCTGAAGTACATTTTCACTCAGAAAGACCTGAATATGCGTCAAAGGAGATGGATGGAATTGATAAAAGATTATGATTGTGAGATCTTTTATCATCCAAGCAAAGTAAACGTGGTTGCAGATGCCTTGAGTAGGAAAGGTAGAGAAAAATTGATGTTGTTAACTGATAAGGAGGAGCTTATTTCAGCAATGTCAAGGTTAGAGTTGGAAATCAAATTTCGAAAGAATCCGATAAAAAATTATACCTGATGGAAGCCAGTCCAACTTTGGTGGACACTACAAGAAAAATGGCCATCTGCGACCAATGATATCAGCGACCGCACTATCTGGTCACTGATAATAGTAATAGCGACCGATATCTGCGACCGATAAGGATTCTCGTCGCTAGTATATATCGACCGATGACGCGTCACGACGGTCATTGATCGTCGTGAAGAATTTCACCCAAAAATTTGATGCGAAACTTTGGTAGCAACAACCAATCTATATCGTGACCGCATGCGATTCGCTAATATATCCACATCATTAAAACTAGCGACCGCGCATGCGATCATTTGATGGTGATCATTGATTCTTATAACTCAATCGATTCGAGTTATTTCGATCAATCTGAAAAAGAAAGAAAAGAGGGAATATAGACGAGGGAGAAGAGGGAGTAAGGGGGGAAGAGAAGAGGGAGGGAGACTGCCGACCACTGCCGACCATTATCGACCACCACCGCGCCACCGCTGCACCACTGCCGCACCACCACTGCACCACCACCGGTAACCCCCAATTAATCCCTAAATTAAACTGTCTGTTATTGCTGATTGAATGGCAAGAGTCTATGAATATAAATATGTTGTGTGTTTGGAATTGATGAAAGTTATTTTATGCTCTTATTATTATGTTTGTTTGCAGTAGTAATGTAGGATGTTTGTGGCTAGTTTTATGCCACTGGATTTCAAGATACCATTGTCTTTGTTTTAATAGGAGTTTTTAGAGGACTAGTTAATTTATAAATTGAAGAGTTTGTGTTGGTATGGCTATTATTATTATTATGGGAAGAAAAAGAATTTTAGGTAGAAACATGAAAAGTATGGGAATGCTTTTGTTATACTGTATAAGTACAATTATTGTTAGCTTTCAACTTAATTACCAACTTCCAACTTGCATATTTTGAGAGTGACAATGTTTGGGTTTTAGATGAGCTTGTTCCATATGATATGAGCTTGTTAGGTACTTGAATATCCATAATAGCCACCCAATGGGAAATGATAACAAATCTTTCTTCCTAATGGCTTACTTCAAAGACCAATAAGGCTAGGCTTCTTGGGTACCTACACCTATCTATGTTATGCTTAGTTGAATATGTATTGCAATGAAAAATGAAAATGCCACATTACTGATGAGCAGTGACCTATGTAATAGGTTATTACATTAAATGAAGAATGTAATGAAAAACAAAGTCCCAAAACATATATTGTATTACAAGGTGACAAGTGTTTTGTAATTATTATTAATTCGAAATTCATTTGATACTAGGGTCTATTTTTCTTACCAGAAATTAGTTTTCATATTTATAAACACACAACATATTTATATTCATATTTATATATCTTATGTATTTATATACATTGAATAATTCAGTATTTAATGTAAACATAAATTTAAAAAAATTATTGTTGATATTCTTTGAAATTGGGACAATTTTGGGCTTCTTATTGTTTTTACTAATATTGGATTCTCCTAAATTGTGCCTTGAATTATAGTTGTGCACATTCTATTTTGTGTGTTGGGATTATATTTTGCTGAAATTGGTCAAGTATGCATGCCCTCGTGCATGTGGATAGTCCATATTATAGGGAGACTCTTAGAATTTTTTCATATATAAGTCAAATGGCCATATAACTTGAACATGAGTATAACATAAAACATAACTAGGAATTAAGTTTATCCATAATTCAATCAAGAAGAAGGTTCAAAGAAGTTTTCCATAATTCACGGTCGAGAAGATAAAGAAAATGACACACTATTAATATGTATGCTATAAGTATGACTTAGCTTAGAATAGAAAGAAAATGAAAAGTACAAACACAAACACAAACACTCTTTTCAATCACACTATTAATGAGTTGTTTCTAAAATATCCATATACTTAATGAGTATATGTGATGTTTTTGTTGTGTTTAGATATGGACCCTCGAATCATATATAGGAATGCTTTAAAGACCATATGTGTTCTATTGTAGACTATTGGGGATTTGTGTGACTAGTGTTGTTAGATAGTGAGGAGTACATACATTGCCTATAGATAACATGTAAAAATGGTTCCCTAAGTTAGTTAAGGTCTACATGGTGTGTTGTGCAAATTCTTGCTTAAATATCATTGAAAATAAGCTTTATAGAACAATGAACACTAAAATAGTGAATCACCATACCTGGACCCCATACACAAGTTTCAATAGTCATAATAGGACATAAGAAAGCTACACAAACTAAAGGAACCAAGCCCAAGCCATTTTGAGCATGAGACTTGTTAAAAATCACATTTTAAAGCCAAACATGGACTGTTTTGGACAATTCATAGTACCTAACCTTAAAGGACTATTATGAGAAGATACAAAGTTGCTCATACATGTTAGTAATGATTCCCAAACATGGTCATTAATAAAGCCAACAAGAAAACCAATTTAAGCTCTCTTTTCAAGCCTAAAGTGAGCTTTGATAAGTCAAAATGAGTTAGATGATTAAATAAAGTTTGGTGATGCTAAAAGTAACCTTAAGTAACTTAAATATACACGCCTAGACTATCCTAGTGGCCTAGACTATCCTATCCTATTGTCCTTTTGTTTACATACAATTACATATCCTGATGTTCTCCATATCCCTGACATGTTTATGTACCTTTCATTTATAACTTATACTAACATCCTAAATTTTTTTTTTATAGATGTCTTTCGAAACTGCAAAGACGAAAAGCCTTGGGTTGGGTCAGGCCCTAATCATGTCTTTGAAGGCCAAGCTAATCCAGGATGATCACATTCTTATCTGATTCGTCCTCCTCCGGATAAGCACGTAAGTTAAACATCGTAGATATATATATATATATATATATATATATATATATATAAGGGTTTTAATATAAATTATTGTATATTGTAGTGATTTTCAAGATAGTAAAATTGTGAAGTGCATTTCACAATTATACTTCTGTAAGCTCGGCCTACGCTTGGTGATTACATGGTAGCACACCTCTCGCCCATAAGGATGTAGTTTAATTTGAATTTGGTATATTTTTTATCACTCGATAGATAATACATAGTTAATCAAATAATATTGCTTAGTAATATATAACAGTTTTAATATTATTATTGTTATTTTATTTACGAAACGATATAGATGGGACGACCTTACGAGCATCGATTATTGAGACACTATTCGCGTAGTGCTACTGCATCTGAACTAAAGATAATTTGAACAAGGAACGACAAAAAGCCACCGCAATCTTTGAGATTGACCATCCGGGGCAGGGAAAAAGATATATGACGTGAGCATAGCCCCGTGAGTGAGTGCGCATGCAGCCCATATGGGTGCGAGATGTGTGACCGATGGAAAGTCGAGAGAGTGGGTCAAGAGGCGAAGACGCCGCCTCAAACAGATCCTCGAGTGTGTATCGACGGCGAGAAGGCAAAAGGCACGACGTATCGGGGTGGCAGTATATCACAACCGCAAACATATTGCTTTGTGGAGAATACGTATGTTATGTTTGATCATCTTTTGTAGCTAAAATATCATATGTTTACATAATAATATGAGGAAATGAACTATAGGAGTCTCGGTCTCAAGGTCAACCTATCAATTGGTTGGATGTGTATGTGGCCACCGCGATGGTCTACGAAGGTTATTGAGATAAGCGGTAATAAGTTCACTTTATCCTAATATGTTGTTTATAAATTGTAACGACCTTTCTTTAGTATTTTTTTTATTTATTTTAACTATTTAATTGTTCACCTTCCGACGGGACACTTATAAGGGCTTAATGAAGCAAGCGCTATCCTCAAGGCACCCCGCGTCCGTCGATTGATCAAGAATTATGGGAGAGGCGCCCATCGTGAAGAAAAATTATGTCAAAGGCCGAGGACAAAGACGACGCCGACCATCGAGTAGCACGGCGGCACTCGCCACCGATCTACACGATCATCGAGTTATCCCCCTATCATCACTCCTGCTTGATGTGTGTGAGAGCGATCTGTCGAGATCGTGATCTTCTTCAGATAATTGGCGGGCATCTGCGGTCTCTCGAGTCCCGATGAGTTGGCGGAGGCGAAGCAATATATGGCGGCAGTAGGAGCAAAGATCACAACAACAAGAGAGCGTATATATATATCGTTTATTGTTTAGCTACATTGTCTTATATGTTTATAGTCTACGGTCGATGTCTTACTTATATGTAACATATATGTTTTATTACTTTGATAATTACTGGGATCCTAATTTGGATGATCCATGAAAGAGCCTAGACTTATTTTTTTAGATTTTTAAAGCCTTGTACTCTTTTAGATTCATTCTTTGGACAATTGTATTAGTTTATATGGATGTTTACGATATCGATTATATTGTGTTGGATGAATGTTTTGTATTGTAATGGATGAATGTTTTGTATTGTATTGGATGGATGTTAATATGGATGCTTGATATATATATATATATATATATATATATATATATATATATATATGTTGGGATTGGGATTGAAAGCGGTACAAAGCGAGTTATTTTGGGAAATCATTAAAATAGGCAAAAAATTTAAAAAAAAAAACCAATGATCAGACATGCGAAGTCGCTATAAATGTATCAAATCGCTTGAATCTAGCGACCGCAGCGGTCGCTATTATCGGTCGCTGACACGTGTGACACGTCACGCATGACAAATGACTCAGCATAAGTCATAATAGCGACGGTATCGGTCGCTACTTGCGGTCGCTAATTAGTCGGTCGCTATTGTTGGTCGCTGATGTCCTTCCAGCGACCAGATTATCTGCGACCAGATCGGTGAACGGACACGGTCAAGAATAGCCATCAATGATCGTATGCGGTCACCGATGTCTGATCGCCGATATGCTTTTTATGTTGTAGTGGGACAAAGTGAAGAACGCTCAACTGTAGGATGAGGAATGCAGAAAAATAAAAAAAAGTGTGGGCGAAGGAAAATAAGTGAAATAAAAGGTTGATACCGAGGGAATGCTGAGATTTGAGGGACGAATCTGGGTTCCAGCAGTACCAGATATTAAAGAAGACATCTTGACAAAAGCTCATTGCTCAAGATATTCAATTCATCCGGGAAGTACGAAGATGTATCAAGATTTGCGGCGACATTTTTGGTGGCCAAATATGAAAAGAGACGTTGCAGAATGCGTTGCAAAGTGCTTAACATGTCAGAGAGTCAAGGTCGAGCATCAAAGGCCAAGCAGATTACTTCAACCGTTAGAGATATCGGAATGGAAATGGGAACATATCACAATGGATTTTGTGGATTGTATGGGTGATAATAGACAGATTGACAAAATCTAAACACTTTTTGCCAATAAAGATTAGATTCAATCTTGATCAGCTGGCAAAGCTATATGTTAAAGAGATCGTTACGAGACATGGAGTTCCAGTGTCAATTGTGTCAGATAGAGATCCGAGGTTCACATCAAACTTCTGGAAGAGACTACAAGAATGTATGGGAACACAGTTGCGAATGAGTACGGCATATCATCTGCAAACAGATGGCCAAAGCGAACAAAAAATCCAAACATTGGAAGATATGCTGAGAGCATGCATCATGGATTTCAAAGGGAGCTGGGATGAACAATTACCATTGGTGGAATTTTCCTATAATAACAGTTACCACGCAAGCATCGGCATGCCACCTGACGAAGCATTATACGGCAGGAGGTGCAGAACTCCACTATGCTGGGACGAAGTCGGTGAACGTCAACTGTTAGGACCAGAACTGGTACAACAAACTACTGAGGTTGTCAAACTCATCAGAACAAGATTGATAGCTACTCAAGACAAACAAAAGTAATATGCTGATCAACACGGACAAGATCATGAATTCGATGTAGGAAATTACGTTTTCCTAAAAGTTTCTCCTTGGAAAGGAAAAATTCAGTTTGGTAAAAAGGGGAAACTAAGCCCGAGGTTTATTGGACCCTTCGAAGTGATGCGAAAGGTTGGAGAGGTGGCTTACGAGGTAGCTCTACCTCCAGAGTTACAAAATATTCATAATGTTTTTCACGTTTCGGTGTTACGACCATATAAATCCGATTACAAGCACGTGATCGAGTACGAACCATTGCAGTTTGATAAAAACTTGCCTTATGAAGAGGTTCCTATCCAGATAGTTGACAGAAAAGAACAAGTGCTCAGGAATAAGGTGATACCTTTTGTGAAGGTAATATGGAGAAACCACAATGTCGAAGAGGTTACGTGAGAACTTGAAACTGAAATGATAAAGAATTACCCTGAGTTATTTGTTTAATCTCTGTCTTCGATTCTGGGGACAGAATCTTTGTAAGTAGGGGAGAATGTGATGAATGAGTTGTTTGAATTGTGATTTTGAGGACAGAATCCTTATAAGGAGGGAATGATGTAACATTCTAGAATTTTTTTTAAATTGTTATATTAAATATTTATTGAATTATATAAGTATTTAATGGATGTGTTTATTGTTGAATAAATAATTGTTCAAATTGATTCGATTTGGTTAATTATTTGTTAAATAAATAATTAAGGAAATTAATTATTATATTCTAACTTAATTAAATTATTAGGTTAGAGAGTTTTGATTGAATGGATTATTATATTTTAATTTGAATTTGTAATTAAAAGAATGTGTTAGTTGATTAAATAAAGTTATAATTATATAGAAAATTATAATTTTGTGGTATTGATTTATGTGTTAAGGTAATTTAATAAATTGTTATTAGAATTAATTTAATTGATTATTGAAAAATTTAATTAAATAAAAGTGTGACAAATAACGTTTTATAAATGAGTTATTAAAATAAATTAAAGGAGTTTAATTCAGTTTTGTCTAACAAGGCCTAATGCCTATTAAGTCTTTAATCTAATTGTGTTTTACCAAACAAGGCATAAGGATTAAATGATTATATTTTTAGTAGGTAACCAAACAAGCCTTATGGCTTTTGATTTTCAAAAATATGATAACTGATATCAGTTATACTTATATTTATATTATATAATTAATATATATTATATCTTATACTTTATAACTCTAATACATAAGATTAGAATAGAGAGGTAAGACTCAGTAGAAGATAAGAAGAAAGTTTACAAAGAGAAAAGAAGAGAGAATTGGGAGAAGGCTAGAGAATTGGAGAAAGGAATTGGGGAAAAGAAGATTGATATCAAAGGATAGCCACTATCTTTTAACTCTAAGATATCATCTAAACTCTATTATTTGTTTTTCTTTTCAAAAGTTATAGTTGTATTCTCTCCCAATTTTCTCTATAAAATCTTTGTAGAAATTGAATTAATTGTTATAGATAGTTTTATATGATAAATTGGTTGTTGTGAAAATATTTTCATAAGTTATATATGAGTATAGTCAATGAATTGATGTTATGTATGTAATTTGTAAAGAAAACTTTATTACTGGTGAGTTTATATGAATATATATATATATATATATATATGAATATATGGTTTAGTTTAAGGTTTAATTAGTTGTTTAGTTGATAAATTGATTATTGAATTTGAAAGAGGTTGTATAAACATAAATAAGGTGCTTTGAATTAACTGTTTTGGTTGAAAAACAAAATCGCAGTGTTGATTTTCATTGAAAACATTAAAAAGTTAGTTTTTATCAAAAACATTGAAATTGGATGTTTTAAATTTGATGTTTATGTTGTTTTATGAGTATAATCATGTTAAGAGTCATTGAAATATGCTTATATAAAGTCTCTGTATGATGTACATGCTAATTAGGCTGTTAGAAAGTAGCTTGTAGGCCAAAATTGGATTTGTTAATGTGATTTAAAGAATCGCCGTTAGTTACGCAATTCGCAATTGAGTCAGCTGACTTAGTAGTATAGTTCTCGTGATCTTTTGAAGACGTCGGGGCCACACCGCAAATGAGGCCTCTTAGTATAATTCTCGCTCCGCAGCACCATCTCTGCTCCGCAGTGACGACCCACAATATAAACTGTGGCACCGCAACGCGAGTTAGCAGAATTATCAGACAGTGTAATTTTTGTACTCAAAGTCTGAAGGAATTGTTATGTGTTAATAGTAGGACTGTTAAATTATGACTTCAGTATTTTTATATCATGAATGAGCATGTTATTAGTAATTAACTTGTTTTTTAATTTGATTATGTGATTAAAAAAATCAAATCTTACATGATGAATGTACTTAGTTATGTTTGTAAAGTGGTAGTGACTAACTATGTCATGATGACATATATATATATATATATAGAGGTATTGTGATTTAAATTGTTCGGTTTAACCTATGAGCAAGGCAAGTTCTCTAAATCTATTATCTTGTTGAGCCAATTATTGTTTCCAATTCGATTACCATATTATGATGCAAAATTTCTAAACTTTATTGAGCAAGTTATTCTTGTATTTAACTTGTTGTTTAGCATGCAAATTTATATATACTAATGTTGAAAAATTTTATCATTCAAATGGCTATGCATGCTTAGTATTCAATTCTAAATAACCTTGGCTTAATATTGTTCAAGTAAGGTGTGTTATAGTTATTCAACATGTATGCTATTAGATTATTCCTAAAGCATGATTTAATTCACCATGTTAATTCAGTTATGATTATTCCAGAGTATGACGTTATTAATTTTATTCAACTAATCCTTAGTTGATGTTCGTTGAATTCCAAATTACCTTGAAATGTATCCAAACCAAACTCACTTTGGTACGGACTTGTACTCTAAATACTGAGATGAACAACCCTATTATTAGGGGTAATTTACGCTTAGCGTTGAAATGTTTGTGCACAATACATTGTACAAAGGGCTGATCCCCCTAAGTACAAGGAGTCCCTATAGTCTTATGACTGTTAAGGTTTAAGTTGAAAAATTACTTATAACTATGGACATAGTTCGTGGTGTTAGGACCCTCAGTTATATACTTCAAAGTGTTGATAAATCATATTGCTTAATTCTATCGAGCATCTTTTTTGATAGTTGTTGTAAAGATTTTTATTCATTGTTGTTTCAAGTGAGCTTTGTTTGCTCACTCTTGCTTATATAACTATTACAGTTAAAGATGAAAAGGTTGATGTACCTAGCACCAGTAAGGAAAAAGGAAAGATGAACAAGTATTGAAGACTTGTATTATGCTAATATTTTATTATCAGATTTTAATTGAATGGTTGTAATGAAGTTTATTTATTTTTCGCATTTGAATGATTGTATTTAAAGGTTAGACAACCTGGGAGATTTTTATTATGTAACCCTTTAATGGGGAAGGTTTTATTTATTCAATTTTATTATGATTGGTAGTTAGATATGAATGTTTGATTAAGTGAACACCAAATCCCGTGGGAATGAAGTACCTAGGTTTGGGGGTGTCACACATCATATCTCTCATATTATTGATTCAATTATTGTCAAAGTATCATCTGCATAATATTTATTATTATTAAATCAATAATTGAGACGACAAAGTTATTTATATTATTATTTGCAATATTAACAATGTCTAGAAGTTCTGTCAAGGAGAGGTTTGGTCACCTAATTGCGCGCCAATAAGGAGAAATCCTTATCGGAAAGCCCCCTCTTTCCTGGGAATGACCTGGTTGTTAAATATTGTGAGTTATAATATTAATGATGAATAAGTTCGTGTTGATTAATGATGAAATTAATAGTTCCATTGTGTTAGGATTATTAGTGTTAGTGGAAATCGACATTTATTTCGATAATAATTGATATCTGGAAGTTATACTGACCAATCGAGTAATTAATCAGATAAATTAGCAATTAATTGTTATTAATTCACATGCTTATAACTATTTGTTCACATGTGTGTACTATTGATTCACATTCATGTACTATTAGGGGAGGTGGTGCAAGATTGATAATACTTGCATAACTAAGTTAAAAATGGACGTATAGATGGAGGTATTATACTGTAATTCATATTTTCACATGTATAGAACTATTGATTCACATGATTGAACTATTAATTCACATGATGTACTATTAGGGGAGGTGGTGCAAGTTTGATAATACTTGCATGACTAAATTAAAAATGAAGGAAAAGATAAACGTATTATATTGTAATATTTCGAGCCCCAAAACGTGCAATTATCAAAACTATATTTTCTTATAAATAGAAGTTCATTCTTCCTTCATTCTCACCAATTCACTAAGACTCACAAGAACAATTATAGAGAGAGAAGCTATATAGAGAGAAGCTATAGAGAGATAGAAGAAGAGCAGTCTGCTACTTCACTACTCCAGTATCCAGTCTTCTTCATAGGTAAGGGGTATTAGTTATTTCATATTCTGAAGAGATATTATTTTTCTTATTCGTATGAATATTATCTTCGTTCAATATTCGTAGGAATATTAACTTCGTTAAATATTCGTTGGAATATTATTTTCGTTCAACAGTTGTAAGGGATATTGTTTTTGTTCAGTATTCATAAGGAATAATATTTTCTTCCATAATCTGTAGTATGTGAGTAATATTATTTTGTCTCGTATTCCTGATTATACACTCATTCTGTTAAAGTATTGCTTCTATACTCTATGAAATTAGTAGAATATCATTGATATTTGCGCTTCATCTAGTATCTTTTCATGGAGATATTATTCTGAGCTTTCTTGATAATTATTGATCTTTTCATGTCAGAATACTATTCATGAGTTACTATTCATGGGTTACTATTCACCCGATTACTATTCAGTCAAATATTATTCACTCGGGTATTCAGGGCACTTTTCATGCCGAAGTACTATTCACGAGTTATTATGCACGAGTTACTATTCACCCAAATATTATTCACTCGGGTATTTGTTGTACTTTTCATGCCAGGGTACTATTCATGAGGTACTATTCCCGAAGTACTATTCACAGGGTACTATTCATGGGGTACTATTTACCCAAAAAATACATTTCTTTTCTGTCCAAATTATTTTTGTTACATGAATATTATTCTTTAATTTTACTCCACAAAGCAGTATCATGTTGACAATTTGGATATTTTTAAACTCTGGATAAATTTAAAGTCTTTAATATTTATCCTAGATTTCGTTTGATTATTGCTTATATCATTGTCATCATCCTCATGCTTATATTGTGATGAAAGTCATCTTTAGCTTACGTGCATAGATGGACTGTTGATTGGTATGATTATGACCAGGGATCATTCGGTATAATCATGACCCATAATGTTATAAATGATGTGGTAAAAGTCTTCATTGACCCGTAGTGCATTGATGGACAGTTTTTGGTATGATTATGACCATGGATTATTCGGTATAATCATGACCATTGATGATTACATGAATATCCTTGGCTCGTAGTGTAGGGATGATTCAATGATGTGGTTTATTTATTAAGCTGAGTCTCAGCGATAAATTTAATGAAAAACTTTTTAAATCATAGAAGATAGTAGATATCATGCTCTACTTGATTCTTCCAATGGATTGCTTATTCTGATGCAGTTATTGATCTAAAACTTATTATCTATTATATTCTATCAGTTGTTATACTGTTGAAGGCTAAGGATAATTTATTCTGCATTATCTTAGTCATAATATTTCTTACTGGGCTAGTTGAGCTCACCCTTTTCTTTTATTGTTCTCTTCAGGAAATGAGAATATAGCTGGCACGAGTCGGGAAATGGAGTGATGGTCCAGGATAAGTGGCTTTAGTAGTCCTCACTATTCTGTGAAATAGTGTGACAATAATTGTAATGAGGACTCCATTGAGAGTGAATATTGTCTAGAAGGCAATATTCTTGTTTAAACTCTCAACTATGTTTTGTCGTATATTACTCGACAGTTGTATAATTAAGTTTGTGACGCCCCCAAAATTAGGTATACGTCACCCATCTTGGGTCGCCACTTACATGGTACATAAATTCAAATACAACTTACTAATATAAGCATCATGTACAAAACGACATAAACCGTGAGTTTGAATACAAATATTGTCTACTAGATATTATACAAACTCAAAAGGAGTCCTCATTACTACTATTATCACACTATTTCACGTAATAGTGAGGACTACTAATGCTATCCTCTCGACCATTACTCCGTTCCCGACTCGTCTCGCCTATGTTCTCATTTTCAAGAGAATGGTGAAAGAAAGGTGAGCTCAACTAGCCCAAGAAGAAATATTATGACTAAGATAATGCGTAATAATTTATCATTAGCCTTCAATAAAGTTGTTAAACCGATAAAATACAATAGACAACAAGTTTAAGCATAAATGAATAAGCAATCCATTAAAAGAGTCAAGTAGAGAATAAAGTCTACTATCTTTTAGGTTTTAAAAGGTTTTTCATCATCATTATAGTTTGAGACTCAAACTTTAATAAATAATCCACATCATCGAATCACCCCTACACTACTACCAAGGATATTCATCAAATTATCAATGGTCATGACTATACCGAATCACCCCTCGTCATAATCATACCAAAATTATCCATCATTGCATTCTGTGCCACCGAGGACTTTTATCACATCATTTATAACAAGCCATGATTATACCGAATGATCCTCGGTCATAATCATACTAAGTTCATCTATACACGTAAGAAGATAACATAATATAACATGAGGATGATGACAATGACATAATAATTCAATAAAACAAGTTCAAGAATTATTTTATCCAGAATTATTAACGTCCAAATTGTCAAAATGATCTTTGTTTTGTAGAGTAAAATTCAAGAATGATCGAAAAAAATATTTCCATGAAAAGATATCTTTGGATGAAGCGCAAATATCAAGGATATTCCACTAATTTCATGGATTATAGAAGTTAAAGATTTAACTTAATTGAGTATAATAAAGAATGGAATAACAAAAGAAATCACCATGCATGCGGTACTTCAGATGATTAAAGTTATTCCAATGAATAATAATAACGGAACCGGTCAGGTGAAATTACACACTGACAGGATGATCCAACAGAATAATAAATGCTGAATAATAAACAATGGAACCAGGTCCGGTGTAAAACACACAGACAGGATATTCCAACAGAATAATAAATGCGGAATAATAAACAATGGAACAGTCGGTGTAAAACACACGAGCAGGATATTCCATGAGAATAATAAAGAATGGAATAATGAAGGAGATCACCAAGTATAGGGGATTCAGCAGATATCAAAGTTATTCCAATGAGAATAAATAAGAATGGAATAATATAAGGATTTCACCAAGTATAGGGTATCACAGCGTATCAAAAGTTATGTATAGGGTATACCACTTTTACAGATGTTATTCCAACGAATAATAAGCAATGGAATAACAAAGTTCTCTTCATGAATAAGAAAGAATAACACCCCTTACGGGTACAACAAATAATATTCCCTACCTTAGAAGAACTGAATATTGGCAAGGTGAAGTAGCAGAATACTTTTCTTCTTTCTCTCTATAGTTTCTCTCTCTAGAGTTTCAGTGAATTTCGTGAAAAATAATGAAGCACTAGGCCTCTATTTATAGAAGATTTCTAGCTTAGCACCTGCCATGTGAAAAGGCAAGTGGCTCACATTTGGTGATGTGAAAAGAAAAGTGGTTCGGCGCTTTGTAATGTGAAACGACAAGTGGTTCATCGCTTTTGTAATGTGAAACGACAAGTGGTTTGGACGCTCAGAATGTGAAACAGCAAGTGGTTTGGCCTTTTGTAATGTGAAACGGCAAGTGGTTTGACGTCTGGTAAAGGTAATTACTATCGACGAAGGTAATTACTATTCACAAGGGTAATTACTATTGGGAAGGTAAATACTATTGACGAAGGTAATTACTATTCACAAAGGTAATTACTATTGATTTAAGGTAATTATTATTGACGAAGGTAAATACTATTGACGAAGGTAAATACTATTGGACGAAGGTAATTACTATTCACAAAGGTAATTACTATTGACGAAGAGACTCTTAGATAATGACATATGGGCCCCCATAAAATAATCAAACTTACCACAAACGCGTCTCATAATGAGACTCTTTATATACATTAAGGATTGAATAAATATTACCACAAATCATTTTATTTTTAATCAACACATTTTTAATCTTTCAACAATTATTAATCATTTATAACTTGTCGTCTCAATTAATAATATAACATATTATATGAGATGATCTTGTGACAATAATTGAATCAATAATATAAGAGATATGATGCAAAGAATTATGAAAATAATAATTGAGCATAGCTGAGTGACTTCTCACGTAAGCATCAATAATCAATACCGTGTGCTACTATGCAACCACGCGTATTACTGTACTTTTACCACCGGGTAGTTCAACAGTTTTAACGGTAACACCTCCGCCATTATTTTTATAAAATATTTTTGTCGTTTTCTCAATCCGACAATAATTCTGTTGTGGGGTCCACCAATGATTGAGCCGTTGTACGAATATTCCCTAACAAAAAGAATATTCTCCGACCAAACAAATATTTTATAACAACTTGCATACTTTGCAAAATTTATAAATACTATCCACAACTATAATATTATCTCAAATTCACACCATAATATTAAAAATTATTTCGACAAAATTTAAATCTTTATTGATAAAATATGGGGTCTCACAAAGTTTGTATTTGATTTATGTACCATGTATTTGGCGACTAAAGATGGGTGCAGTATACCTGTTTTGGGGGCGTCACAAAGATCATAACTCAAGATTCGATTTAAACAACTAAAAATAACTTTGATAAAAGGTGTTTATACCTTTGATTTGTGGTTATACTTCCTTTATCTTTCAAAGTGGATGATGATTTTGGGTAGAAGGAAGATCAAAACCGCCTCCCTTCCCTTCCCTTCTTCTCTCTCTCTCTCTTTATTTTCCTTTCTTAGCTTTTATGGAAGAAAATGAGAAGAAAGCTTGTGTATCAATGTGATGAAGGCTATATATTATTAGTAAAAGTATATACATACAATTATTACATGTATATATTATCTCCCAACTTAGTTTGCTTCTCTCTCTCACTTATCATCTAAATGTTTCTTGCACACTTGGTTAAAAGAAGTGGCTTCACCCAAATGGTGACTCACAAGATTTGGCAAAATCTTTTACTTAAAGTTTAAGAAAAAGGGCATTTTGGTCATTTCGCATTCACTAAGGGTAATTTGGTCTTTTCCCCTATAAATTAAAGGGCAAATTGGACATTTCCCGTTTATTCCATAACTTATAACACTTAACCATTTATACTTAGGGTTTTGAATATCCGAATTAGGGTTTTGAATTCTAGAAACTGAAATTAAGGTTTCCGATCCGATCGTTAGGTTTTCTAAACAGTCGTTAGAGTTTTCTAACTTAAACATGACTTTTTTAACCCAAATTTAGGGTTTACTAAAGTTATAACTTATCCGATCAATCCATGATCTTAAATCACAACTGTACATATAAATCACTGATTAGGGCTTAATAACTTAACCTTAACAATATTCTCATTAAAATTTTAGGTTTTGTCACCTATGTAACTTATCTGATCAAAATTTGATCCTTATCCACAAATTATACACATAAAAATTTATTGTTCACATATATGATCACAAATACCGACTTGTATACACTAAGATACCTAACCCTGATAGTTCTTCTTAAGAATTTTAAATTCACCAAAATCTTATAACTCATTACCAGACTCTCACTTACAGACTACCAAATCATTTAAGTCTTGTCCAAAAATTTTGAAATCCTTGAAATTTTTTTACAGAACTGACAATTCCATACACTTTTTTTCTGTCTAGGTCCTAATATTGAACCTTAAATCAATCAATTATGATTTTAAAAATTTTCTAAATTCTCGGGTTGTCACATGAACACGTAAAGGAGATGTATAGTTGGTTAAACTAATAAGGGAGATAGAGTTTTAAAACTCGAAGCGTAATCCTTGAATTGTTAAGGAAAATAGTAATCGATGATGCGAAACAAATAGAGGATTGATGTTAGTCGAGTTAACGCTTAAGGAGGATGTGTAAAGTGTTTAGAAGTGTAAGGTTTTAGTTCTGCTAATGCAGAACTTGTCTGCCAAGGAATTTGGTATGGCGCAGCTTGCGCCATTACCAAGCCTATGACCAGCGCAGCTACGCTAGTCTGTAGAAAACTCTGAGTCAGTTGTGAAATGTAATTTGCAAGCCATGTATACTAATAACTCTTTTAAGGTCATGAATGGTGACTTAATGTTCATGAAAAAACTTAGTTAGCAAAACATGACTTGAATAAAGATTTAATTAATTAGCCCGGAATAAATATTGGTTAATTAAAATTATATTATGGAATATTATAATTCGTGTATGGCAATGGCGTGATAATAAGTTAAATGAAAAAGGGTTAGTTCACTTGGATAAGATAGTGAGTTAACATGTGTTTAGCATAAGAGGATGAAAGAAATATGTTAATTAATATTGGATATTTTAATATATTACATAGTTTTGTAATATATCAAAGGGTTGATATTTGAAAGGTAAATGATTAAAAGAACCAATATAGTTCTAAGTAATTATTGGTTAGAGATTTATGCATAAGGTTAATATTGTATGTGGTGGTTAAAGAAAATTGTTTTGGGATAATTTATGGAAGAAATGAAATGAAAGAATTATATTAATTAGTGTTGTACATACTAATTATTGTAAGATAATAAATGATTAATAGTAATTAATCGTTGTGATATTAAAATGTGATTATGGGTTGGGAATACCCAATTGAATTAAACTTAACCCAATTAAAATATTAATGTGAACATTATCATTAAATAGTATTACTATGGGTAATATGGAAAATGTGGGTAGTAGTGATGTAAAATATTTATGGCCTAAGAATACATGAAATGTGACATTTAATTGGGACTAATGATATAAGGCACCAAGTAGTACGGCGAAGTCATATGTAACTTTAATACACCAATGATTAAATATCTGCGTATTCTAGAAAATTAGAAAGAAAATTAATGTTTTAAATAAACATTAATATTAAATAAGGTATAATGTGATTATGTGAGTAGTAGAAATAATTATGGAACTACTCGGATAATAATACCTAACTGTGTTATTTTATTGCATGTATTTAATGTACATGGATTATATGATGCCGTATAAAATTTATCTTTAAATCCCTAATATGGTAACAATTGTACACTAAAATTTCATTTTGGAACCAAACCAAGCCTTAATTAAGCAAATGGTTAGATTTCTCTCTTGTCCCAAAATTGAGTGGCACAATAGTATGTGAACAGTGGCCTAACTCTATATTACGTATGAATTAGTTGATAGTTGAAGGCTACTATAGCCATAATCATGAACTGAGAAATGGGGGAGAAGGAGTTGGTGAATCCTTTTCACCAAACTCTCTCAATCCAATAGATTTTTCTTATAACCTTTGGGTTGATTTCTTGGTTAATGGCTTGACATGGTCAGTAAAAATTCTATAAATTGAGCATTTCTTTCACTTTCATTGTTGCTGAGATTTCTTGTTAAGTTATATTTGAGAGTGGAGAGTTTCAAATTTCTGAGAATTGCTAGTGTGGAATTGGGAGTTCATTAGGAGCAAGTTCTTTCACATTACAAAGGTATAATTCCTTTTCCTTGTTTCCATTTCATTCTATGTCAAAACAGAGTTCGTGAGTATTCAAATTCAAATTCTTGAATTCATGGAATTAGATGTTAATGAGGTTGGGTATGGGTTATATAGTTGTTATATGACCATATAAATATGTTTCAACTGTAATAGGAATGTTTAGAATCAATTTTGTGAGTAATTTCTGTGTTTGGGCTAAACGATTCTTAGAAGTTTATTGTTCTGGCTCGAATCAGAACATCCACGCACTTCTGTACGGATTAACACCGAGGCACAAATGCAATGGCACTGGGTCTCTCTATGTTTAGTTTTTGCTTTCTGTTTTAATGTCTGATCAGTGTTGGTAAAGTATTATAGCTGAAGCCATGCAAGCATGTGTAACATGTATATGTAAGTGTACTAATTTAATGTGAACATGTTTTACTGAGATTAACATGATTTGGTATACGATCTTTAACAAGGACTTTAAGTTTTGAAAACAAACTTTGTTAAAGTTCATGTTCTGCAAATTTTGAGCTTAGTAGTCTATACACATGACTGATTTTACACATAGATGAGCATGATATAGTGTACATAGTTCCTTTGAGTATGACCACCTTATTAGGCTTTATGCTAAAGAAGTTTTTCAAGAAAAAGCTTAGCATAGTGAACTAACATGCATGACTACTACATGATTTAAACTCTGACCTTGCGAGCATGATAACATAACTTGACTACGTATGTTTAGAGCTTTGAAGTTGTGTTGTATGTGTTGAATGGCATTGTTCAAGTCTACAATGGTTTCAAAAGCAAACTTAAACATATTTTCAAAATATAGTTGTATCACATGGATATCTAGATTTTAAAGGATTTATAAGTCATGTTATGTCTATAATATCCCTAGATATGAGTTATATGTGCTATATTGCATCATTTATGATAAAATGATTTTAAAGGCAACCTTGAGCATGTTTTCGAACTTAAGTTGTATTACATATGAGTATTTAGCTTTTAAAGGCTTGAGATGTCATGTTATGTTTCATTATGTCACTAAACATAAGTCTTATATGTTAAACATAATGGAAGTAAACCAAGCATGAGGTTAAAGCATGTTTTAAAGTGTTAAATGATGATAGCTATGAGTAAAAGATGTGAATATGTACGAGCATGTGTAGTAAAGATTATGTGACCTCTTTATGAGAACATAAGGCTAATTAGTACACCTAGTGATTTCATAACCCTATTTGGTTTTGATTCGTGGAAATCCTAAACTAAAGTCTCTAACATATAAGGTTGAACTTGAAATGGTCATACAAGTATGTAAAGAACTCTAGCGTGTATGCATGTTAAGCGTAAGTGTCTAAGTGTATTAAAGTATGGACTGAAAATAGGAAGTGCAAAGCTCAGTCTTGGTCTGGCCAGGGGACAGCGTGTGACACCCCCAAATCTGGTACTTCCATTTCCACAGGATTTGGTGTTCACTGTACAAACATCATCTATCTATCTACCCATAAATAAATTACAAACCATGCAATAGAATAAATAAATAATAAATCTCTCCCCTTATGGGGTTACATCAACTGAATAATAATAAATCCCAGGTTACTCTAACCTTAAAACATCTGTGCAGAAAACATAAACAAATAAGTCTTAGTAACATCAACTCTAATTACATCGCATAACCACATTAATAAAATAGTCTTCATTACTTGCTAAGCTTGCCCTTGCCCTTACTAGTGGAAGGTTCATCTGCTCTTTCGTTCTTAACTGCAATGTTATTATTACGGAGTAATAAGGTTAATACACTTCTTCTGGCAGTCAATTACCGCCCCATAATTGGATAACCAATCCATACCCAAAATAACATCAAATTCTCCAAGTCGAATAGGGATAAGATCTACGTTCATGATATTACCCTTAATATCTACTCTACAGTTCTTGTGCACATACTTAACAGGGATAATTTCTCTATTCGCAATTTCTATGTTAATGGGGTATTCTAACTCGTTCTTAAACAATTCTAAGTTCTTAGCGAAGTCATCGGATATAAATGAGCAAGTAGCACCCGAATCAAATAACACATAAGCATTAACTTTATTGATCGGAATGATACCTGACACCACATCGCGAGACTGCACCGCGTCCTGCACTGTCATGTTGAACGTTCTGGCTGTTGGTTTATTGGTTGCGGTTGGTCCTGCAATGGTTAGTGTGCTTCCACCAGTATTTCCTCTGTTTCCTCCTGAACTCGTCCCTCCCGATCCCTTCTTAGGACAATCTCTTGCAAGATGGTCCTTTGATACACATGTGAAGCATGCACCCTTCTTTGGGTTCGGACAGTTTGGTGCTATGTGGCCTTCCTGACCACAATTATAGCACACTCGTTTCCCCTTCAGACAAACTCCCAAATGCGTTTTTCCACAGGTTGGGTACGGTTCAATCTTCTTCTTCTTCCCTCTCTGTTGACTTTTGGCCGACGAATTTTCAGGCCACTTCCTCTTCTGATTGTGATTACCCCCAATGCTACTCCCACCAGTCTTGTTATTACCTTCCTTCTCACTCTTCTTCTTCTTCTGCTCCTGATTATACTTCGTTAATGCATCGCTTCCACCCCCTCGGTAGTATGGCCTTCTCTAACACTCCAAAGTAAAAAAGTGTTCAATTGGAACATTGACACTTTGCTATACAACCAGAGCTTTAGTCCCTGCTCAAATCGTCTTGCCTTCCTCTCATCAATGTGCACTTGGTATGTGGCGAACCTAGCCAACTCGTTAAACCTTACCGCGTAATCAGCTACTGACATACTTCCCTGCTTCAATTCTTGAAATTGGACTTCCATCTGATTTTGTGAACTGGTTGGGAAATACATCTCGAAGAACATCTCTTTGAATCTTTACCAGGATATTACACCTTCACCTCCTCTCACTTTGTTTGTCTGCCACCAATAGCTGGCTTCGAACTTCAAAGATAAACGCGTTGATAAGCGACCGATCTTCCCTTACCCTAGCAACATCGAACACCTTCTCCATCTCCATTACCCAGGTCTGAGCTTCGATTGGGTTTATGGAACCCTTAAACTCTGGCGGTCCCACCACCTTGAAGTCCTTAAACGAAGTATTTGGTGGAGCTTGGGGTTGATTATTAAGTGCTCCAGCTAAAAGGTTTACCAATTGCTGAACGGAGTTAGCATTGGCGTCGTTGTTATTGTTTGTTGCCCTTCCTGGGCTTGCTGACGATTTTGTCTTCTTCTAGGCGGTATATTTCTATTAACAATATACGCTTATTAGATCTTTACTCAATCTCTAAAACATTTATGACTTAACTAAACATTTAATCATAAATCACTTAACACATTACTTCAAATAAACTTTGACTTTTCATTTAATTCAAAAGTCTTTACATAAAAAGATAGCATCATTGCTATTTACATCAACTGTCCAGAGATAAGGAATCTACAGGATTTAAAACATCAACATATTCCTTTGTTTATAATCACAGCAGAATTTATATCATTAACTATCAAATAGTTTTCACATATTTAAACTAATACTATCACTGTCTGTTAAGGCGCTGGATGGCCTTGTTACGTTCCTCCTCCATGATGCGGCACATCGTTCTGTGATCTAGCATATATGATGGTAGATCCTCAAACTGGATTGGATACTTCCTAACTCGATCTTGGACCGCATCCATTGAATTTTGTAGTGTAGAGTACGTCTCTTCAAGTTAAGCATTCTTCGCACGACGATCATCTTCTGCACGATCAGCACGACGTGACTCTCGTACCTAGCCCTCATGCTATGGTAAGCCTCTCTGAGCTCTCCTTCAGATCCTTCTTTAACTTCTCTATTTTTGCAGACTTATCCTCGGTCTGACCCTTCTCGTGAACCAAATCCTACTCCACGTTTCCCAAACGTGTGTGAAAAGTCACAATCTCTCTATCCTTCTGCTCAATAGTAATCTGCTGACTAACCGCCTGCTCAGTCAGATCCCGAACAGTATCCTGCAAATCTACGTTACGATCATAGAGTGCATCATACATCTCTGCATCAATGGAGTTCGGTGGGAACTCCTCTTATTCATCTTCCTCAGGATCCTCCTCTAGATCTGTCTCCGGCTCATGCTCCTGACCAGCAACAGTGATCAATGGAGATGGCTCTCTCTATACAAACTGTTCCCTGACGACATGAATGTCTCGGGGCTCCTCCTCTATAGGTAATCGGGATTCATCCTCCCCAGTTCGACTAGCTCCTCCAACATCCGACATCCTGACAACAAAATTTTAAGTTTTAGTTACTAATCCGTGCTAGCGAACACATAGATTAACACATACGCACATAAAGTCTTTTATTATCTTCAATGAATTTAGAAATTCATTTCTTAGAACTCGGTAAGAGTTTACCACTACTATGTTCTCGATCTTCTATAAGGCTATTACCTAAGGTTGTTCCCCCACCTAAGGTTCATAACCTACAGCTTTGATACCAACCTGTGACACCCCCAAATCCGGTACTTCCATTTCCACAAGATTTGGCGTTCACTGTACAAACATCATCTATCTATCTACCCATAAATAAATTTCAAACCATGCAATAGAATAAATAAATAATAAATCTCTCCCCTTATGGGGTTACATCAACTGAATAATAATAAATCCCAGGTTACTCTAACCTTAAAACATCTGTGCAGAAAACATAAACAAATAAGTCTTAGTAACATCAACTCTAATTACATCGCATAACCACACTAATAAAACAGTTTTCATTACTTGCTAAGCTTGCCCTTGCCCTTACTAGTGGAAGGTTCTTCTGCTCTTTCGTTCTTAACTGCAATGTTATTATTACGCAAGAGTGAGCACGATTGCCCACAAGTATAACAATATAACAATGAATAATAACATGCGAGAGAAATAATAACTTCTGATGTAAAGCTCAACTTTTGAATCAAGAATGGATAACAAGAATCAAAAGAAATTCTGAGGGCCATAAGACCTTGAACTATGTCCTAGGTTGTCAAGTATTTTTACTTGAAACCTTTAACAGTCATAAGACTATGGACTCTTCTTCTCGTACTTAGGGGGATCAGCCCTTAGTACCATACTATGCACAATATCTTAACGCTAAAGCGTAAATTATCCCCTATACAGGGTTGTTCATCTTAGTTTGACATTCAAGTCCGCACCAAAGGAATTTTGGTTTGGATAATTCATCAAGGGATTCTGAAATTTAGAACGCTCATCAACTATGGACTAGTCGAATCAATAAGGGTTCGCTAGTCTAATAATGTTTAACAATAAATGAATATTTAACTTGAATAACATCTCAAAAGGTATACAATAGAATAATTATTTTATAACAACATCATGCTTGAAGATTAATAACCTTGAATATACAAGACAGGCTTGATCAATAATAATGATAACTTGCTCAATGTAGAAAGATAAATTAATCAACTTATATAATGATAACAAATAGTATTAGGAAACTTTCTCAACGAAAGTTTAGGGTAAGAAACTTGCTCAACGTAAATGTAGAGTTAGAAAACTTGCTCAATGTAACAAGATAAGGTTTAGAAACTTGCCTCGTGCGTAGATTACACTTAAACAAACTCGTTCTTTGAATTAAATCCCACATATCAATTACGTTCACAATACCAGTCAATAATAATGTACTAAACATCATAAGTTATTCTTTGTCTAATCTCGACTTCATGACCATACTTAGTCAAATTACCATACTTGTTTTCACATAATATAATATTACACGAACAACAAGTTAATTACATAACCAATGATTCAAATAACATGTAATTGTCTTCTTGACTTGGTAAAAACTCATTTTAATATCTCATTATATGTCTAACAAGTTTTTATGTTCATTAGACTAGGTCACTAACTCATTTCTATACTTGAACATTAAAAATTTGCATTTTCTGGACAATCTGCTAAGTGGCACTGCGGCGCCATTTTTGTACTGGCTCTTGGCGCTGCGGCTAGACACTTGGTGCTGCGGCGCGAGAAATGAACTGGGATTTGGCGCCGTGGCGCGAGACTCCAGTTCCAGTTTCTGCAATTCACAAAAATAGCAGAACACGACTAAAAATTTCCAATCAACTTATTTTTACACGAATTTAGACATACCCACATGCTAGAATTCATAAATAATCAATACTTAACATCTATGGAGTGATTTTCACCCATTAAAACACATAATCACATAATTAAAGCATGAAAATTGGACTATTCTTGATGTTCTTGAAGTTCTTAAACAAAAACATGGATTTTAATGCTACGGATTCGTTATAAAGACAAATCCAACCATTTAAGTTTCATTTTGTTCATTTTAACATGTATAATCATATCAATGCGTGAATTTTGCAAAATAATTTATATTTGACATATAAAAATCACGTATAAGGCCATATGGCCATATCACATACTCTGAAATCTTTTACTATATAATTTCATGAAACTAAAGATATGGAAACCCATATAATATACAATAAACATGTTATGCTACTCGAATTACTATATATATTCCTACAACAACACCATTTTCCAATTACAGAGACTTACAGAATGAATGAAAGCCATATTCATGAAAACTTTAAAAGACGTAAAATAAAAATTTGGGTTGAAGAGGATTACCCAAGCGTAGATGAACAAGGATGACAATTCTCTCTACTACAATCACAATACTCACAATCTTTCTCAAAAATTTCTCAAACTCTCTATATTTCTCTCTGTTAAGCTCTCTAGACTTAGGCAAATAATGAAGAAAAGAGAAGACGACTGATAAAAAGAGAAGAACTGACGCGCATTGGTGGTCAGTTACCCAGTCATGGGTTAACTGCCTCCAACTTCCCTTAGTGCCATGTTTGGCTAACATAAAGGGTTTTAAAACCATTTAATTTAATAAACCTTATCATATAGTTTAATTAATGTCACATCCATTATAAAATAAATCAATATCTTATTTAATTTACTTTAAATAAAATATAATGATTTCTCAATAATGCACATAGTCACATAATTAAATTTTCTCATTTAATAATAATATCAATTATTAAATCTCTAATTAATAATTAAATTAATTAAAATAACAAAGGCTTATTAAATATTTCTTTTAATTCAATAAGCTCACATAAATACATACATCGAATAATAAAATTCTCCACTTCAATTTAATAAATATAACACATATAATTAAATTAATCTATCACAACTTCATCAATTAATTAATTAATCTAATAATTAATTCATCGAAAAATATTTATTCAATCCAATAAATATTTAAAATTAAATCACAAAGTCTCGGTTGTCACACACACAGTACAAGGCTGCGCCGTCTCTAAGCCTGGATAGGGCGCAGCTGCGCCATCCTGCAATTATAAATGAGTTCTGTTTTTCATCTTATGTTTGAAGCATGGTAGTATAATTACTTTAAATTTTAATATATGATCAGTATGCTAGGTAATGTGCTATGTGATAAAAATGAATTTTAATCATAACTTTCGAACGTTAAGTTCAAAGGAATGTTTTCATGATATAAAGCAAATGATACGTTGTTTAAATTTGTGAGGTCTTACAATCTGACTTGTGCTATATAGGTAATGTTGTATAAAGTTACAACTAAGTTAGACGTTTGTGTGTACGGTTGAACTTAACGATATGAGTTTTAAATGTGTCGAACACATAGCGAGTCAAGTGTGTGATAGATGTATATGAATGTTGATGTCATGTAAGGGTGACTAAGGTATACTATACATACCTAGCTATTCTAAGCGTATGATGAGAAAGTGAAGTGTAGGTTTTACGAACCTAGTTAAAGAACAATGTAATAATATTATTACATGAGACTATATGAAATATATTACTAATGGATGTGAATCCATGATTATATAACTGTGTTGGAATACAGGAAGTGCGAATAACTATAAGCAGTTAAGTCGTAGTTGATAAACTACGAATCAGGCAAGTCTTTCAGTTCTTATTTGTTATATGAATTCGATAACTATTAGTTGAGCTATATTATGTTATGCAAATGTTGTTATATATGCAATGCATATGAGATATGTATGAAATGTGAAAGTTGATCTTTGATGATATACTTGTGATATAAACCTCTATGCCTGTTATGTGAGAAGTAACATGCGTAGTAAATATTAATCGATTGTGAATGCATAAAATGAATATGTTGTTATATGTTATGTGCTGCATAAAAACTGTTAGAATTGCTGGGATGTTGAGCTCACCCTTGCAAATAACCACTTTTGCAGGTTAAGGATACATGGTAAAGGTTACGTGTTATTTGATTGATAAAGTTCAATGGTATCGAAGGAGATTGATTTATTAGTTAACTAGACACGCTTGAACCATGTTTAGGTTCTAATAGATGTATATGATAGTAGTTTACTATGAGTAATACATGCTAAATTATAAAAGTTGTACTAGGCGGTACATAGTGAAATTCAAATTGGGATGTAAACATTTTACGGTAATTCGAATAGAATGAATCATAGCATGATTTGATTCAGGGAGTTGTAATTGATTCAAGCTAAGAAATCAATAAAAGATTAATTTTCAAAGGAGATTGAAAAAGTTTAAATTATTCCGCATATTTATATAAAATCGAATATGATGTAAGACAGGAATGGTAAATGACCAAGATTTGAAACTTATAATAGTTTGGGGTCAATATACATAGATCCTGGATTTGGAAAGAATTTATATTCTAAATTATAATAAGCAAGGTTATATTCATTTAAGTTATGAATAAAAGATATAATAGTTTGACGATAGTAGTATCATGGCGGACCACATTCGAGGTTCGAAGGGACCCAAATTTGGGGGCATCACAGGTTGGTATCAAAGCATTAGGTTATAAACTTAGGTAAGTGTACCTTAGGCTATAACCTGAGAGAGAGAGAGAGAGAAAGATAAAGATTAAAATATATATAAGTGATGATTCAAAGAAGAATCTTGAAGTATCTAGAGAATGAGGATTCAAGAGTTTCCTAACTCTGGTAATAAGAGTGTTAAGATGATGTCTGTAAGATAAATATGACAAAGATAATGAGAATGAACTCGAGTGAAGTTTTGTTGATAATAGGGAAAGAAACCTAAGGTAAATTGATGATCACGACGTGATCAAATTGAGCTATGAAGCGATAAATAGTCTGTAATGACTAAGTGTGTATAGCTTGATGCTATAAGTGAATGTACTGTGAAATGGTTCGATATGAACTCGTGAGGATTTGTATGTGATGAGATACGAAGAATTCGTATCAAGTAAAGTGTAAGGTAGATTTAAGTGGGATTTCAATTGAGGACCCATGTCAGCAGTTGAGTTGTATGATTCCTTGTGTGGGCGGGGAATTGTGCGTGGTGTAAAAACCACTTAGTTCTAGCACTGATAATCATTAAAATGTATGTGTCGCGTTATATGCTATATACATGTTGAGAAGGTGATTCTTTTCTCATGTGTATAACAGATAGATAGGTTATAGTTAGAGAATATAAGGTTAAGTTATGTGTTCTTAAAATTCATACTTATAGTACGTTCGTGACTCATAATTATATGAAACATTTTGAACCCTCAAATGAATGGACGCTTTATGGTGCGACTAGGGTAAGTTCTTAAACTCATATAATTGTGGCAAGTTCCTGAATTTCCAGAGTGTGGTAAGTTTGATGAACTATATCGGATATATATATGTTATGAAGTTTGAAATTTTGGTATAGTAAGCATTGATGGTGTTAGAGATTCAAAGAATGAAGCAATGGAGTAAAGTTGATGGAGAGTCATGGATTTTCTAAATCTTCTAGCTCTGCTAGATTTTCAAAATTTATTGAATTTGTGTTGATGTTTGCATTTCTGTTTTTCCCGAAAAACTTTGGGTCATGTGATTTAACCAATGATGTTTTAAAAATAATACCGTTATCCATATGTTTATGCTAATTATTTCGGCTAAGACAAAATGATTTAAAAATTTTCAAAATGTATTTCAGACCATTTACATCATTTGGTATGGTGTAGAAATGGTAAACGATGGAGTCTTCAATACAGTTGAACCTAGTGATGGTTGTGATCAAAAGATCGTTAGCCAATTTTGGTACGGTGTAGTATGACAAAGTCACATGATGGCGGAATCCTAAACGTACTACTAATCTAGTACGGTATCATGATATCATAAAAGAATTTTTGGTTTTCTTTTAAATTATGAAGAAGGTCAATTAAGTTGGCCAAATTATTCGATTGATGTTCGAATTGTTGATAAAAGTCTAAGCTATTTGATTCAGCTAGACGACTATTAAAAAATATTTATGGAATTCAAGCGTTTTTGAGTATTTATGCCAAAACAGATTGCTCTGGTGCGGATTCAGATGTGGAAAAGCTGAGTGAACAACCCTATAAGGGGACATATTTTCGGGGACAATGGTTCCAAACGTAACGCATGTAGTTGTTATAAAACACTATGTTGCAGCCCAACGTAGTGGTACAATAGGCTGGCCACCTAGCGTACGTATGGAGGGTGTTTTCAGTCCTTGTGATTGATAAACACTCTAGTTTGTAGTGCGAAGGATTGTGATGATGTAATATTCGAGATTTTTTTTTATGTAATTTAAGAATTACCAATAAATGAATGTATATGAAAATTTTGGGTGATTTCATTTATTAGATGTATATGTGTTGTACATATATGTGTTATTTCAAGATATGTGATGAGATGTATTTAAATGGTTGGTTTAGTTTTATTTAACTATTTAAATTGATTAAGTAGGGAATTATTCTATTTATTGCGTGGGATGGTATTAAATTATGAGCTGGAGTTCGGAGAGGAATTTAGAGACGCGGACTACGTATTCGAGTCCGGAACGTCGTAATTAGTCGGGAAAGACTGTAATCACAAAAAAGTGTCACGGTTGACTTTTTGGTCAAAGTCAACTAGTTGACTTTTTTGAGGAAAAAGTCAACTATGAATTTTGGAAATGATTTTGATAAAACAGATAGTTCCACGACGTCCGGAACGTCGACTTTAGTAGGAACCGATATAAGTATCGAACACGTTTGGTTACAAAGGGCAAAAGGGTTAAAATGGATTATTAATTGATTACATGATTAAAATAATATTTTAATTAATTAGTTGCAGCAGCTGGGGGGTCCACGAGACCATCAAATGGGGATAAGGAGGGAGCATGCACGTGTATTGCAATATGTTGAGGGAGAGGGAGTTACACTCCTTAATAAACCTAGACTTTTCCATTTCTCTAACTCCCACTCCATACTAAATTACCTAGACTTTTCTATTTCTCTAACTCCCACTCCATACTAAATTGTTTTGATATTATATACTTATGATGTATAACTGATCATGGAGAGTTGATGACCATGGTAAATCAAGAGACTATAACCTCTATATATGCAATTCATCTAAACTCATTCTTTCTTTCCTAAAAGTTCCACCCAAGAGAGTAAATAGATAGTGTGAATGAGGGTGTGAGGGTTTGTGAGAATTCTGGAGTTTTCATAGGGGATTAATCAAGCAAGGAGAATCACTAGAGGTATACAAACAAGAAGAATTCATTAAGGAGGTAAGCCTTGTAGTCTCTTTTTATATATTTGAGAAACTAGTGGAAAAGTGCATGAATAATCATGGGAAATGCTTTGTTTTGAGGTTGTAATGCCATGCTAATGTTGGGTTCTGTTATGTGATGGTTAAGAAACAAAAATTCTGATATATTTAATGTTTACCAATCCAAATTTCTTTGGTGAGGTCCCGCATGAATACTAAGATGAACAACCAGGATAACGGGGTAACTGATGTCGGGCATATAGTCCCATTTACACTTATGCGTTTAAACTTTATACTTGTGCACAATGTAGGGTACGATAGGCTGATCACCTAGAGTACTTGCAGAGACTATTTACAATCTACTTGATTGTTAAACCGTCTGATGGTTTATGATGAAACAAAGTAATGTTCATGGTATTCAACACCCCTTAGTATGCTATTGAGAACTCAAGAACTCTTATCTTGATATTCTAGTTTATCTCTTGATATTTATTTCAACTGTTGAGAAATATTCATACTAATGCTTTTACTTCTGATGTATATTCTCAAACTACTTTATATACTTGCTGGGCAATTTGTGCTCATTCTTGCTTAAACCTTCGATTGAGGTGATAATGGCGAGGGCTCGGGCAAGGACAAAGGAAAGTCTAAGATGAAATGATGAGAGTTTTTATGTAATAATTATATTTCTGCATATGATGTAATGTAGCGATAAACGCTAAGTTTAAGTTTCAGTTTATTAAAGGTTGTAAAGACTTGGGACTTTATTTTGAATAAGGATGTAATAGTTAATATTATTACTATTATTATTAGAGTTAGTTAGATAGATGATGACGTATGTTGTATCGTGAGCACCATGTCCTGTAATCAATGTTACACGGATTTGGGGGTGTCACAGGTTGGTATCAAAGCCATAGGTTATAAACTTTGGGTGGGGAAACCTTAAACTATAACCTTAGGGAAGTTAGTGGAGGAAATAAGGAGATGAACTCATGAAGAGTTCTAGGGGTTGTGTCAAATCTATTTTTCTAAAACAAAAACATCTATTTTAAAATACTAACCGAGTTATTTTTCTTGTTTGAATGATGTCAGGAGAAGAGGAGGTTAGAGATATCCACGTTGTGAGTGAGCAGTTGGTGACAATTTGTACACGAGCCTATAATGAGGCGATGGTGACCTGCAGACCAGAGGAGTATCCTGAAGAGGAAGAGGAGCCCGAGGAGGACTCGAAAGAAGCACCTGAGGATACTTTATTGGATGAGTTGATGGGTAGGATTACGAAGTTGGACGACAAGGTCCATGAGTTGGAGGAGCTGTATCAGGGGGAGTAGCAAGCTGCAGCATTGCTTGGGGCATTAGTGCACCACCTGATAATTAGGAAAGGGGATTAGGCTGACAAGCTGCGGGCATCAGACCAGAAGGCAGATAGGCTGAAGGATGAGAAAGAAGCTATTAGGACCCACTTGGGACATACCATTAATGGGTTAGAGTCGAGGATACAGAGTCTTCAAACCGAAAAGCAGATTATCACCACATTCTGGGGAGAAGAGAGGAGAGACCGTGTTCGGGCCGAGAAGTTAATTGGCGAGTTAGAAGGAGAGGTGAGAGATAAGAATGTTAAGATAGACAAGATGAAGTACGCGTTTAAGTCAGCACATGGAAGGTTCCAGCATTGGGTGCATCAGTTTCCAAGTGAGGAGCATCGGTCTAGACGTATTATAAGTCGAGGGCTGGTACTGGAGATAGCGGATGAGGAGCATGAAGATGCCATTAGGCGGGGCTTTTAGTTTATTATAATGAGCTTTTACTATTAGCGTTTAGAACGCTTATCTATGAATAAAAAGCTTAGTTTCGGTTTTTACCAAGTATGTTGGTTTCAAGTGATGTAAATGGCTTAACGCCATGAGACGATGAAATACCTTGGGTGTTATGTTTGTAAATAAATATGTTTTTAATTAAGTATGTGATGTGATCACTAAGTTCTCTTCTGATGAATGATATATTCTGTAGTGTAAGTTATAAGATAATAACATTAAGTTCATATTAAATAGATAGATGGCTAGAGGAAGACGTCATCAAACAACCGAGGGGTCAGGCGGTAATACTAGGGATCCACCGAATCCTATACAGCAGTTTGTAGACATGTTAGTGGCGGCACTTAAGAATCAAACCCCGAATGCCAATAACCCTCCAGTGGCCCAAGTGGCACACTTCAAGGACTTCAAGAGCGCGGGACCCCCTGAGTTCAAAGGAACCACTGAACCCATCGAAGCTCAAACTTGGGTCAAGAAAATCGAAAAGGCGTTCGCTATCGCCCGAGTAGGTGATGATCAGAAAACAATCTTCGCCACTAACATGTTGAAGGGGGAAGCTAACTTCTGGTGGGAGGCAAACCAGACCAAGGCTGGAGAAGGTGTGATACCTTGGGAAGGGTTTAAGAAAATCTTTTTTGAGAACTATTTTTCGGTTAGTATATAAAGTCGCATGGAGATGAGATTCCTAGAGCTGAAGTAAGAAGACATGACGGTACCTCAATATGCCACAAAATTCAACGAGTTGACGAGGTTTGTGCCTCACTAGGTCGACACTAAGGAGAGAAAAATGAGGAGTTTTGAGAAGGGTCTCAAACTATGGCTATATAGCAGACTCTCAGTGTTACAAATGAATAGCTTCGCGACTCTCCTAGAGAAAGCTATAATCGCTGAGGGCGGAAGTGAGGCCCTGATGAAATTTAACAAGGAAAAAAAGAAGAAGAATGAAGGAGGAATCATGGGAAGGTAGCGAAGAAGATGGTGAAAACAAGAGGAAGTGGAACAATAACAATAGTAGCAAAGAACAATTTCAAATTGGGAAACTCGGGGAAAACCAGGGAAGCAAAGAAGAAGCGAGGCATGCAAGGAGTGTGGGAGGAATCACTCGGGGCATGTCTAAAAGGAAAGAATGTCTATTTCAAGCTGCAGGCGGGAGGGCACATCTCTCCCAATTGTTACGCACCAAAGAGAAATGGATGCTTCAATTGTGGAGCATTGGATCATCGAGCAAGGAATTGCCCAAAGAAGAACATGCGGGAGGAAATGGAGGAAGGGACCAAGCGGTTGGAATCTCACGATTAATGGACCACCAACTCGAGAATCGACCAACAAAGAAGGACTTTCAACACGATGGCAGTTTAGGATGCGGTCGCATCCAGGACGTGGTTTCGTATCATTCCGATCAATGATATATCTGCTTACATATTATTTGATTCGGGTGCTACTTGTTCCTTTGTATCGCATGAATTCTCCCAACGATTAAACTTACCCCAAGAAGAATTAAAATATCTTATGAACATAGAAATTGCTAACAAGGAAATGATTCCCGTTAGCTATGTCTATAGAAATTGTGTTGTAGACATCAAGGGATACAAGTTACCCGTGGATTTAATTCCAATTCAATTAGGAGAATTTGATGTAATTCTAGGAATGGATTGGTTATTTAACCATGGAGCGATGATAGATTGCCAAAAGAAGTGTATAAACCTTAGGACTCCAGATCAGTCTAAGGTAGCATTCCATGGAAGTAGGTCGCCGAGACACTCAAGTTGTCTAACGATGATGCAAGAGAGGAAGTTACTAAGAAAGGGATGTGTAGGATATTTGGCCCATATCATCGATACGCAGAAAGCAGGGATAGAGTTGGGACAAATACCAGTAGTGAACGAATTTCCGGATGTATTTCTAGAGGAATTGCCAGGACTTCCGTCGGATCGAGATGTCGAATTCGTTATAGATTTAGTACCAAAAATGGCACCAATTTTGAAAGCCCTTCAGAATGGCACCGGCAGAAATGAAGGATCTGATGGTACAGTTGCAGGAGTTATTGGATAGGAAGTATATTCAACCGAGTGTGTCTCCTTGGGGACCACCAGTTTTATTTGTGAAAAAGAAGGATGGATCGATGAGACTATGTATCGATTATCGAGAGTTGAATAAGGTGACGATTAAGAACAAGTATACATTACCTCGGATAGATGATTTGTTCGATCAACTGAAGAGAGCGAAATATTTTTCCAAGATCGACTTGAGGACGGGATATCACCAGTTAAAGGTAAGGAAGGAGGATGTACCTAAGACAGCGTTCAGGACACGTTACGGTCACTACGAGTTCCTGGTGATGTCGTTCAGGTTAACAAATGCGCCAGCAGCATTTATGGACATAATGAATCGGGTATTCAAGCAATACTTAGATAAATTCGTAGTCGTGTTTATAGATGATATCCTGATCTATTCTAAGACTTGGGAAGATCATGCTGAACATTTAAGGTTAGTGTTGGAGGCGTTGAAGAAGGATAAGTTATACGCAAAATTCTTGAAGTGTGAATTCTGGTTGGAGAAAGTTCAATTTCTAGGTCATGTGATCGATAAAGACGGAATTTCTGTGGATCCAGCAAAGGTGGAAATGGTTCAGAATTGGGAACAACCAAAGTCACCGACTGAAGTAAGAAGTTTCTTAGGACTGGCAGGCTATTACAAACGGTTTATCCAAGATTTTTCAAAGATAGCGGGAACGTTGACAAATTTAACGAAGAAGTCGGTAAAAATTTGTCTGGACGGAGAAGTGTGAAGAGAGTTTTAAGGAACTCAAGAAAAGACTGAGTGAAGCACCAGTGTTGTCTTTACCTGACGATACAGGTGACTTCATGATTTTCAGTGATGTGTCACACAAAGGACTTAGCTGTGTGCTTATGCAACATGGTAAAGTTATTGAGTACGCATCATGTCAATTGAAGGATTACGAGAAGGGATATCCTACCCATGACCTAGAATTGGCGGCGGCAGTATTTGCCTTAAAGATATGGAGGCGCTATTTATATGGTGTAAGGTGTGAAATATACACGGACCATAAAAGTCTAAAGTATATCTTCACGCAAAAGGAGTTGAATATGAGACAAAGAAGATGGTTGGAACTTATAAAGGATTACGATTGCGACATCTTGTATCATCCGGGGAAAGCGAACGTGGTAGCAGATGCGCTAAGCAGAAAGGGAAGTGGTAGATTGGCAATGCTAACAGCTCAAGAGGAGTTAATTAAGGAGATGGAAGGAAATGCAGAACGCCATTGTGCTAGGATGAAGTGGGAGAACGACAATTGCTAGGGCCAGAATTGGTGCAACAAACTGCAGATAAGATCAAAACAATACGAGCGAGGCTAAGTGACGGCTCGGGATCGATAGAAGAAATATGCAGATCAACATCGATAACAACAAGATTTTAACATCGGCACTTAATGTGTTTTTGAAAGTATCGCCTTAGAAAGGGAAAATGAGATTTGGGAAGAAGGGAAAAATTAGTCCCAGATTCATAGGACCCTTCGAAGTGTTGAGGCAAGTGGGTGAGGTAGCTTATGAAATAGCCTTACCTCCGGAGTTAGAACATATACACAACGTGTTCCACGTTTCAGTCCTACGACCCTATAAGCAAGATTACAAGCATGTCATAGAGTATGAACCTATTCAGTTTAAAAAGGACTTAACCTTTGAAGAGGTCCCATTAAAGATAATCGATAGAAAAGAACAAGTGTTAAGAAATAAGATAATACCTTCTGTTAAGGTATTATGGAGGAACCACAACGCCGATGAGGCTACGTGCGAACTCAAGGAGAAAATGATGAAAAATTACCCTAATCTTTTTGATTGATGTGTAATGATTCCGGGGACAGAATCCTTTTAAGGGAGGGTGAATGTAATATCCAAGATTTTTTTTATATAATTTAAGAATTACCAATAAACGAATGTATATGAAACTTTTGGGTGATTTCATTTATTAGATGTATATGTGTTGTACATATATGTGTTATTTCAAGATATGTGATGAGATGTATTTAAATGGTTGGTTTAGTTTTATTTAACTATTTAAATTGATTAAGTAGGGAATTATTCTATTTATTACGTGGGATGGTATTAAATTATGAGCTGGAGTTCGGAGCGGAATTTAGAGACGCGGACTGCGTATTCGAGTCTGTAATGTCGAAATTAGTCAGTATAGACTGTAATCACGAAAAAGTCTCACGGTTGACTTCTTGATCAAAGTCAACTAGTTGACTTTTTTGAGGAAAAAGTCAATTACGAATTTAAGAGATGATTTTGATAAAACAGATAGTTCCACGACGTCCGGAACGTCGACTTTAGTAGGAACCAATATAAGTATCGAACACGTTTGGTTACGAAGGGCAAAAGGGTCGAAATGGATTATTAATTGATTACATGATTAAAATAATATTTTAATTAATTAGTTGCAGCAGCTGGGGGGTCCACGAAACCATCAAATGGGGACAAGGAGGGAGCATGCACGTGTATTGCAATATGTTGAGGGAGAGGGAGTTACACTCCTTAATAAACCTAGACTTTTCCATTTCTCTAACTCCCACTCCATACTAAATTACCTAGACTTTTCCATTTCTCTAACTCACACTCCATACTACATTGTTTTGATATTATATACTTATGATGTATAACTGATCATGGAGAGTTGATGACTATGGTAAATCAAGAGACTATAACCTATATATATGAAATTCATCTAAACTCATTCTTTCTTTCCTAAAAGTTCCACCCAAGAGAGGAAATAGATAGTGCGAATGAGGGTGTGAGAGTTTGTGAGAATTCTGGTGTTTTCATAGGGGATTAATCAAGCAAGGAGAATCAGTAGGGGTATACAAATAAGAAGAATTCATCAAAGAGGTAAGCCTTGTAGTCTCTTTTTATATTTTTGAGAAACTAGTGGAAAAGTGCATGAGTAATCATGGGAAATGCTTTGTTTTGAGGTTGTAATGCCATGCTAATGTTGGGTTCTGTTATGTGATGGTTAAGAAACAAAAATTCTGGTATATTTAATGTTTACTAATCCAAATTTCTTTGGTGAGGTCCCGCATGAATACTAAGATGAACAACCCGGATAACGGGGTAACTGATGTCCGACATATAGTCCCATTTACGCTTATGCGTTTAAACTTTATACTTGTGCACAATGTAGATACGATAGGTCGATCACCTAGAGTACTTTAGAGACCTATTTACAATCTATTTGATTGTTAAACCGTCGATGGTTTATGATGAAACAAAGTAAGGTTCAGGTATCTAACACCCTTAGTATGCTATTGAGAACTCCAGAACTCTTATCTTGATATTCCAGTTTATCTCTTGATATTTATTTCAACCTGTTGAGAAATATTCATACTAATGCTTTTACTCGATGTATGTTCTCAAACTACTTTATATACTTGTTGGGCAATTTGTGCTCATTCTTGCTTAAACCTTTCGATTAAGGTGATGTAACCGAGGGCTCTGGGCAAGGATAAAGGTAAGTCTAAGATGAAATGATGAGAGTTTTTATGTAATAATTATATTTTCGCATATGATGTAATGTAGCGATAAACGCTAAGTTTAAGTTTCAGTTTATTAAAGGTTGTAAAGACTTGGGACTTTATTTTGAATAAGTATGTAATAGTTAATATTATTACTATTATTATTAGAGTTACTTAGATAGATGATGACGTATGTTGTATCATGAGCACCATGTCCTGTAATCGATGTTACACGGATTTGGGGGTGTCACAGATGAAGCACTGGTTCACGGTCTAGTGTGACCCCTCAACATAATTTGGAATCTGAGTTATTCATACTACTTCCCGATTATTAAAAAATCGTGGAAGACTCTTATTCTTCTGTGTGATGAATGTAGTGAGTAGAATGTTCCTTAGAAAGGAGAATGTGGTAGAATGCAAGTGAGCAAGTTATAATAAAACTTCTGAAAAGAGAATGAATAAAAATTATTCAAAAGAATATGTAATATTCAAAATAGCACCGAGTAGAGGAGGTTTCGGTGATTTCGAGGACGAAATCCTTATAAGGGGGAGAGGATGCAAGAACCCGAATTTTCAAAAAATATTAAAATAAGAATTTAGTGAATAAAATTCTTAAGGCATGTGAAGGTTTCAAATAAAAATGTATAATGTGTTACGAGGTATGTGGTATAATGTGTTACATAGGGTATTATGCGCTATGTAATAATTGAGGTTGTGTTTAATAAATATATATCATTATTATATATTTATTATGAATTGTAGAGATGAATTAGTAAGGAGATGGATAAGATTTATCTATTTATATTAAATAATTTATGTGAAATTATTTTATTATGGTAAGTTGGTGACATTAAAATATCTTTGATAATCACCAATTTCTTGAGTATCTGTATGAGTGAATATCAAGTCTAAGGTAGTGCAATCATACTCTTTAATGGTTGATGTATAGTAGCTGGGATAAACGATTCCTTCAGAGAGCGGAGGTATATACGAATTGGTAACCGATCTAACTCACTGTGAAAATAGTGTAGACGAGACGGAAACTAATTTGTTGGTTGTTTGTGGGAAACCACTCAGTGTATTATATTGAATACTATTAAAGACTCGATGTGTGTTAGGTTTGGACTTGTATATATGTACGTTGTTGACGAGAGAAGAGAATCGATATACCTTTGAAGTGGTTAGAGAATTATTGAGTAAATTTATACACGGGAGAAGTGAAGCATGTATGTGTTATATTTGAATGTGGTGTTATTGGTGGTATGAAACCGTAAAGGAGATGCATAGTTGGTTAAACCAATAAGGGAGATAGAGTTTTAAAACTCGAAGCGTAATCCTTGAATTGTTAAGGAAAATAGTAATCGATGATGCGAAACCAAATAGAGGATTGATGTTAGTCGAGTTAACGCTTAAGGAGGATGTGTAAAGTGTTTAGAAGTGTAAGGTTTCAGTTCTGCTAATGCAAAACTTATTCGCTCGAGGAATTTGGTATGGTATGGCATTACTTGCCATTACCAAGCTTATGACCAATGTAGACTACGCTTAGTCTGTAGAAAACTCTAAGTCAGTTGTGAAATGTAATTTGCAAGCCATGTATACTAATAACTCTTTTAAGGTCATGAATGGTGACTTAATGTTCATGAAAAAAATTAGTTAGCAAAACATGACTTGAATAAAGATTTAATTAATTAGCCGGAATAAATATTGGTTAATTAAAATTATATTATGGAATATTATAATAGGTAATGGCAATGGCGTGATAATAAGTTAAATGAAAAGGGTTAGTTCACTTGGATAAGATAGTGAGTTAACATGTGTTTAGCATAAGAGGATGAAAGAAATATGTTAATTAATATTGGATATTTTAATATATTACATAGTTTTGTAATATATCAAAGGGTTGATATTTGAAAGGTAAATGATTAAAAGAACCAATATAGTTCTAAGTAATTATTGGTTAGAGATTTATGCATAAGGTTAATATTGTATGTGGTGGTTAAAGAAAATTGTTTTGGGATAATTTATGGAAGAAATGAAATGAAAGAATTATATTAATTAGTGTTGTACATACTAATTATTGTAAGATAATAAATGATTAATAGTAATTAATCGTTGTGATATTAAAATGTGATTATGGGTTGGGAATACCCAATTGAATTAAACTTAACCCAATTAAAATATTAATGTGAACATTATCATTAAATAGTATTACTATGGGTAATATGGAAAATGTGGGTAGTAGTGATGTAAAATATTTATGGCCTAAGAATACATGAAATGTGACATTTAATTGGGACTAATGATATAAGGTACCAAGTAGTACAGCGAAGTCATATGTAACTTTAATACACCAATGATTAAATATCTGTGTATTCTAGAAACTGAGAAAGGAAATTAATGTTTTAAATAAACATTAAAATTAAATAAGGTATAATGTGATTATGTGAGTAGTAGAAATAATTATGGAACTACTCAAATAATAATACCTAACTGTGTTATTTTATTGCATGTATTTAATGTACATGGATTATATGATGTGAGTATAAAATTTATCTTTAAATCCCTAATATGGTAACAGTTGTACACTGAGATTTCATTTTGGAACCAAACCAAGCCTTAATTAACCAAATACTTAGATTTCTCTCTTGTCCCAAATTGAGTGGCACAATAGTATGTGAACAGTGGCCTAACTCTATATTACGTATGAATTAGTTGGCAATTGAAGGCTACTATAGCCATAATCATGAACTGAGAAATGAGGGAGAAGGAGTTGGTGAATCCTTTTCACCAAACTCTCTCAATCCAATAGATTTTTCTTCTAACCTTTGGGTTGATTTCTTGGTTAATGGCTTAGCATGGTCAGTAAAAATTCTATAAATTGAGCATTTCTTTCACTTTCATTGTTGTTGAGATTGGAGAGTTTCAAATTTCTGAGAATTGCTAGTGTGGAATTAGGAGTTCATTAGGAGCAAGTTCTTTCACATTACAAAGGTATAATTCCTTTTCCTTGCTTCCATTTCATTCTCTGACAAAACAGAGTTCGTGAGTATTCAAATTCAAATTCTTAAATTCATGGAATTAGATGTTAATGAGGTTGGGTATGGGTTATATAGTTATTATATGACCATATAAATATGTTTCAACGGTAATAAGAATGTTTAGAATCAATTTTGTGAGTAATTTCTGTGTTTGGGCTAAACAGTTGCCAAAGTTTCTTCGTTCTGGCTCGAACCAGAATGGGCAATTCTGTGAGATTAACACTTGGTAGCAGTAATGTTCCTTTGGTCTCTGAGTTTAGTTTTTGCTTTCTGTTTTAATGTCTGATCAGTGTTGGTAAAGTAGTATAGCTTAAGCCAATATGCAAGCATGTGTAACATGTTGATGTAACTGTAATAACCTAATGTGAGCATTTTTTACTGAGATTAACATGATTTGGTATACGATCTTTAACAAGGACTTTAAGTTTTGGAAAAAAACTTTGTTAAAGTTCATGTTTTGCAAATTTTGAGCTTAGTGGTCTATACACGTGACAGATTTTACACATAGATGAGCATGATATAGTGTACATAGTTCCTTTGAGCATGACCACTGTTGGGTCATGATATTTCACATATTGGCCCGAATGTTTTGGGCTGATTCACTTGATTAACCCACCGGCTCATTTCAGTCGGGCCTGGTCACTTGGGTCTTGTTTGTTGGGTCTTTAGAGTATTGGGCCTAAGTCATTGGATCGACCCATTATATAGTTAAAATATCTCTCGTTGGGTATTGACTTGTAATGATGAAAAAAGAACATAGTTGACCGAGAAGTCTGCAGAACATTAATAAGGATGGGAGTCTTAGTCGACCGGCGATGGGAACAGTGAGAAAAAGTAGCAGTGGCTGCATACAGTCAACTGAGATCACCATCAGGATTAGGGGCCTGTGTCTGTCGGTGATGTGTGGGACGGTAAACCGGGCTGAAGAGTATATCATAGCAAGGAAGTCTTCTAAGTAAAGGTAACTGATAATTTTATCTTTCTCAGTACACTAGTTATTTTATCCTCCATTGTTAACCTTGTGATCGCTTCAGATCGACTCTCACGCCTCGAAGTTATCCCCGATTCAGCGAAGTCAAGCTTTTTAGTGTCGATTGTGTTTATTATACAGGATCAAAATATTTACGTGATTAGGGACGGCGGAAGATCTTGACCCAACAAATAAGACCCAAGTGACCAGTTCGATCGAAATGACCGGTGGGTTAATCAAGTGAATCGTCCCAAACCATTCGTCCCAATATGTGAAATATCATGACCCAACATTTCCCCCTAGTTTCTTTATTAAGCAGGATGTTTAATAAGAAACTATAAATGGTCCATGATATTATAGGATTTGATAGGATCGAAAGAGGCCCAAAACAAAATTCATCAAGGTCCAAACGGTGAGGGATTAAAATAATAAGACAAGTTAAAACCGCAAGTTCAATATGAAAAGCCTAATCTGATAAATGCTTGAGACTTAACCCGGACGCTATCCATTCAAATTCTACATCATTACTGTCAATTGATGTGCTGCCCTCGTGTACCGTGTAATCGTCATTATAAAAGGCGATTCTCCCCCAAATTGACAGTTTTACCTGCCAATTCAAATTTTAGACACCGTTTGATCTTCCTTTCTCTTTCGAGCTTTCTCCTTCTCTGCAACCTAGCTATAATGGCATCTCAAGATTCTAAGAAAGATTCACCCATCCGCGTGACTCCAATCACCACTGTTCCTCCAAATCCAAAACCTAACAAAGCGCCTTCAAGCTCCAAAGCTGCTACTCCAAGCAAGAATCCATCTCTGAAACCCTCGCCTACACCTTCTGACTTTTTCAAGAGTAAGGAACGATTCCCACATACGAACACTCCATCTACAGTTATCGAAATCAAACTACGCAAGATTCGAACTCGCTATCAAATTCCGGATACCCACTTAGTGAGGGCTCCTAGGTCCAAGGAGCGAATGTATCAACGACCAGAGGGTTAGACGGCTGTTCCGGTAACTCGGCTTAAAAAGGGGGTTCGATTCCCTCTTCACATCTTCTTGGTTACCCTCCTAGGCTTTATCGATGTTGGGTTTGCCCAACTAGTTCCGAACTCTTACATTCACATCCTCGCCTTTATTGCCTTCTACCATGAAGTAGGTGTCGAACCCACTCTAGACTTCTTCACCATCTACAAGATTGCCCAGTCCAGAGAAAAGGGATTCAAGGTTCTGGGCAAACAATCACCGAAGGCAGGAGAGAAGTTTGAGAGACGCTCCTTGGTCTCCACCCCTTCTAGCAACAAAGGATGGCATAAGGGGTGGTTTTTCATCAAAGGACCAGATATCGCATCCCTTCTGAACTGGGCCACTAATGAAAAAGTTTATGCCGACTTCGAAGATATTCCCGAAGAACGCGTGAATGAGATGGTGGAGCTTTTCGATAATTTCCCGAAAGAGGCGTGGAAATACGTACTTCTTACCAAGCAAGCCTAGTTGTATAACCACAAATGTAAGTTTTAAACTATCTTGATACACAATTACTTGAAATTTGACGTGATGCATATTTTGATATATGATTTTATGTCTCTTGTAGTATCTCTGATTAAGCCAACATCTTCGGATGTGAGAGATTTGGAGGATTTTCTGGCTTGAAAGTCTGCGGAAGCTGTTAAAACTCCACTGCTATAAGCTCCACCCGAAGACAACCCAATCACTGAAACACCCAATGTTGAACCCCAAACCAATGACCCAGAAGCTGATGATCTTCCTCCACCAGAAGAGTCCCTTCAACCCCGCCAAAAAAAGAGAGCCTTGTGGAAGCCTAGATCCACTCCCAAAGAAACAAAACCTGAATCAACTCCAGATCCTGAACCGATCACCAATTCAGTACCCGCCAGAGGGAGCTTACTTGACATGCCTTTAGACGAACAGACTCGAGTCCTTCGTGTTAAAAAGTTGAGAACCAAGATAACTCCCCTGACCACAGAAGAACTTCGAGTGCCTTCATCATCAGTTGATGTCCCCCCACCAGTTCCGGTGGAAATTCAGGTTTTTGACGATGACGAGTCCATCGAGCCTATTCCTTCCTTATCCCGGAAGGAAGCGACCATCTGACAGTCATCCAAGTTCAGCCTTTGCCCCCTCTCCAATACGTGAACCTATCCTTGATCGGTCTTCGTCCCCTGAAAACATCTACACCGACCCGTCGCTAATTCATGATCAACGCATGCCATCTCCCCCAAGACCTTCATCCTATGAGTTTTAGAACGAGGCCATGGCATCACCAACCTTATGGCCTCAGTTCAATGCTAATTTTTCCTTCCAATTTTTCAATGCCTTCGTTCGGGACACTAACGATCAACGATTTGGCAACAGTTCAATTCGGGATCTAATTGATGAAGGCATGAGTTACCAGGCTAAGGTAAATATCTATCTCCAATTGGTTGAATTGGTTGAATAATGCTTCTTCTCGTGCTTAAATATTTGAAACTAATTGGATAATGTTGAACATATGCAGGCGAATGCAGTCTTTGGGCGATTACGTCCCAAATACCTTGTCAAGTCAAGAAGAGGGTTGAGAAAAGAGAATGCAATATTACGATGCCATGCCAAAGCAAGCGAAACGACCGTGATATTGCTCTCTTCAACAACGAATGTTCTTAGAAGGACATAGATCAAACCAAGGATGAGTTGAAGACGTCCAATGAAGATCTGAAAATGATTAAGGCCAGTCAACAAGGTCTAACTGACATAAACGCTGATCTAGTCAGCAGGAACGAGGTTCTGAGGACTAAAAACGAAGAATTAGTGAAATTAGGATAAGGCACACTTAGAAGGGGGGGTTGAATAAGTGTGGATACAAACTATGACCAATTTTAAAAAAAATTAAACCAAATTATTGAATGTAGTCTACTATGTTGATGAATGCAGCTTGCTGAATGAATATAGTCTACCGAATTTAATTTTTGTTTAAGGAAATATCTTGGTGTTTTTGTAAGTTAAATAAAATATTTAATGATAACAAAAATTCTCACGATTAAATTTTGCTTATTTAGCAAATCAATTAACTTGAGTAGAATTAAGTTAAATCAAGTAATAAACATAACACCAAGATTTTTATGTGGTTCGGCTATTACCCTCTATAATAATAGCCTACTCCACGTCCAATACCAACTAGTATTGGAGACTCACTTTTATTTCTTTAAAAGACTTTTGTTACAATACAGATTCTATAAAATTGAATTACAATAATTCACTTGAGCACTCTTGCTCCTTGTGCACCAATGCACCCCTTAAGCACCTATGCTTCCTTGAACCTGTTTGTAAACAAACCTTAATCCACATGGATTAAAATTCCTTTAGACAACACTTAGTCTATAAAAATAAATTAAGATTACAATAATAGAGGTCTAATGATCAAAGCAAATAAGCAATTTAACGATGCAAGGCTCAACTAATGAATGCAATGATCAAATAGAAATAGTAAAAGACATCACCAATATTATGTTCACGAAAATTGCTGATTTTTAATCTGAGTATGGAAGCACAGCAGCTGGAATATTGCACCGAAAATAATGAAAATAACTTCTCAAGTATGTAAGTGCAATAATTAATTCAAGTGATGTAAGTGTTGTATTTTTTTTTACAAATCTCAGTCTCTCTTATATGGCCCAAAATATTACCGTTGCCAAAATATTTGTTCAGTTATCAAACTTCGTTTACATTGACTACTGATAAGAACCATCCCAACAATACAACCGTTGAAAGCAAAAACAAATATTTTAGATAGTTAGAAACATATGTTGGGCTCTTCAATCAGTTATCCACAAAGAGACCAAGTACGATAAAACACTTCCAGACTTTTCAATTCTCCCAACAATAAAGTCTACCGCCAGTTGTAACAAAAGATATCATGATAACAATTTCCAACTATCAAGGATAATCATGACTTAAGATTTCCAAAACATGTGTTAAGTGAAAACTTATCGCCATATATAATGCCTTTTACCGAGATTTGTGCAATTAAACTTCTAACAGATAATAACCATACCTCAGTTGGCACACATGTAAAACTCAATTAATTCGGACAAAACATTTTCGCATGCATACTAATTAAATCAGTTTTATCAAATAGCAATAACATATATTAATTCATATTTTAATGCACACTATGAAATGTCCTAGAGCCTTGTATTGAAAAATTGAATATTTGCAATGACCTTACATATTTTTCTTAGGACTAAAAACGTCTTCATTCTTCTTGAATAATCCATCAAACACTTCTTGAAATAATTTCTTGAAATTCACAATAAACAATTTAGTACCAATGAGCAAGTCATCATCAAAACATTAGGCTAGAACGTGACATAATCAATAGTTAGCCACAGCTAATCTGAGCTTGGCGAAACAAATCGATGAAGTCCAGATGAATCACAAGTCGATTTCTTATTTCGACCAAATCAGCTTATTAATTTCTGGAGCGTCCATCGGTAGTTTCCCTTTCTCAAGAATCACAAGTCGATTTCTTATTTCGACCAAATCAGCTTTCACAGAATTTTGATTTTGTAGAATCTCATTTAAAATATTCATAATGTCAGACCCATGAGAATTTGGCAAAGAAGATGAAGATGAGTGAGGAATAGGAGAAATAGGAGGAGGAGAAGTAATAGGAGGATCAGGGAGAAGACGAACAAACTCACCAGCATAAAGTAATGTGAGATTTTGTCAGATTGGCAGTGTCAATAAGCTTATGATTTATAACATAAATTTCATCATCAAAAGATATTTTGAAATGTTGGAAGAGTTTTGTTAAAAACATGCTATAAGAAAGACACTTCTTGGTTTGACGAATCCAACTTTGCATATGAGACAACATCATTTAAGAAAAATTGAAAGATTTTCCCTTAAGAATCATAGCCACAACCACTAAATCTTGATAAGTAAAATCTACCCCACCGAGTCGGGGAAACAAATTATACCTAACCAACTTATATAACACACAGACAGTAGGACACACACTCAAAGTTTTTGGAAGAAATAGAGATGAAAGAGAATAATCATTCATAACAATATGAAGCTGTTCCAAGGGATGAAAAGGGATATTAGCAGCACCTTTAAGAGTAAAAGGACAAGGTCCAGCAGAAGAAATACCAAGAATGCTACCAAAGTCAATACTAGTGAAAAATAATGACTTACCCTTAACAAATGTTGTAAAATAATCCCCATTGCATTCAAGATTAGTATAAAAT